>CM077159.1:137693259-138008060 GCA_039583875.1 Platanthera guangdongensis
CCCTCCCCCCCCCCCCCCCCCCCCCCCCCCCCCCCCCCACCCCCCCCCCCCCCCCCCCCCCCCCCCCCCCCCCCATCCCCCCCCCCCCCCCCCCCCCCCCCCCCCCCCACCCCCCCCCCCCCCCCCCCCCCCCATCCCCCCCCCCCCCCCCCCCCCCCCCCCCCCCCCCCCCCCCCACCCCCCCCCCTTGGAGCCCCCCCCCCCCCCCCCCCCCCCCCCCCCCCCCCCCCCCCCCCCCCCCCCCCCCCCCCCCCCCCCCCCGTGGATTACTCTGATCCCTCCTCGGGTCCCAACATCCACCCGGTCTTCGCAATGGTCCTCCTCCGCCCGAGGCAGGACCTCCTCGATCCTCACTTCCTGACGCCCCTGCAGCTGGTGCTGCTGCTCCCTGTTTCCCCTCATTTCGAGGAAATCCGGGCACGTGGCTGTGGCGTGCCCTTCCTCCTGATGGAAGTCGCAGTAGGGCAACTCCACCCTAACTTCTCTCCTCCTCCTAGCTGCTCTTCCTCCTCTCCCCTATGGTTATGGCCATAGCATCTTCTTGATCGGGGAGTCGAGGCCTCTGCTCCTCCTCCAACCTGGGGGGGGTGAATTGATCTTGCCCCCCTTGGTGGCGGTACCGTCCTTGGTACCCTCTTTGTGGCCCCTGCCCTTGCCACTCGGGCCTCCAGCCCAGCCGACGATCAGGCTCCTGACTCCCCCACCTGGGCTGCTGCTGCCCCTGGAGATGCCTCTGCTCCCTCTATCGGGGCTCTCCTCTCCTCTCCTCCTGTCCTCTTCCTCCTCTTGGCTCCTTCTCCTCCGTAGCCCACCTGGCCAGCTTCGGGTGAACTCCGGGTTTGACGCCTCCCGTCAACTTCTCTCGCCGCTCTCTCCATCAACTCCTCGTAGGAGAGGGGGGTATCCTCTTCAACTCTATCCTGAAGAAACCCTGCTGCAGGCACAGGGTGAAAGCCATCATCAAACTATGGCCTGACATCTCCTGGACCTGGATGACCTCCTCGTGGAACCGGTCTACGTAGCTCTCCAGCGTTTCGCTCACTCCCTGCTTGATGTGGAACAGGGACTCCGACTCCTTCTTCTTCCTCTTCGAGGTAGTGAACCTCAGCATGAACCCCCGGCGCAGGTCCTCGAAATAGTAGATGGAGCTGGCCGGCAGCTGATGGAACCACTCCCTCGCCTTCTCCTTGAGGGTGATGGCGAAGAGTCGGCATTTGAACCAATCTGACATCTTTCGGATCGAGACCACGTCCTCAAATCACTGGACGTGTTGACCGGGTCTCCCTTCCTGGTGTAGTAGGACATCTCGGGTTCCCTGAACCCTTCTGGAACTGGAGCTGAAGAGACCAACTCGCTGAAGGGGCTGCCTCCCCCTACTGGGCGAGCTGGCGAGTCTCGCGAGCCCAGCTCGCCGAACCGGCCTCGGCCTGCCGAGCCGTGGAAGAGCTCGCGCCCGGGGAGCTCGCACCCCCGGCCCTCCTCGGCTATTTCCTTCCCAGCTCGCCTGTCGGGGGCATCCTCGCCAAGAGAGGGGGCGGCTGCGATCTGGACTGCTGGAGTCGAGCACTCGACTCACGTGCCGAGTGCGAACTTGACGAGGCCCAGCACCTCGTTCCTGAAATCTTCAAACATCCTCACTGTGGCCAGAGGTGGGGGGCGGCGAGCTCAACCTGTCAGGTCCCTGTCCTCCTGTCATCTAGCTCGCTGAAGCTTTTCTGCACTAACCACGTTCCACGCTCACCGCACCAAAATGTTGAAACCGAAAAAACGGTCTCTTTATGGAGTTCACCCTTGGGGAAGGGGTGATCGCGCGCCTACTTCACTCCTGCAAGCATAACAACAAAAGAAATAAGGGAGAAATGACCCAAGGGCTCGGCGGGGAGGACCCACCATACACCCGGAAGATCTGAGAGCGCTTCCCCTCCTTAGCCAAAGGTCGAGCTAAGATGCCCTCAGAAAGCACTTGAAAACTGGAGCAAGAGAGCACATGAAGCATGCTTTCTGGGGTACCCCTTGGTTCCTATTTATAGTTTTCAGAATCTGAACTGCCAATAACCAAACTGAAATGACCTGAAGTTATCAAAATACCATTGGTTGGGTCTACCAACAGTCAAACTCCGCTATTTTGAAGGGCTATGGGCAGACCAGCGGGGGCAAAACAGTAAAAAGTAACTCGTGGATCCAGGCGAGCTGGGGAGCCTGGCCACCTCGGCAGATCCGGCTCGCCTACTGTTGTCGAGCTCCGTTGCGAGAGCGCGAGCTGGGACGGCGAGCTCGCCCGTCCGTCGGCCTCCATTAGTCGATCTCAGCCCGACGAGTCTTGACTTAGCTCGGCAAATGCCGAGCTCGCGGTCGACGAATGCCGAGCTCGGGTTCGGCTTCTCCATACCGAGCTCGCCCACTATCTTCAGATTCCTCTGCTGGGCTCGCCTGTTGCTTGGACGATCTGAACCGACCGGTCTTGTTCCTGGCGACCTCACTCGCCGGATACGGGGTTGTACAGCGTTGAGTTGCCATCGTCAGGAGATAACGATACCGCTGGCAATAGCATACCATGTGTCGAGTGATGCTGAGGCGGTCGTTAAGCTACAAATCGGTGTCGGATAAACATACAGTTTTATAATCATGAATAACAAGGGAAACATTTGTAACATTTCTTCTCCAATATTATATATGTTTTTTCAAGTTCTAATTACAATTGTTTTTTTCTGCTAGAAGGTGTAAGAGGGTCTTACTTACCTGACCAAAACAAAAACCAGGCACCAGGGTTGCCCGGTCGCCATTGCAATCCTAGAAACCCCCTTCTTCATTTGAGAAAAGCGACCTACTTATCAAATCAGAACACAGTTTAGGCAAGAAAAACACAAAAAAGACGGGCTACACAGCAGTTTGAGGTGATTTTTTTTAATGCTTTGGTTTCTCTATATAAGGTATATTACTGAGTACAGAAGATGAATAAAAATAAAAGAAAACACAAGTGATTTCCTTACCATCTTCAGACACAGAGTAATCTATGTTTTCATATTTACGATCTCACCAATGATTTGAGCATATGTATCTATTCCGCTTGATGCCTTTTACTTTTAGGTGATTGTTAAACGCACATCAAGTTTGGCTATCCGCAAACATTTGATATCCGCAAACACGTGTTTTTCAAATTGGATATCCGCAACCATAATTGATAGCCGCAAACAACTTTTTTCAAATTTGATATTCGCAAACATATATGTTACAAGTGCTCATGAAAAAGACCAGATGGAGACACTTTGTGGTGCATTTTTAGAGCATCAATTACATCATAAAAAAAAACAAGTATCACAAAACAAACGTTAATGTTGACTATAAAGATTAGTTATAAAGAAAAGAGAAAAGAGATGTGTTCTTCATGCGTCAGATTCTAGAACAATTGGAGTTGATTTCATAATTATCATTCAAAATAATAACCTCCCAAAACATTTCTTCACATCAAATTTTGAGCCTGCAAAATTGAAGAAAAAAAGATTAGACAAAACTTTAGAATATTTTATAATATTAATGCAAATAGTCTTAAAATTAGGCAAAAATTTGACCTCTAAAGTTTCCTTGAAAATATTTAGCATTGTTTTTGGGCTAAGTTGTCATCATATTTTGTTACTCCGTTTGCCTGCATTTAAAGAAAAATTAAGATTAATTTTTTAACTTTAGCATTTGAAAAAAAATTAAGTGTAATTGCGTACAAAACTTATACATACCACTTATCAATTATCCAATGTTTGTAATGTACTTGGTCCCGTTGCCGGCGGTGGTCCTTGCAACCGTTCATTGTAATGCACACTCCAATTTTTCGCCACTTCTTCGTGATATGTACTCCATGAAGGAAAAATATGTGGTATCGGAGAGCAAGCACCCAAGACTAGCCGAACGAAGTGATTTCCATTTAGAAACCCAATGCAAATAAGTGTTGGAACCTCCGGCATTGATGAATGTAGTGGAAAATATGTCAAACTTTGCGCCGATGATAGTTGAACCATTGCTACATTGTAACATGAACAAATTACTAGTCCCATATCCGGCAATGTCATCCATTTATCAAATGGGGCAATAGTTTCTACGCATTGAAGAGAGCCCAACAACTCCAATCTTCGGTCGCTACCATATATATCTTCATACAAAGCACGCCGAGTTTCAAGCTCCCAATATAGATCCTTGCGGACTTCTTGCCAACCACCAGTTACATTCAACGCATCGCTAATCACTCGGTAGCCACAGTGACCATCACCATCAACGTCGTAGGCATCAACAATATGATTAGCCCAAAAGGGTGTGAAATGATGCCGAATTTTTATAACAAAATTGGTGTTTTTGCGGACCGGCAACTTCATTTTTTGTTTTCTTTTTTTTGTTTCCGTAACCTTTTCTTCCAACAAAACATACTCAAAATGAGAAGGGAGGCGTTTCGTAGACAAAATGTCTTCCTTAAATTTCTTATAAGATCCCTTTGGCCTACCTTTTAGCTTGATCGGTACGGTCGGCTCCTTTGTTTGGCTCCATGTTGGATCTATGATTTCTTTTATCTTTCGTTTGATTTCCATTTTTTGTTGTGCATTTGAGTTATAGAATTTTTGGCCAACGCTTCAAGCTCCATGTCTACATTGTTCTCTAAGTCAACCTCAAAATTTTCATTTAAAACTAGTTGTTTCCAATGCCCGTGAACTAGCTACAACGGGAGTGCTTTCGAGTTAGCAATATACGGAGAAATTTCATGTGCACATGGCAACCCCATTGTATACCTTTATAGTGCGAGCAATCGTGCACTAACTTCACATTCCCTCCTCTTTTAACTAGATCCTCTTCTTCTTTAATTAGTGACAAGGCTTGTAAAGAGACCTTTCCCACTAAATTAGCATATAATGGAGTACTAAAATCATTGCTAACCTTGATGCAGCTCTCCCCAAATGATCGTTTTATTTCTGTATGTTGAAGGTTCATCACTTGATCGAAAGTGCTCCATATAGTTGGTAAAGTACCAATTGAAACCTCTAAAATTTTTTTTAGTTGGCTATGCCCCCCCTCCACGCGATTTGTGCACGAGTTTCCCAAGTGCAAGTATTTATCTATCCATGCTGAAATAAAACGATCTTTATATGGCTCTAACCAAGTGGTAGTAACATAGCCAAGTACATCAGAGTGTAATGATGAATACTCAATAACCAAATTGTTATAAGCAACATTGAAATCACTTTCCGATACGACTTCAACCAACCTTTGCCATACCTTCATGAAACGTTCGAACTCCTTGCCGCTACTGAACAACTTCTTACAGTTAGCTAAAATATTTCTATTAATATACACACGACATAAAATATTCTTGATGCGCGGAAAAACAGTTGCAATAGCTTTCATCAAACCAAGCTCTCTATCCGTAACCATAACCGCTGGCACAAAATCAGGCTCAAAAATGGACTTAAAACATTCCAATGCTCATTCATAACTTGCCTCAGTTTCATCAGACATAAAGGTGAAACATGAAAAAAATGATTTGGAAGTTGATGTCATTCCAACTATGCATAGTAACGGCATCCGATATCTGTTGGTCTTGTACGTGCAATCGAGTTGAAAAACGGTTGGAAATAGATTTGTTAGCTTAATCGATAACGGATGAGCAAAAAATAAACTATGCAGGTTCTTCGATCCTTCTTGAACTTTATTGAAACTAATATAGCATGTGTCATCTATGCACTTGTATAGATACTGTATCGGTGTACGACCCTCTAAATGTTTTTTTTTGAAGTTTTGCTCTGGCATTGTAGATAGTTCGGATAACGGTAGAATTCTCAATATTTTTTGATTTCATAGTACATAGTATTTTTCGCGGTTTCACACCCGCACTATACATTTCCTCCACCAACTTCTCCTCCTCGACCTCTAATCTACCGGCGTATGCATGAGCTTCCAAATGTACTTTTTCATGATTGTGTACACCACAAAGTACCTGAAGTTTCCACTCTTCTACATTTGCTTCCTTTTGTCCCTTAAGGGAAAATAGACATCCGCAACGCTTACTCGTTGATTTGCGGAGCCCCCTGTTCACCCAATCCTTCCTGTTTTGGTTTTCCCGATAATAGCCACTTCTGTCACAAGCTAAGAAGACACGTGGTTTAAGGCGGCCAACACCTTATCCGATCCCTTTATAATTACTACAAAACCAATCTTCTTTCCAACATGGCGAGCCCAACCAATTAAGTCTTCCTTAGAATGAAAGATATTATCGGTTTGAAAGTGTGAGCTGACATCTACTTCAATTTTTGGAACATTGTGTATGTTTGCAATATTTGGGTCTACAAGACCAAAAAACAATTACAAACTATTAAGTAGGAGTACAAACTACATTACTAGAAAACACATAGTTTGGGTAATATTTCATACCATACACAATCAAGGAAGATTCTTTATTCTCGTTTGACATATCCGACATGATTTTATTGCAGAGCAGTCAAACCTACAAAAAACAAAATTATAATATGTTTATTTCTCTGTAAAACAAAATAAGGGAAAAAGCTACGATGATTAACATTTTCTAGTTGCTTTGCTCCTATCCTGCCCGATAAGTGTGTATCTAGGATATCACATGTAAGAGTGTATGAAGGAATGCAATTTTTCTCTTAATGGCTTGTTTGGTGGCTTCAGCTTGTTTTTCAGCTTCTAGCAACCTTACCAGCATGCCTTTGTTCTGCAAATTGGCTTTATTCCCTCACAAGCAAACTCATCACCTTCATATTCTCCTCAACTTTCCACTGATAAGAGGGCACTACAATAACAAGAAAAGTGGGAAGGGCAGTGGATAGGACAGGGACTACTTCGGGGCGCTTCACTTTCCCACAGTTATGGTAGAAAAAGTAGCCACACTGCACACCCAAACATAACCTAAGACAGTTATAACTATCTTAAGATGGACCATCGCTAATCCTTATACTTGTGGATCTTAGATAAAGCATATATGAGATTTGAGATTCATCAATAAAATTACTTCTCATATATTTATAATCACTCTTCCTGTATATTTATCAGTATAATCCCACATAATATTTTGCATAAAGCCATGAAAACTATCATTTTTAATTATAAAAACTGCTAGATGGTTAAAAAAAATGTGATCAATACATAAATTGTGAATTAAAAAGCAGAGGTGCTGCATACCTGGACTGAGAAGAAGAAGAACCTGGCCTGATTGCGGAGTGCGGAGCAGCAGGCAGCAGCGATTATTGAGGCAAAGTCAGGGAAAAATCACACCCGTGCGATTGGCGGGCTAGGGCAAATCAAAGCGCGGAGTCCGGAGCAGCGACGGACGACGGTGGCGAGGTGGGCTTCGGCGGGTTGCGGCGGCGGACGACGATGGCGAGGTGGGCTTCGTAGATCCGCTGGTAGCCGCGGCGATCCACTGGTTTGCGGCGGAGGAATAGCTTCCGTGGGGTGCGGCGCATGAGCGAGGTGAGTGCGGTTATTAAAACCGTATGCCCTAAAAAAAAAGGCTTCGAGTGTTTGCGTTTAACAAAAGAGGGTTTGCGTTTAACAATCACCTACTTTTATTTTATTTTGATTACACGTGGGATTGTGAAGCTTGACTATTTCTTTTGTGGAATTAAGAGCTTAAAATATTACACTTTTTTGCAGTAACTGAAGATTGACAATAAATTTTTATTTTGATGTAATTGATATGTCACAAAAATTGTATTCTCCCCACACGGTATCCAAAATTTACATGTCTATGTTTTGTCATTTCCGTGAAATTTCATGCCCTCTAATTCATTATTAGATTGTACTGTTATTCTTACCACGTCTCATACAATCAGCAGATATTGTTGTTGTTAGATATGAACAATAGCATAATCGGGATAATATTAGAATTAAATTACATTTTTTTACAGCAACTTAAGATTGATAATAAATTTATATTTTGGTGTAATTGATTTCTCATACGTATTGTATTTACTATGAAGCAGCCCATCAAATATTACACTTTTTCACAGTAACTTAAGACTGATAAGAAATTAAATGCCTATGTTTTGTCATTCCCGTGAAATTTCATGCCCTCTAATTCGTTATTAGATTGTATTGTTGTTTTTACCACGTCACATACAATCAGCAGATATTGTTGTTGTTAGATATGAACAATAGCATAATCGGGATAATAGTAGAATTAAATTACATTTTTTTCACAGCAACTTAAGATTGATAATAAATTTATATTTTGGTGTAATTGATTTCTCATACGAATTGTATTTACTATGAAGCAGCCCATCAAATATTACACTTTTTCATGGTAACTTAAGATTGATAAATTTTTATTTCGGTGTAATTGATTTGTCACAGAAATTTTATTCTCCCCACACGGTATCCTTTTAACATACCTGTTCTTTTTACTGTAAAAATTTCTGAATTGAAGTAGCCTTCAAATAAGCTTAAGTTAGAAAATACCTATTTTCTAAACCCTCAAAAATAGAGCTTCTCATATGAGGTTGCTTCAGCTTTGGCATTGAAATGTTTTTTTGGGAACTTGACAAAGCCTAAATGCTATCCTGCCAAAGCCAAAGATGCACCATCTACGAAGTATTGTGAACTGCCAAAGTTGGAGCACCAACTTTGGCATGTGTACCTACGTATCATAGGCGAGCCAACATAATTACAACACAAATAACCTATATTTACAAGTGTGTTATAGTGTGTTATGTACTGACATTAATTAAAAGTGCTTATACAGTGAACGTTGGCATTCTTTGCTCCCACTTGGTTCCTTCGCTACTACGCAATTGTACTTCAACCAACAAAATTGCAATGTCTGGGTCAAATTCTTCATCAGCCATGATGCGCACGAAGGGCCTCCTGTTCACGAGCAATGAAGTCGAGCACAGTAGCGATGTCCCACCAGAGATGCGTGAAAACTACTACTTCTGTCTATTAATTAGCAACCTTAACCTTTTTACGACTACTCAGGTTCTAAAATCTGTCTTTGGATCCCTGATGGGATTCATTCACGCCAGTGTATGGATCCAAAATCTTGATTGTAGAAACTGTTCTCCTATGTTCTCGGGTTTGCGTTGAATTGTACATGTATATGACTGTTGCTGCAAAGCTACTTAATATATTAAATAACTGTTATTGAAATATTGTCACATGACTCCGTTCCTTTTACTCACTGAAAACATCATCAATTATAATCCCCAGAATCTCTTCAACACATAACCAGCTATCTCACAGTGTGATCAAAGCTATACATGTGAATTCAAGCTTCTGTTATGCTCTTTCTTTCATGTATTGCCTTCAATTTGCCCTAATCTTTGTCTCTTGCTCACGCGTCGTATGTAACGCCCCTACTCGATATAATGTAACAATGACACGACTCTGCCCTACGTGATGCTACCATGCTGCAACGCAAGAACCCGAACCCGTCTCTGCTCCACCGACAGGCTGTTGTTCTCCACATTCTCACTTTGATGAGAGAAACTCGATAGGCAAGCACGCACCATGGGGACTTCCCAGGAGATCACCCATCCCAGTACTACTCCACCTCGAGCACGCTTAACTATGGAGTTTTTGAATTCCTATTCATCAACTATGTCGCCACCACCAACTGACATGTTCATTGAGAGGGGTTGGGGTTGTTGAAATTTGTGAAGTGAAAGCGGGTGACTGGAGCGCTTGGACCTATCCGCACGGACTACGCGGACAGGGTTGGCGGACTGCTAGGTCAGCAGGGATGTTACAGATGGTTTGTTCTGTAGCGGCCTGAGCGGTCTGTTTGTGCGGACTACGCGGATAGCAGTGGCGGTCTGCCAAGCCGGCTTGTGCTCAGCAGGCAGTTGGATCCCAGGAAGTAACCGGGCGGATAGAAACTCTATCCGCGGAGTCCGGCATGAAGCAGACTGAAGAACTGGAGCTCGGCAGACCGGCTTGGCAGAAGCCTTGGTCTTGCTCTGGTGAGGCGGTAAGTGGAAGCCGCGGAGATCGTCTGTCAGTGCAGACTGATGTTGGAGCTCGCTGGGTTTGGCGGACTAAATCCAATGTCCGCCAGTAAGTGCGGACTGGCCCTTGTGGCCAGTGGTGTGGACTTAGTTCTGAACCAAGTCCATGTTTGGCTCAGTCCGGGGAGATCGCGCAGTGGAGCACAGACTGCTTCTCAGTCCGCCAAGCTCGACAGAAGTGCGTGTGCCTTGGTTGCGAGTTTGGGGATAAGCGGACTGGAGATTGTGTTCGCAACTGTGTACGGACTGGAGCTGGAGTCCACAGAGTCCGACAGCTGCCTTGCTGGCGTGGTTGTGGACTTGGGATATGCGGACTGGAACAGTCTGCGGGATATGCGGACTGGAGCAGTCTGCAGAAGATGCGGACTGGAGCAGTCTGCAGAAGATGCGGACTGGAAGTGTCTGCTGTGTAAGCAGACTGGAGCAGTGTCTGCTGAGTCCGGAAGGTGTCTTGTTGACAAGGCAGTGGACTCAGGATGTGCGGACTGGATCGTTGTGTCCGCTGAGTCCGGCTATTGCATTGGTGGCAATGTCGCGGGCTCGGGATGAGCGGACTGAAGAGCTGTGTCCGCTGAGTCCGGCAGGTACCTTGGTGGCGAAGCTGTTGGCTCGGGATAAGCGGGCTGGAGCTATGCCCGCTGATTGGTGGACAGTGTTGCTGCGGAGTCCGACTGTGGTGGTCTTGGCTTGGCCACGCGACAAGGCGGACTGACGACTGTGTCCGGCCTTGGAGAAGCTTTGGTGGACTCGCTATCTTGCACAGGCGTGGCGGACTGGAATGTATCCGCGGACTGCGGAGATGTCTTGCTGCGGGATGTGGCGGTAATCCTATCGGCTAGGGCGGTGATCACACTCATCATCGTGCCTATAAATAAGACCCATGTCGCATCAGGAATAGTAACCTGAGAAAACCGAGTGAACAGTAAGTGAGCCCGCAACAGTTGCTGCGGATTGAACTTTTGTGTCTGCGCGGTTTGATTGAGTTGACTCGGGTTGTGCTGTATAGGTTGTGCGGATAGCGCTGGAAAGCAAGGACTTGACTCTGATTACGGTCAAGGACAGTGCTGACTCTGCGGTTAAGCAACAGGCGGTAAACAACAGGTCGCGAACAGCGACCAGACGGTCTTCTCTTTGGCAACTTGGTTCGGGGTTCAATAAGTCGCCTGTCTCAGGCGGACTGTTCTATTCGGCATCGCAGCTTGTGCGGTCTGGCGGCTAAGCGACCTCGCGGTCAGGCGGCTTGCAGATCGACGGTTAGAGCTAACATTGGAATAAGGGGTAGTCCGCGCGGCTTGGGTTGCAGTCTGGCAACCTGGCGGACTGAGCGGACTCCAAAGCAGTAGACCGACGACTTGGTGGTTGAGTCCGCGCGGCTTGTTTCTCTTGTCTTGTTTTTGTAGTCTCTGTTTTCCCTTGGGTGTTGTTTGGTGAAGCATGTCTCGCCATGTATGTCTCGCTGTGTAAAGAAGATTGCTGTTAATTAATAAGACTCATGTGCTTTATGTGTTGCTGGTTGATTGTCTTCAGTTGAGATAACCCCTGCTCACTCCAGGTTCCAGGGAATTTTCCGCGTGATCAAGGTGTGATTTTGATAGTGCTGAGAATATTAATTTGGCATCAGACTATCTTGTTGACCACCTGGAGAAAATTCAACGTGGTAGTAGTGCCAGGTTGTTGAATTTTAACAGGGGTGTGTGTGCTGTGCCCCAGTAATGAGGCCTAAAGCGGAGCCGTGACAGTGTCACGGTTAAATCGGCTACAGTTGTTACACGACACTATTCCACTACCCTTCTCCCCGATTCTTCTTCTCACGTCGTTGCTACTTATACGGTGACGCCGTCGCATATAATACACAACATTGACCCCCAGAAACACCAAAATTGCCACCATAACATACCATATATCCACAGTTTATTGGATTTTTGGTGAACTTTTTACCAATTCAGCCAGCCTTACTTTGCTTTCTTCTTATTTTCTACTTTGTCATCCTCATTAATTTTATCTTCTCTTTTGTACAAGTCTTTATGTTTATTTGTCTGCTGATTATGATTTGTTGCATATTTTGGGCATTAGTTTTGAACGCATATTTGAAGTTTACTTTATGATCATTTTACTTTACATGTTCCTCGAAATTTCCAATGTATTATGTCATCATTCATATTATTGTTTTGCATTTTATGTATTTGCACTATTTTCTGTACTCCTATGATAAGTAGATACAACATCATAAGCAAGTTTTCGTACTAAAATCATCAACTCATAAGGCAACTACACAATTTGTCAACTCATATGTACAAATATATATATTGTTACTATAAACAATATGTACCAAAAGCATTACTTCTGTAACGCCCCGAAAATCGTTATCGAGTTGGTCGCGTCCTAAGGAGTTTTTGGTGCCTGTATAGGGGTACACGACCTAGGACACAGGTGTGTCCAAGGCCGTGTCGTTCTCTGTGTTGGCCGGCTGTGTCCAGAAAAGGACATGGAAGGAAACACGGCTTTGAGCAGTTGTGACATGGGTGTGTTAGGGGTGACACGAGCATGTTCATACTCGTGTCCCCACCCGTGTTCACCAAGGGTCGTGACGGTTGGCGTGGCGGTTACTGGTAACATGCCCCTAGGTCACGGGCATGTCGGAAACCGACACGGGCATGTCAGGTTGAGACACGGGCGTGTCTTGACCCGTGTCCTCTTCTGTGCTCGACGATCGTGTCTGGATAGAGGCACACGGTCTGGGATACGACAGTGTGCAAGGCCGTGTTCGGCCCAAGTTTGAGGATTTTTGGGCAGATCTGAGCAGTTCGTTTTCTTTAATTAAAATCTGACGGCCCAGATGTTTTCCTGCTTTGTTAAGGTCGGGAATTGAGGTTTAATTCCTCATTTTCTCTTTAACATTCTCTTCCTAAGGATTTAGAGAGAGGAGAGAGCAAGGAGGAAGGAAGAGGAGGATTCCGGCCGCCGGAGGAGCATCGGAGCACCGATTCGAGAACCGAGACCGGATCCGTGGAGGAAATTCCATTGCGAAGCCTTCTATCCGTATAGATTTCCATGGCGCAAAAGCATACTACAAGGGTAACGATTCTCTACTTGAGCATGTGAAGCTCTCTTTCTTTTGCATAAGGAAACCCGCTCCCGCGAGTGTGCGGTGAGTGTGCGGTGATCCTTGGGGTAGACGTGAATAGTCCCCCTTGTGTTGCATATAGAGTCCAGAATCGAAGTACGGACATAGGCATTGTGTGTGAAGCCTACCCGAACGTGTTGGTTTGGATCGGTGATGTTGCATTTTGTATGGTTTGCCGGAGAAGACTCCGTGCTTTGTGTTTTTTTTTTCGGATTTCTACACGGTAGATTGCAACAGGGATACTTGGGGATTAACTCCAAGGCGCACCCGGAAAACTGAGCGGAAACATAGTTCTACTAACTTGACGGCCGGGGAGCCAGCCTTGAACATAACTGGGTTATGTGATGTTTGGATATGTTTTGGGATCCGAGAGAAGCTTGGCCCACGCGTACGTCTTAAAGTGACTAGGTGGTATGAACAACGGGAAAGTGGAATCGGACCTAGGCTATATGGTTCGGTGCTAGAGACCCATAGAGGGACTGGCCGTTGGCATAATCGAGAGCCTTAGGCAGTGGTCAGAAAGGCTAAAATGCTCACGATGTTGCCATCCCTGGGATGGTGGTGAAGCCACGGAATTGACCGGATTCACCGAAAATGTGTCCTAAGTGCACATGGTGTTTGGTTGTGCGAGTCTGCACCTGTGCGGAAGTATGTTTGTACTTTATTATTTAGCTGGGCTAATGAAATGCAGTGAAGGAGAACCGTTGTCCCGAGTAAGGGGCGGGGTCATTATAATTTGGTCGGCTTTGGCTGACCGTTACTTTGTTTGCCACCGTGCGGTGGAATGTTGCTTACAGGTGCTGCGGAGCCAAGTTCCAAATAGCGGGTAGAAGCCCATGTTACCGAGATGGATCTCGAAGGCCAAAACGAATAGTTGTTTTTACTTTGTCATGTGTGGCCTGCCTGCGAGCCGATGTATGTAAAACATTACTTTGTTAAGTGAACTCTTGTAAGACCATAAGGCTAAGTACTTTCAGTGTATTTGTTATTTCATTCCTATGGTAATTTGTGGACATTCATGATAGTTGTTATTCAATTTTTGGTTCTTTCCAACTGTTTAAAAGCTTCTGCTATAATGCTTTGTGCTAGGGCGAGTAGTCGTAGTTGGATATTTTATATTCTTATATAACTCTTCCGACTGTTCGTGGTATATGGCGTCGGGTTCCAGCTTGACCTTCTGTTATATGTCATACAACGGATGAGGGTGTTACAATTTGGTATCAGACTTCTGGTTTCGGTCAACTTAAATGAATTTGTGGACGAATTCTTTTTAAGGGGCGGTGAGCACGTGTGTGTGTCATCATTATAACATCTAAAAGAACCCACGAATGTCCACTTAGGAATGAAAATACACTTGTTTTGAGGAATCTGAGTGTTCCAATGATTGCTTTTCGCAATCAGTTTGTCATCTAATCAAGGGTTTTTGCTATTATAGGCAGTAAGGAGCGGTGCTGGGCAATCGGAATGCCCGCAATCGGAGGAAAGTAGCGCACCGAGGGACGTGCCTACAATACCTCCTTCAGCAGAAACCATCAGATTGGTGGCTGAAGCAGTCTTTGTTATGATAAATGCCCAACATGCAGGGCAAATGCACCACGCACCACCTGTTAATGAGTAAGAACCGATTAGGGTGACAGAGCCAAGAGTGGTAGAACACGTGGCAGCTGATCATGTAACACCAAGGAGAGCTAAGGAGAAGTAGCTCAAGCATGTAATGTGCTTTAATCCTCCGAGGTTTGACGGGATTGAAACGCCAACTCAAGCTGAGGATTGGCTCTCTACGATAAAGAGAGTCTTGACGGCCACAGAAACTATAGAGTGACAGAAGACCACCATAGCCACCTTCCTTTTGGCTGGTGAGGCGAGGCTGTGGTGGGATGAGTTGGAGGTTCATCTCTTAGTGAGAAGGCAACTTGTGGATGTGCCTATGGAGGAATTCTCAAGGTTGTTCTTGGCCAGATTTCTACCCTCTGCTCAGAAGCTTGAGATGGAGAATCAGTACCTTAGTTTGACTCAGGGAGGCAGAAGCGTGGATGAGTATCTGCACGAGTTCACGCGGTTGGGTCGTTATGCTGGTGTTATGTTTACTGAAGGGGAACGGAAGACCAACCGATTTTATGAGGGTCTACATGGCGATCTATATCTACTCCTTGTTGGGCCTAAGGAGCAGGGCTTCCTAGCCTTGGTCAATTCGGCCCGGTCGCTGGAAAAGGTCGTGAAGAAAGTGCAAGAGAAGTAGGACCCAGGGGAAAAGAATTCAAAGTTCAAAGTGCCAAATTCAAAGTCGGGTTTCCGCAGATGGAACAAGAAACCGAAGACTTCGAGCTCAGCCCCTTCGTCTGGTACGACGGGGGCAACCACAAGTCGAGTCCCAGGAGCTTGCTACAACTGTGGAAAGATGGGGCATTTTGCTCGTGAATGTTGGAGCGGACGTGCAAAGTCTGAGAGGAAGCCTGGAGCATCTTATGAAGAGAAAGGGAAGGTGGTGGAGTCAACCGCGTCCCACCATGCTCCATCCCAGCCTAGAGTTTATAACATTGGTCTGCAAGACGCCATAAAACAAGCTGACGTGGTGACAGGTATGAGTTAAATTATAGCAGTTTAACTTTATGTAGTTGTTACCTTTTTATATGTTAGCTTATATATTTTGGTGCTAGGCTTCGTGTTGATTTTTGATTGTCCGGCGAGAGCCCTGTTTGATACGGGAGCTTCGCATTCCTTCTTGTCCGAAAGATTTGTATCGTGCATCGGAGTCCCTTCCTCGATGGCAAAAGACAAGTTGGATGTGTTGTGACCCAATGGGTGCTCAATGCGCGCGGATAGAGTCTGTGTGGTTAAGATTCAGATTGAGGAGCAGGAGTTTGACTTACAAGCGTCGGTACTGCCGTTAGCGGACTTCGACGTAATCTTTGGTATGGACTAGCTCTCGGAGCAGCGAGCATGCATTTATTGCAACCGAAAGGAGGTTAAGTTGGGACTGAATACTGATCGGGAGATTAAGTTTGCGGGCATGAAGGGGTCAGGTAAGATTTTGATGTCGACCCTTCAGGTGATCAAGACAGTTCGGTCTGGGGCAGAGTTGTTTGTCACATTAGTGCAGGCTTCAATGCCTAAGCCGAGTCTGGGCAGTATTCTAGTTGTGTCCGAGTATCCTAATGTGTTTCCAGATGATCTCAAAGGAGCCCCTCCTCTGTGCGAGATTGATTTTACTATTGAGCTGGTGCCGGGTGCCAAACCGGTGTCACACTCTTTGTATCAGATAGCGCCAAGAGAGATGGCGGAGTTGAAGGTGAAACTGCAAGAGTTGTTGGAGCAAGGGTATGTGCATCCAAGTTCGTCGCCTTGGATCACACCGGTCCTTTTCATTAAGAAGAAGGATGGGAGCTTGCGACTCTGTATTGACTATCGGGAGTTGAACAAGCTTACGGAAAAGAATAAGTATCTGATCCCAAGGATTGACGATCTATTTGATCAGTTGGTTGGGTCAACGGTATATTCGAAGTTAGATCTGAAATTCGGCTACTACCAATTAAGGATAAGGGAAAGCGACATCCCAAAGATGGCGTTCAGCACGCGGTTTGGGCATTTTGAGTTCACGGTTATGCCGTTTGGGTTGACCAATGCGCCATCTGTGTTTATGAATCTGATGAACAGGACGTTCAGAGAGTACCTGTATCGTTTCGTGATAGTATTGATCGATGATATCTTGGTGTACTCGCAGTGTGAGGATGATCACTACAAGCATCTGCATATGATGTTGGAGACGTTGAGAAGAAATCAGTTGTATGTTCAGTTCTCCAAGTGTGAGTTTTGGTTATCCTCGGTAGCATTCCTGGGTCATGTTGTTAGCGGAGATGGGATAGCGGTGGATCCGGTGAAGATAGTGGCGATACGAGAGTGGCCTGTATTAACTACAGTGGCAGAAGTCCGGAGCTTTATGGGGCTTGCCAGCTACTGCAGGCGCTTCGTAGAGAACTTCTCGCGGATAGCGCTACCACTCAGGACATTGACAAGGAAGAATCAAAAGTTTGTGTGATCACTAGAGTGCGAGCAGACTTTTGAAGAGTTGAAGAGGCGGTTGACCACGACGCCTATTTTATGTTCGCCGAGTGGAACCGAAGGGTTTGAAATCTATAGTGATGCTTCGGGCAGCGGTTTGGGTTGTGTTCTGCTACAACATGGGAGTGTGATAGCCTATGGTTCACGACAATTGAAGGTTCACGAGCGGAATTATCCGGTCCATGGCTTAGAGTTAGCGACCGTGATATTTGCTCTAAAGCTGTGGAGGCACTATCTGTACGGTATGAAGGTCGATATCTACACCGATCATAAGAGCCTGAAGTACCTGTTAGATCAGAAGGACCTGAACATGAGGCAGCGGAGGTGGATGGAGTTCCTGGGGGACTACACCTTCGAGATATATTATGTGTGTTGAAGCCAAATTTGACCTCAACTGAAGTTCGAAGAAAAAGGGGTGCAGCCAAAACCTACTTCTCTCAAGCCTCACCCCTCAGCTGGATTCTAAGGACCTAAGACTGACCCAAAAGCCTCAGCAGGGAGGTCCCACCTCACACCCGGAAGATCTCTGAGAGCTTCCCCTCCAAAGCCAAAGCTGGGCTAGGAGCTCCTCAGAAAGCACTAGAATTCCGGAGACAATGATCGCTTGCTTTCTAAGGAGCTCTTATGGGTCTATTTATAGCATTTTGCTGTCCTGAATTTACTGAAAAGCCCCTAGTTGGTCTGCCAATAGACGAATCCCGCTGTTTTCCTGAGGGTACTGAAGTAATTTCTCCTGAGGGTAATTAGGACATTCTTCCAAAGGCCCTGGGCCCCACTCGGCGGGAGCTGGTGCCGAGACCTTTCGGCCCAGGGCATGGCGCGAACGTTCTCGCCGCTTAGGCGAGAACTCTTTGAGAAAGGAGTTTGGTTTGGGCGGGAGTGCTCCCGCGCGGCTTCCGCTTGGCGTTCTCGGCCCACGATTTCTCCCTTATAGCATTCGGCGAGAGCGCTTCCGCCTTCTGTGGGCGAGATCCTCCTTAGGGCGGGACCACTTCGGCTAACCCTCCTGTGACCATTGTGCCTCTTGGTCTGGCTCAGCGAATATGGGGTTGTACACAATCCCCGCTCTTTTTGAGCTAGCACCGCGCTCGAAAAGACATGTCCAACCCCCAAAAATATTCGCTGAGCACGTGTCAACATCAGGGAATCTTTTGGTGGGTCCGTACGGTGTCTATAAATATGAGTGCTGATAGACGGTCAAGACACTTTCCTCGAGCCGTCCTTCTCCTTCTGAGCTCTCGCCCTCTCTTGCGATGCCTTCCAAGCGTGCCGATAAACCCCTCCCGCAGGATCTGCAGGACCGCATCAACGCGGCGCAGGCGCGAGCTAGGGCTAACAGTGCCCTTGTCGCCCCATGGCTTGCGAGACAGCCGCCAGCTGCTGAGCCTTCTTTGCCTAAGAAGAAGAAGAAGAAGAAAGCGAAGGTGGTTCAGCGGGACCTATCCCGCGAGAACAGGAGCCCGCCCACCCCGACCCCTAGTTGCGCGGACGGCGCCTCGCCGCGGAAGGTAAGCTTGATATACCCATTAACAACCAGTTGCTCAATTGTCTAACTCGATGCCTCTCGCAGGAAACGGCTCCTGACGCTGCCGCGTCCCCGCGAGAACATTCGAATCCGCCCTCTAGCCATCACGACGATCAACCACAGGTTACTGAGGCGCCTCTTCCGCCAGACCCGAACGCCGCCGGTAAAGGTTCTTTTCTTGGCTTCGCCTGATATTTTCCAAATGCTGACTTGATTTCTCGCAGCGTTGGTTTCCGTACCTTCGAATCTCGCCACCCAGGATGGTGGGGCGAGAACTGTTGATCAGCCTGCCCGTGCGGTTGACTCCTCCCTATCGGCGAGAGGAAAAAGTGCCGAGATCCCTGTGCCGCCGCTAGACGTTAATCCTTCAGCGGCTGAGGAGACCCGCTCCCCCGCTCTCGATCAGGCCGAGACCACTTTCCGCAAAGTTTACCCCCCCGGGAAAGGAAAGCCAATCCACCTCCTCTTTGGAGCTGAGGGGGGGGCTGGGCCTTCTCGCCTGCCGTCGACCGGGGGGCCTCGTCACTCCGAAGGTATACGGCCGTTTTTATCGCAGCTACCCTTTAGTTTTCGCTAAAATGGGGCTTCTTTTGATAGGGGACAAAGACTCGCGGCCTGGCGCTGAGTTAGAGGAAGAAGAAGAAGAAGAAGAAGAAGAAGAAGAAAGAGAAGGAGAGGATGGCGAGAGCTCTCCCTTCCCTTCATCCGATGAGATGGAGGAGATCCTGACCGGTGCCGGGAGCGCAAAAAGGCGAGGGAAGAAGGTTGCCGCTATCCTGTCGAAACTCATCCGGCGAGAACGGGCCCGCGACCTTGCGGCCCGGGAGTTCCGCCAGTCAGTGGAGAAGAGGCTGGAATCCTTGGAGCGAGACTTCCTTCTAGGCGAGATGGACCGGCCCGGGGGAGCTACCGCGGGGTCTTCACCTGAGAGATGCATCGAGAGGATCCGGGATCTGTCTCGCCGGGTTGACCTGGGATGCAGCGTTCTGTCATCCTACTTCAACCCGCAGGCGCCCCCCCGGACCAAGTTGCGGGACCGAGGCAAATGGCGCTGGGAACCGTACTGAAGCGCGAGACGTCCCCTCCTCTCCCTCTGGCCTTCCCTTCTCCAATGTACCCTTACTTTTTTGCTTGCAGCTGTGACTGTTGTTCCCGCACTTTATTTGCTTATTATATTATTATTATTTTTTGCCGTGTTCCCGCTCAGCGAGAACGATGGCTCTGTCTTTAACGTTCTTGCATTCGTATGAGTTATCTTACCTGCTCTTTGGGGTGGCGAGAGCCATCTTGCTTCCGCATACTTTTCCTGCCGTCTGACACTTCGCAATGTTAGCGCCAGCTGTTTAATCGGTCGCTGTCAGATTCGGGCGGGAAAAACGAAGCGCCGTTGACCTAGGACGCGGCGGCTGTACCCTCGCCGCCTTTCTGAAAACTACATCATTACCACGATTTTCTATAAATAGGAGGCTCACCTACCACATTCATTCCTCTGACTCCCGTCTCTCTCCTCTTTTACTGTTGCTCTCGCGGTCTTCGCGAAGCTCTCGCCCTTTTCTGTCTTCCACTTCCGTTCTCGCCCCATTCTCGCTCTCGCCTTTCCCCCGTAGATCTCGCCTTCGATCCCTATTGCGATGCCGGGTGGTGGTGAAGGAAGATCCAACTGCGCGGAAGCCTTCCAAAAGCATCTCTTTCCTTCCTGCACCCTCACTCTGGAGGAGTTCAATCTGACCAAGGCCCAGCACGTTCCCGCTGGTTTCGTCGCGCGGCCCCCGGGCATTCATGACAAGGTCAACACTGCGGGGGAGGGGGAGCTCGCCATCCCTATAGAACACTTCGAGGTGGGCTTCCGCCTTCCGTTGTGGCCCGAGATGCGACAGGCTCTCCGGTACTACGGGGTGGTTCCCGCGCAGCTGAATCCTAATTCAGTTGCCATTCTCGTGGCATTCATATGCTACATGCGTTCTGAGAGGATCGAGTTCAGCCTGCCGATCTTCCGCAAGCTGTTCACCTTCCGCGCGAAAGGTGGCGTGGTGTTCTTCTCTGGGCAGCTTCTGAAGACGATCGGTCTCGCCAACAAGCATCATCATTGGGGCGAGAAGTTCATCTACGTCTCCGGCGACTTCGGGAACGTACCCTTGGCCCCCATCCAATATGAAGATGCCGCCTACAAGCCTCCGTCCTTGGGCTCCCGCGAGAGCGCCCTCCTTGAGTTCTTCGGAACCAAGGACTTCGACGTCCTCCACCTTCGGCGAGACGTCGATTCTCTCTCCCCTGTGCTTCCGGGAGAAGGTAGGGTCTCGCCTTCATTTGTCTTTTTCTTGCCTTTTCCGAGATTGAAACTTAATCACTATTGTCTTTTGCAGGAGAGCGCGAGATCCCTCTCCGCCAGCCTTTTGACGAGGCTCGCGCCGGAGGGAGTCAGCCTCCGAAGGACCCGCTGGCCCTTGCGAAAGCCGCCGCGCAAGCCTGCCGAAAGGAGCCGGGCCTCCCTCCCTCGAGCGGTGTTGTGAAGCGAAAACCGGTTGCTTCCGCACCTCAGGGGATCAAGAGGCCCAAGACCATGGATACCGAGAAGGGCAAGGCTGCGGTTGTCCAGCCCGTCCAACCTCTTCCCCCCGGCCGCTCCTTCGAGGAGGTCTTGGAGGCAGCAAGTAGGGTTGCGGCCACCAGGGGTGGCTCGGGGACTCCTGCCGAGAACCCTCGGACCCCTGGCGCCGCCGAGAGCGAGGGTGTCGCCGCCGGGACCTCCGGCCAACCTCCGTCTGAAGAGGTGCCGCGGGGTCATCGTAACTATGGCCTTGGCGTGAGGTACCTGGACGCGGAGAACAAGCCGCTGCTGCAGTGGGACCCTGACGCCAACAAGGTCACGGTCTCGTCCCTCTTGCCAAGCTGGGCAGAGCGAGACGAGGTCACCGGCGAAGCTTTCGCCTTGGGGTACGGCCTCTACAGCCGGGAAGATGCTAGCGTCTTCGACAGGACGTCGACCCGGATGTTGGCATATGACTCCACTCGCGCTTTAATGCGCGGGCTGGAGCTCACGCACATGTGCGCCCGGCGGAGCATCACAATAGACCGCAACTTTCAAGATATGTTGAAGGCCAGGGAGGATGCGGTGGCCCGGGCGGCCTCTCTGGCCAAGGAGCTGGCCGAGACCCAGCAACTACTATCCTCGCGCCAAGCGGAAGGGGTAAGCGAGACTTTTCATAATCAGTTGTTCTCGCAACCCTAACCTTCTTCTTATGCTAACCTCCCGCTGTTCAGGATTCCGCTCAAGCCGCGCTTCGCGAGGAGCTGTCTCAGGCCCGCTATGACAACATTCTCCTGCGAGAACAGATCGCGCGCCTCGAGGCGAGTGCACCCCCTCCGCTGGACGAGAGATTGAAGAGCCAGTATTACTCGGCTTATGACATCGACAAACTCCTTCAGGGGAACGCGCAAGCCACCGTAAGGCTGACGCTGGAGACGCTGCGCGACATCAACTGTTGGGACGAAAAGGGCAAAGACATCACCGCTCCACAACTTGTCCCATGGCTCTTCGAGCCCATCCCAAAGCCCCCTGGCGCCCCCGCCACCCCTCCCTCGGATGTCCCAAAGTCCCCCGCAGCTGATGGCGAGACCTCCGGGGAGAGCTCTGGCGGAAGCTCCAGCGGAAGCTACAGCGGAAGCTCCAGCGAGACTTCAGAAGGGTACAGCCGAGACCCTTGAGGGTCCTCTTCTTATTTTTGTTCATTTTTATGTAAAAGCGCAAGACGCTATCACGTTGTACCTGTATACAGTTAATGCAAATATTTGTTCTTGCGAACCTTTTTTTTTTTTGTTATTTGCGAATGTGCTTGATGTGGTTGTCGTAGTTGGATGTTTTCGGCGTAGGCTTCCGCCAAGGCCCTTGGCCTTCTTAGGAAATTCGTAGCGATGAATCAGCAAGAACCCGCGGTAACCAGCCAGCCGGAAGCGTGACTCTCGAATCCTTAAGACGGGACCGTCCCCTTTAGACTGCGCGAGACCCTATTAGCCCATCGTATGACGATCTCGCCTATTTGTTCGAGAACACTGAGAGGAACCCTTTTGGCGGAAGCCTCCCCACCTCGGGTTCCCTTCAATAGTGAATCTTCTGTCGAGACCTATCTTCTGCCGAGATCTATCTCTGCCGAGATCTATCTCTGCCGAGATCCATCCCTGCCGAGACCTATTTCTGCCGAGATCTCTCTCCTCTTTTTCACTTGTCATTTGGTGTTCCCAACGTGCTTCCTGCCTTTCATTAACCAAGCCAACCAGACCAAACCTGTTCCCCACAGGCGAGCCTTCGGACCTGCCAGCTAGATGAGAGCCTGCGCAGCGGGTCTACCTGGGGCCGAGCCGGGCTCGGGGTGCCGATGACGATCCCACAGACCTAACCTAACCTATCCTAACATATCCTAACCTATCCTAACCTATTACCCACAAACCAAACCTATCCCCCACAGGCGAGCCTTCGGACCTGCCAGCTAGATGAGAGCCTGCGCAGCGGGTCTACCTGGGGCCGAGCCGAGCTCGGGGTGCCGATGAAGATTTCAAATCATCCAAACCTATCCCCCACAGGCGAGCCTTCGGACCTGCCAGCTAGATGAGAGCCTGCGCAGCGGGTCTACCTGGGGCCGAGCCGAGCTCGGGGTGCCGATGAAGATTTCAAACCAAACCAACCTATCCCCGACAGGCGAGCCTTCGGACCTGCCAGCTAGATGAGAGCCTGCGCAGCGGGTCTACCTGGGGCCGAGCCGAGCTCGGGGTGCCGATGAAGATTTCAAACCAAACCAACCTATCCCCCACAGGCGAGCCTTCGGACCTGCCAGCTAGATGAGAGCCTGCGCAGCGGGTCTACCTGGGGCCGAGCCGAGCTCGGGGTGCCGATGAAGATTTCAAACCAAACCAACCTATCCCCCACAGGCGAGCCTTCGGACCTGCCAGCTAGATGAGAGCCTGCGCAGCGGGTCTACCTGGGGCCGAGCCGAGCTCGGGGTGCCGATGAAGATTTCAAACCAAACCAACCTATCCCCCACAGGCGAGCCTTCGGACCTGCCAGCTAGATGAGAGCCTGCGCAGCGGGTCTACCTGGGGCCGAGCCGAGCTCGGGGTGCCGATGAAGATTTCAAACCAAACCAACCTATCCCCCACAGGCGAGCCTTCGGACCTGCCAGCTAGATGAGAGCCTGCGCAGCGGGTCTACCTGGGGCCGAGCCGAGCTCGGGGTGCCGATGAAGATTTCAAACCAAACCAACCTATCCCCCACAGGCGAGCCTTCGGACCTGCCAGCTAGATGAGAGCCTGCGCAGCGGGTCTACCTGGGGCCGAGCCGAGCTCGGGGTGCCGATGAAGATTTCAAACCAAACCAACCTATCCCCCACAGGCGAGCCTTCGGACCTGCCAGCTAGATGAGAGCCTGCGCAGCGGGTCTACCTGGGGCCGAGCCGAGCTCGGGGTGCCGATGAAGATTTCAAACCAAACCAACCTATCCCCCACAGGCGAGCCTTCGGACCTGCCAGCTAGATGAGAGCCTGCGCAGCGGGTCTACCTGGGGCCGAGCCGAGCTCGGGGTGCCGATGAAGATTTCAAACCAAACCAACCTATCCCCCACAGGCGAGCCTTCGGACCTGCCAGCTAGATGAGAGCCTGCGCAGCGGGTCTACCTGGGGCCGAGCCGAGCTCGGGGTGCCGATGAAGATTTCAAACCAAACCAACCTATCCCCCACAGGCGAGCCTTCGGACCTGCCAGCTAGATGAGAGCCTGCGCAGCGGGTCTACCTGGGGCCGAGCCGAGCTCGGGGCATCACAAAACATTCAACTACGTTATGCCATGAAAAATTCGACACTAATTAAAAGAGAAACAATCGGTATAATATAACAAGTTTAATTTTGGGATACATGGTTACATCCTTCCCCCCTCAGGGGTAGAAGCGTTTTAGATCATCACCACTCCACGTGTGGCTTAAGGCTCTTCCCTCCACGTCCTGGAGGTAGTATCCCCCTGTTCCGAGGACTTCCTTCACAATGTATGGACCTTCCCAGTTCGGGTGGAGCTTACCCACGGGAGCCGATCTTCCCGCCGCGTCGACCTTCCTCAGCACCAGATCCCCTTCTGCGAACTGCTTGACCCTGACATGCTTATCAAAATGCTTGGCCATCCGTCGCTTGATTTCTTCTTGCCTGATAGCCGCCACGTCTCGCAGTTCCTCCACCATATCTAACGAGAGGCGCTGCCCCTCTTCATTCTCCACCCTCCAAGTCTCGTCACCTTCGCCCGCGGCTGTGACTCGCGGGGACCGGACCTCAAACTCCACCGGTAGGACAGCTTCACACCCATGAGAGAGCTTGAAGGGGGTCTCACCGGTGGCCGTGTTCGGAGTCGTTCGTAGAGCCCACAGGACCGATGGGAGCTGTTCCACCCAATTTCCCTTCAAGTTTTCCACCTTCTTCTTTAGTAGGTTGACAATGATCTTGTTTGCTGCTTCCACTTGACCGTTACTTCGAGGGTGATGGACGGAGGCAAACCGGAGATCTATCCCCAGTTGAGCGCAGAAGCTGATGAACTCCTCGCTGGCAAACTGGGGGCCGTTATCGGTCACTATTGCTTGGGGCAACCCATGTCTACAAATGATCTCTCCCAGATGAAGTTCCTTATAACCTGCGAGGTGACCTTGGCTAAGGCTTTTACCTCTAGCCACTTCGAGAAGTAATCAATCATGACCAAGAGGAACCTCCTCTGTCCACTAGCCGGAGGGAAGGGCCCAACTAAGTCCATTCCCCAGATAGCAAATGGCCATGGTGCCGTGATACTCCGGAGTCTTTGAGCTGCCAAGAGTTGAAGGGGGGCGAAGAGCTGACATTTTTGGCACCTCCTTGCAAACTCCATAGCATCCTTCCTTAGGGTGGGCCAGAAGTACCCCTGTCTGACCACCCTAGCCTCCAGTGTTCTTCCTCCCGAGTGACTGCCGCACTCGCCCGAATGCACCTCCCCTAAAATCTTCGGGATTTCCTCTTCGGTCGCACATCTGGCTAGGAGCCCTGACAACATCTTGCGATGCAGACCCCCCTCAATCATCAAGTAGTGAGCCGCCTTGCGCTTAAAGCTTCTCCCCACCTTGGTCCCCTCAGGCAGTTCTCCGGTGGTTAGGAAGGCCACAAATGGATCCACCCACGAGGGCTGTCGATCCACCATCATCAATTCTCCCTCATCTATAGCCGGTCGGAATAGCTCCGTCAAGGTCCCTCCTACCTGCGGTCCGAACTTGGCCAGTCGATCGGCGGTTACACTTTCTTCCCTTGGAATATGTTGAATTGAGAAGGACCGGAATCCTCCGATGATCACCCTTACCTTGGAGAGGTATCTGATGAGGGTTGGTTCCCGAGTTTCAAACTCTCCCCGGATTTGCGATGTCACTACCTTTGAATCAGTGAAGACTTCTACCTCCTGAATCCCCAGTTCCTTTGCCAGGCGAAGGCCAGCAATGACGGCCTCATACTCCGCTTGATTGTTGGTCACTGGGAAATGTAAAATGACTGCTTGTTCTATAGTTACCCCCTGGGGACTTGTCAACACCACCCCTGCCCCTAGGGAGTGCCTTCCTGAGGCCCCATCAACCGTTAACCTCCATGCTTCTCGCGGTTGCTGCTCTTCCCCCTCGACCTCAACAACGTAGTCTGCTAGAAAGTCCGCCACCGCCTGCGCCTTGATGGAGAGCCTTGGTACAAAGGAGATGTCGAATTCGCTTAGCTCAATGGACCACTTAGCCAGCCTTCCCGAGTGCTCCACTCCATCGAAGATCTTGCGAAGAGGGTGGTCGGTCACCACCCTAATCGAGTGCGCTTGAAAGTACGGACGAAGCTTTCTGGCCGAGATGACCAAGGCATAAGCAAGCTTTTCCAGGATAGGGTAGCGAAGCTCTGCCTTTTTCAATATCCGGCTGACGTAATAGATGGGAAGCTGCTTCTTTCCTTCTTCTCTCACTAGGACGGAGCTTACCGCCTCCGCCCCTACTCCGAGATATAAGGTCAAATCCTCCCCATCCTTTGGGCTCTGAAGGAGGGGAGCCTGAGAGAGTTGTCTTTTCAGCCCCTGGAAAGCCTCTTCGCACTCGGCCGTCCACTCGAACCTTTGATTCCCCCGCAGCACTTTAAAGAATGAAGAACATCTGTCTCCTGCCCGGGAGAGGAACCTGCTTAGCCCAGCCAGCTTGCCTGTCAAGCGCTGGACCTCCTTGATGTCGCGAGGTGACTCCAAATTCAGGATGGCCTTGACTTTGTCCGGATTGGGCTCCACTCCTTCCGGAGTCAGGAGATGCCCGAGGAACTTCCCGCGGCTTGCCCCGAAGACACACTTCAAGGGATTCAGCCTCATTTTAAACCTTCTCAGGGTGGCGAATGTTTCCTCGAGGTCTTGCAGGTGCGAAACTATGCATTTGCTTTTGATCATTAGGTCGTCGACGTAGACCTCCAAGTTCCTCCCTCTCTGATCCCGGAAGACCCGATCCATCATGCGCTGATAGGTAGCCCCTGCGTTCTTTAACCCAAAGGGCATCATCTTGTAGCTGAAGCACCCCTCCCTTGTGATGAAGGACACATCCTTGGTGTCAGGAGGGTGCATCCGGATTTGGTGGTAACCTGAAAAAGCATCTAAAAAACTCATGACAGAAAAACCGACGGCTGAATCAACCAGCGCGTCGATCCGAGGCAGGGGATAGCAATCCTTAGGGCATGATTTATTTAGCAAAGAAAAGTCTACACACATCCTCCATTTACCACATCCCTTTTTCACCATTACCACATTGGAGATCCAGCCTGGATACTGGATCTCTGAGATGAAGCCCGCCTCCAAGAGCTTCTTGACCTCCTCGCGAATGGGCTCCTCCAGCTTGGTGGCGATGACTCTCATCTTCTGACGGATGGGGCGGGCGCGGGGATCCAGGTTCAGGCGATGGCAGGCTACGTCGGCGTCGATGCCTGGCATGTCCGCCGCGCTCCAAGCGAAGACGTCAACGTTGCTTTGAATGCAGGCCCGCACCTGCTCCCGGGCCTCAAGACTCAACCCCCCGCTGATCCGCACCCTTTGCACCTCTCCTGCTTTGGTGAAGACCTCCATCTCCACCACTTCTTCAGCCGGTTCCAGCCGCGACTGCTCCCAACCAGTCCTTGCCTCTTCCTCCAGCTCCAGCTCTCCCCTTTCCTCCTCAATCTCCATCGCTTCTATCCCCCTCTGCTGCTGCTGCTCGGCTCCCACGCCCCTCGGGACCTCCCCCTCGACTTCTTCTGCCACTTCCCCCTCTACTTCCATCGCCCCTTCCGGGCTTTCCTGCTCCTCGTTCACCTGGACCCTCTGCACATACTCTCGCGGCTTCCCTATCTCTCCTTCTCCGACTTCCTTTCCAGCTATCTCTCCAGCTTCCTTTCTTACCTCCTCAAGGACCATCTCCTCTTCCTCCACAACCTCTTCTAGGGCTGCCATCTCAATCTCCAATTCTTCCGCCTCCGCCATCCATGAGATGGTGTTGACCGCCGTAACGTAACATTGTCTTGCCACCTTCGGGTCCCCTCTAACCCTGACCTGCACCCCCCCATTGTTGAACTTGAGGCATTGATGGAACGAGGAGGGGACGCAGCGAAAGGCGCTGATGAGGGGACGCCCAAAGATGGCGTTGTAGCTGCTCGGGGCGTCCACGATCACGAACCTGCAGTTCCGCGATACGCCCCCCAACCTTACGTGTAACCCTACTCCTCCTTCTACCTCCTTCCTCTCGCCGGAGAACCCGAACAGTGGTCCGTCCGATGCTAAGACCCTCTTCCCTTCGACCCTCATCTCATCGAAAGCCTTCTTGAAGATGACGTTAACCGAGCTCCCGTTGTCTACCAGTATCCTTGAAACGGTATAGTTCTCCACTGCCGTCTGGATCACCAGGGCGTCGCAGAATGGGTCTTCATAGTCTGGCATGTCCGCTGATGAAAAAGTAATCTTTTCTTCCGGTGGGGGAACCTGGGAGGCGGATGCCACCCCCCTCCGGTACATGGTTTGCAGGCTCCCCTTGCGGGTTGCCTCAATCCCCACCCCTCCATGAATCACCCCGATTCCTCCCCGGGTCCCTACGTCCACCCGGTCTTCACACCTGTCCTCCGCTTCGCCCTGCTGTACCTCCACTATCCTCATCGGTGGATCTTGCCTCCCTGCTCCTCTGGCCGCCCTCAACTCTAAGAACTCCGGGCAGGTGGCCGTTGCGTGCCCTTCCTCCTGGTGGAAGTCACAAAAGAGCAACGCCTCCCCGCCCCTTCTCCCGTCTCCCCTTCCTCTTCTTCCTCCTCGAGCCCCTCTGACTGCTCCTCTCCCTCTTCCTACTTCCATTGCCTCCTGCGGTGGTGGGGGACGATCCCTCGGCTCCTGCCTCCATGCCGGTCGATCGAACCTCCGGGGCTCCCGTAGGTTATCTCTCCCCCTATAGCCTTCTCCTGGACCTTGGGGGCGACCCTCCTGGGGCCTCCAACCCAACCGGTTGACCGGCTCCCGGGCCCCCCAACCCTGCTGCTGCCCAAACCTTCGGGGCTCCTCCCTTCTCCTATCCTCTCTCAGTTCCCTCTGCTCTCTTGACTCCTTCTGTCTTCCCGCTGCCGGTTCCTTCCCGTCCTCTTCTGCTAGCTTGGCCAACTTCCTGGCGAACGCTGGGTTTGCTCTTTCGAAATCAATCTCCTTTGCCGCCCTCTCCATGAGCTCCTCAAAGGAGAGGGGGGGCATCCTCTTTAACTCCATGCTAAAAAATCCCGGTCTCAGCCCCAGGGTGAAGGCCAACATCAACGCGTACCCTGGAACCTCCTGGACCAGAAGGATCTCTTCCTGGAACCGGTCGACATAGTGACCCAACGTCTCATCCGGCCTCTGCCTCACTGCAAACAGACACTCCGCTTCCTTCTTCCGCTTCTTTGAGGTTGAGAATCTCAACAGAAAGCTTCTCCGCAAATCTTCAAAACAGTAGATTGACCTTGCTGGCAACTGGTGGAACCAGTCCCTCGCCTTCTCCTTCAACGTGATGGCGAACAGTCGGCACTTGAAGGCGTCTGTCATCTGCCTTATTGACACGACGTCTTCAAACCACTGTACGTGCTGCACCGGGTCATCCTTCCCTGAGTAGTAGGACATGTCGGGCTCCCGGAACCCTTCCGGTACCGGAGCCGAGATGATGAGCTCGCTAAATGGGCTCTCGCCTCCTGCCTGGCGAGAAGGCACGTCTCGCGGCCTCGGCTGGCTCGCCCGATCCGCGAGACCGTGCCCTGGGAAGAGTTCCCGCACCGCCGCCTCCTTCTCGCCTGGCTCTGTTAGCGCCTCCTTGCCCGGGCGCTGGCTCTGGCCCGGGAATAGCTCCCGCGCGGCCACGTCTCTCTCGCCAGCCTCGCCCGGGACCTCCTTTCCTGGGCGCTGCCCTGGGGCGTTCTCGCCTAAGAGCGGAACCTCTTCTATCGGGACCTGAGGGGTGGCCCACTCGCCTCTCGCCGAGAAGGCCAAGCTGATCGTTTGCAGAACCTCTCGCCTGAACTCATCCAGCATCCTCCTCGTCGCTTCCTCTCCCCGGGTGGGGGAGCCTCCAGAACCTGACCCTTCGCCTTCACCTCCAGCCATAGGACAAAACTTAAGGCTTTCTTGAATCGGCTGCGCTCCACGCTCACCGCACCAGAACTGTTGAAGCCAAATTTGACCTCAACTGAAGTTCGAAGAAAAAGGGGTGCAGCCAAAACCTACTTCTCTCAAGCCTCACCCCTCAGCTGGATTCTAAGGACCTAAGACTGACCCAAAAGCCTCAGCAGGGAGGTCCCACCTCACACCCGGAAGATCTCTGAGAGCTTCCCCTCCAAAGCCAAAGCTGGGCTAGGAGCTCCTCAGAAAGCACTAGAATTCCGGAGACAATGATCGCTTGCTTTCTAAGGAGCTCTTATGGGTCTATTTATAGCATTTTGCTGTCCTGAATTTACTGAAAAGCCCCTAGTTGGTCTGCCAATAGACGAATCCCGCTGTTTTCCTGAGGGTACTGAAGTAATTTCTCCTGAGGGTAATTAGGACATTCTTCCAAAGGCCCTGGGCCCCACTCGGCGGGAGCTGGTGCCGAGACCTTTCGGCCCAGGGCATGGCGCGAACGTTCTCGCCGCTTAGGCGAGAACTCTTTGAGAAAGGAGTTTGGTTTGGGCGGGAGTGCTCCCGCGCGGCTTCCGCTTGGCGTTCTCGGCCCACGATTTCTCCCTTATAGCATTCGGCGAGAGCGCTTCCGCCTTCTGTGGGCGAGATCCTCCTTAGGGCGGGACCACTTCGGCTAACCCTCCTGTGACCATTGTGCCTCTTGGTCTGGCTCAGCGAATATGGGGTTGTACAATGTGACTGGGAAAGGAAATGCAGTGGCAGATGCATTGAGTCACAGGGCTCCTGCGCAAGCCAGCTGGTTGTCAGTACATGATGAGAGTTTGGTCCGTGATTTGGAGGCATTAGAGATAACTTGCGTCGGCAAGCAGGCTAGTGCCGAGGAGAAATTGTATTGGACAGAGGTGCAGTATGACCTAGCTGATAGAGTTCGGCGGGCTTTGGTTCAGGATAGCAGCATGAAGCAGATTTTATATGAATCTTTGGATGGGTCAAATTCCCAATTTGTTGTTGAGGACGGACTGCTATGGATGGATGGTCGCCTATGCGTTCCTAACGCGGATAGTCTTCGGGAGGAGTTGATGTACGAGGCTCATCATACAAAGTACTCAATCCACCCGGGGAGCACGAAGATGTATAAGGACATGAAGAAGTTGTTTTGGTGGCCAGGATTAAAGAAGGATGTAACACTTTATGTGCCCAAGTGCCAAACTTGTGCCTTGGTGAAGGCGGAGTGCGAGAAGCCCGGAGGTTTCTTGAAGTCCTTGCCTATCCCGAAGTGGAAATTCGACGACATTTTTATGGATTTTGTGCATGGTTTGCCAAAGTCGCAGAGGGGAAACGACGCCAACTGGGTGGTCGTAGTTAGATTGACAAAGGTGTCGCATTTCATCCCAAACAGGAAGGAAGATCCGGTGGAAAAGTTAGCCAAACTTTATGTAGATAATATTATACGATTGCATGATGTGCCCCGCAATATTGTTAGTGATAGAGATGGACGCTTCACGTCGAAGGACTGGAGGTTGGTGCATAGTCTGTTGGGAACTAAGCTGAGTTTCAACACAGCCTTTCATCCACAGACGGATGGTCAGACTGAGAGGGTCAACAGGACGATGAAGGACATGTTTTGCATGTGCGTCTTGGATTTCCGGAAGCAATGGGAAGATCACATGTACATGGTGGAGTTTGCATATAACAACAGCTATCAAGCGAGTATTGGAATGACGCCTTTCGAGGCCTTGTATGTGAGAAAATGTCGCACGCCGTTGTCTTGGTTGTAGACAGACGAGTCGAAGTTATACAAACGTCAAACGGTGGAAGACACCACTTCAATGATACGTACAATTCAGGAAAGGTTGAAGATCGATCAGGACAGGCAGGAAAAATACTATAACGCCAGGCATAGGAATATGGAGTTCGGTGTTCGTGACTTGGTGTATTTGAAAATCAAGCCGTTCAAGGGTGTCTCGCAGGTTCGACGCTTGAAGAAGCTGAGTCTGTGATACCTTGGACCGTTTGAAATCCTGGAGCGGGTTGGCGAATCAGCGTATCGATTGAAGCTGTCAGTGGAGCTGAGTGGGCTACATGATGTGTTCCACGTATCGGTGTTGCGGAAGGCGGTGCAAGAGCCTTCGCAGGTCGTTGCGGTCGAATAAGTGTCGGTTGATTACGGGTTGACAGCAAAGGTCAAGCCAGTACGCATTGAAGACTTTGAAGTCAAGCGACGGCACAATAAGGAAATCGGAATGGTTAAAGTCCGATGGGATAAATTCGGACGTGAGGAGCTTTCTTTGCAGTGAGAGCAGATTATGTTGGAAGAATACCCCAAGTTATTTCCCTCAGGTAACATTTAAATTTCTGTGTACCTTTACATAATTTCGAGACGAAACTCTTTAAGGGGGGGGGGGGAGATTTGTAATGCCCCGAAAATCGTTATCGAGCTGGTCGCGTCCTAAGGAGTTTTTGGTGCCTGTATAGGGGTACACGGCCTCGGACACGGGCATGTCCCATGCCATGTCATTCTCTGTGTTGGTCGGCTGTGTCCAGAAAAGGACACGACAGGAAACACGGCTTTGAGCAGTTGTGATACGGGCGTGTCAGGGGTGACACGGGCGTGTTCATACCCGCGTCCCCACACGTGTTCACCAAGGGTCATGACGGTTGGCGTGGCGGTTACTGGTAACACGCCCCAAGGTCACGGGCGTGTAGGAAACCGACACGGGCGTGTCAGGTTGAGACACAGGCGTGTCTTGACCCATGTCCTCTTCTGTGCTTGACGATCGTGCCTGGATCGAGGCACACAGCCTGTGACACGACTGTGTGCAACGCCGTGTTCAGCACAGGTTTGAGGATTTTTGGGCAGATCTGAGACGTTCATTTTCTTTAATTAAAATCTAACGTCCCAGATGTGTTCCTGCTTTTTTAAGGCCAGGAATTGAGGTTTAATTCCTCATTTTCTCTTTAACATTCTCATCCTAAGGTGTTATAGAGAGGAGAGAGCAAGGAGGAAGGAAGAGGAGGATTCTGGCCGCCGGAGGAGCATCGGAGCACCGATTCGAGAACCGAGATCGGATCCGCGAAGGAAATTCCATTGTGAAGTCTTCTATCCATATAGATTTCCATGGCGCAAAAGCGTACTACACGGGTAACGATTCTCTACTTGAGCATGTGAAGCTCTCTTTCTTTTGCATAAGGAAACTCGCTCCCGCGAGTGTGCGGTGAGTGTGCGGTGATCCTTGGGGTAGACGTGAATAGTCCCCTTGTGTTGCATATAGAGTCCAGAATCGAAGTACGGACATAGGCATTGTGTGTGAAGCCTACCCGAACGTGTTGGTTTGGATCGGTGATGTTGCATTTTGTATGGTTTGCCGGAGAAGACTCCGTGCTTTGTGTTTTTTGTCGGATTTCTACACGGTAGATTGCAACATGGATACTTGGGGATTAACTCCAAGGCGCACCCGGAAAACTGAGCGGAAACATAGTTCTACTAACTTGACGGCCGGGGAGCCAGCCTTGAACATAACTGGGTTATGTGATGTTTGGATATGTTTTGGGATCCGAGAGAAGCTTGGCCCACGCGTACGTCTTAAAGTGACTAGGTGGTATGAGCAACGAGAAAGTGGAATCGGACCTAGGCTATGTGGTTCAGTGCTAGAGACCCATAGAGGGACTAGCCGTTGGCATAGTCGGGAGCCTTAGATAGTGGTCAGAAAGGCTAAAATGCTCAGGATGTTGAAATCCCGGGGATGGTGGTGAAGCCACGGAATTGACCAGATTCACCGAAAATGTGCCTTGAGTGCACGAGGTGTTTGGCCATGCGAGCCTACACCTGTGGCGAAGTATGTTTGTACTTTATTGTTTAGCTGGGCTAATGAAATGCAGGGAAGGAGCACCGCCGTCCCGAGTAAGGGGCGGGTTCGTTATAATTTGGTCGGCTTTGGCTGGTCGTTACTTTGTTTGCCACCGTGCGGTGGAATGTTGCTTGCAGGTGCTGCGGAGGCAAGTACCAAATAGCGGGCAAAAGTCTATGTTGCCGAGATGACCCTTGAAGGTCAAAACGAATAGTTGTTTTTACTTTGTCATGTGTGGTCGGCTTGCGAGCTGATGTATGTAAAACATTAATTTGTTAAGTGAACTTTTGTAAGGTTATAAGGCCAAGTACTTTCAGTGTATTTGTTATTTCATTCCTATGGTAGTTTGTGGACATTCATGATAGTTGTTATTCAATTATGGTTTCTTTCCAACTGTTTAAAAGCTTCCGCTAGAATGCTCTGTGCTAGGGCGAGTAGTCGTAGTTGCATATTTGATATTCTTATATAACCCTTCCGACTGTCCGTGGTATATGGCATCGGGTTCCAGCTGGACCTTCTGTTATATGTCATACGACGGATGAGGGTGTTACACCTTCAAGCTCTTAAATTCCACGAAATATATATTCATTCTTAAAAATCTCAAATGTATGTAGGTCATACTGTTAGGATATAGTTAATGGTTACATTATTATAATTGATGTGTATAAATTTATAGATATGGACTGCAACGATAACATAATGGAACTACATAATAATGTTCAATCTCATGTTTGTGCTCGAGCTCTCTCTATGCTCGGTGAACAACTTTAACGTCATGTTCGTGCTCAGGGTCTCTCTGTGCCCGATGAACAAGGTCAATTACATCAACTGTATAACTACTCAGACGCATCAATAAGAAATGTGGATATGACAGAAGCAGAACATGCTGCTCAACGAGCTTCGAATCGAGAACGTTCACAGAGAAGAAGATCTCTGATGTCTAACTAACAACATAAGGCTCAACGAGCATACAATCGTTCTTACCAAAGGGCGAGGCGTGCGCGTATGACAGAAGCACAGCAAGCACATGAAAGAGAGATGAGGCGTGCTGCTGTTCAAAGACGACGCCATCAAGTACCCCGTTAAGGTGCCATATTGCCACAGCAAGATTCCACGGTCCACTCCACTGCTGCATCCCTAACTCAAATAAGTACACATGCACCAGATTGGCACAACAATGCTGCACATGTAAACATGACTTGGTGTAACAATTAGCTTTTGTATATCGACATTATAATATGTTTATAAATACATTTACATGAAGGAACACTAATATGCTTCTGCATTTCAAAGTTATAAATGCAGATAATGGTGTTGTCCATGGATATTAATTGACATCTACACCATGTTATTCATCGTTCCATGCTGACCGACGACCTCAAATTGGAGAATCATCGACAATGCAACCATGCACTGCACCCCTGCGTGACTACAACCTCTCAATCATCTCTTCCCCTTCAACTGACCATATTATTGCACCTATTACTGCTCCAACATCATTGCATCTATCTGTTGCGGCCACATCAACTGTAAATATAGAGCAATATACATGTCATCTATTACAGGAAAATATCATACATCACATGCATCCAGATGGTAATTTTGCTATTATTATAATGCAGACATATATGGCGCGCATATTTTTCTGTTACGACATATATCTGATATTATTATAATATTATTTGTCCTATAGAAAATTCACCAATAGGGAATTCACAACATGAGGACACAAATGAAAGTTCCTCTGATGTTACTGTTCGTGCGAGGCACCAACGTCTTCGAAACCACAATATTGCACGCATCTGTAATACACCGCAACAAATTGTATACTTACATCTACAACATCCTCACTTCTGTAATAATTGCAATGCTAAGTTGTTTGATGGTGAAACACCAGCGATGTGTTGCGACAATGGAAGGGTTCAGATTCCAGCTATACATGTTCCACCAGAGCTCTATAATTTATTCATTACTGACTCTGCTGAGAGTCGCCGCTTCAGAAGATATATTCATTCATATAACCACGTTTTCTTTTTCACTTCAATGGGTGTGATTTTAGATGCGGCTTTGGCAGCTGATCAACATGCAGTATACACATTTCGAGCTCATGGATCAATATATCACAAAATTGGTTCTCTTTTGCCTGCTGCAAACTCACGTCCTAGGTACCTTCAGCTATATATATATGACACAGAATATGAGATAGATTATCATTTGTAAGAAAATACAGAGTTAGATCGTGCATTACTAGAAAAAATAAGAGCAATTTTGGATACATATAACTTATTTGTATTAATGTTCTGACATATTTCTCAACATGAGGATATAAACAGATGCAGACTTATTATAAAGGAGAAGCCTGCTTTTGGCCAACAATATACATTACCGTCTGCATCACAGGTCGTTGTTATAATTGTTGGTTCAGAAGAATACTTTGAATCAAATGAACGACATATAATTGTTGAAACAATTGAAGTTCAGTTGGCTAATGTTCAAGAATACGCTGGTTACTACGACCCACTTCAATATTCGTTGCTTCTCCCATATGGTACATACGGTTGGTTAGCTGAATATAAAGGACTGAATAATTTGCATGTTAGCTGTTGTGACTATTATTCATACATACTTTAGGTTATATGTAAATATATTTCACTGTGTCCACACATGCTGCTGTATTTGACCTCATAATTGTTTTACTGTAGGATCATCAGGAACCTTTATCATTATCGTTACATGGATGTCGTCTACTGCAGTAATATGTAGTTGACAATTACATTAAAATTGAAACTCAAAATTTCGTTGGATAAAAAAAAACCAAAAAATAATCCGAGCTGAACTGTACAGCGGCCTACAAGACTGTCTCAATGTCGGAGAACATAGTGGAGGTTGATAAATATTTTATTTTAGTTTAATATGGTTCTCATGTTGATGTTGTTTAATCTACTATACTTATACAATGTGCTTATATTACAGCGAATATTGGTCAACGCGTCATCTTGCCGTCATCTTTTATTGGAAGTCCTCGCGACATGTATCAGCGTTACCAGGACGCAATGACCGTTGTTCAGCATTATAGTAGACCAGATATATTCCTAATAATGACATGCAACACTTCGTGCCAAGAAATCACAAATGCGCTCTATGCTGGACAAACACCGCAAGACAGCTCAGATCTAGTCTCTCGAATATTTCATGCTAAATATAAAAAGTTAAAAAAAAATATTTTCCATAAAAATGTTTTGGGCAAAATAGTTAGTCATATTCACGTAATAGAATTCCAAAAAAGAGGGTTGTCGCACGTTCATATGCTGGTTATTTTTGATGCGCGTGATAAAGTGAATACTCCAGATGACTACGATAAGATTGTTAGAGCACAGCTTCCTCATATTGAGCATGAACCCGAATTTTACAATGCTATTGTGCGTCATATGATTCATGGACCATGCACACATGTAAACTCTCATGCACCATGCATGAAACATGGTGTTTGTGCACCATGCATGAAACATGGTGTTTGTAAAATGGGGTATCCAAAAAATTTTGCTGAGAAAACTTTGCAAGGAGCAGTCTCCTACCCAATCTATAGACGTCGTAATAATGGAAGATCATTTATGCTTTATCGGGCAGAAGACTTTGATATTGACAGTAGATGGGTTGTTCCATATAACTCATGGCTTCTGCTGAAATATGACTGTCATATTAATGTTGAGATATGCAGTAGTATCAAAAGCATAAAATATCTATATAAATACATCCATAAAGGCCCTGATTCAGTTGCATTTCCTGTTCAACCTTTCTCAGATCATAATGAGCTTGCTCAATACGCAAATGGTTGATGGATATATCCACAAAAAGCATTTTGGAAGATATTCAAGTTCTCGATGTACCAAACATATCCATCAGTTATCCGTTTGCAAATTCATTTACCGAATAAACATCAGGTGCATTTTTGCACCACTGATTTAGTTGAGAATCTTCTAGCAAACGAACGAAATTCTCACACAATGTTGACTGAATTTTTCCATGTTTACGCCACACAACAAGAACGTCACAAATATCTATATACGGAGTTTCCAAAACATTACACATGGAATCTGACATCCAAAACTTGGATTATACGAAGACGGCGCCATAAAGTTATTGGTCGAATGTACTCTGTACATCCTTTGAAGGTGAAAGATTTTATTTACACATTCTGTTGAATCATATTCGAGCTCTGAGATCCTTTGAACATCTGCTCACAATCGATAACATTATGTACTCCACGTTTAAAGAAGCTGCTAAACATTATGGTCTGCTCGAACGAGACAATAATCTACATAACTGTATGCGTAAAGCGAGAGAATTTCAACTAGCACAAGCATTGCGAAATTTATTGACAACAATTTTACTATATTGCAACCCAACTGAGGTTAGACAATTATGGAATGAGAACGACACTGCAATGACTGAAGATTACGTCTCCTCTACTTTGATGAGTAATGTATATGTCATGAAGAAACTTTTTTATGAAATAGATTATACTCTCCAACAACATAGCAAAAGTATTATATAGTTTGATATTCCTTAAATGTCGTCACTCTTTCAAAATCTTAACAATGTATCGAGCTTAATTGAAGATGAACTGTCAATACCAATCTCATATACGGATTTGAACTCTGTTTCATTGTTAAATCATGGTCAATGTTATGCTTTTTATACTATTATGGAAGCTATTAGACAACGTGATAGAGGTATTTTATTCATAGATGGCCCCGGAGGCACTGGAAAAACTTTCTTATACAAAATGTTACTTGCCCATTTACGGCAAGATGGTCATATTGTGCTTGCAACTGCATCATCATTAATTGCTGCAACTTTTCCTCCAGGTTCCACTACAACACATTAAAGATTTAAAATTCTTATTCCTGTATAAGCTGGTTCATTTTGCAAATTTAGCAAACAGTCTGAGATGCATAATCTTATACAACATTGCTCTGCAATTTTTGTGGGATGAGGCTCCGATGTCGCACAAACATGTATTTGAAGCCGTTGATCGATCATTTCGGGATGTTCTGAACATTGCACAACATTTCGGTGGTAAGGTTGTAATTATGGGAGGAGATTTTGGTCAAATTCCAGCAGTTGTGGTTAATGGCACAAAGTTACAAACTATCAATGCCAGCATAGTTAACTCACCTTTGTGGTCAATTGTACGGTTAATTTCATTATCTGAAAATATGCGTGTTTTTGATGATCAACAGTTCTCAGAATTTCTACTTCGAATAGGAAATGGTGACGAGCAAACATATGATCATGATATGATTCAAATTCCCATGTCAATGATCATTCCCTGGAAGGAGAACATTCACTCAATGTATTTATCAACAGTGTATTCTCCGATATTATGTCCACTGCTATCGACTCTCATTATTGGGAAGACAGAGCATTGTTGACTCCATTAAATGAGGATATTTCTATGCTAAATGAGAAGTGTCTCAAATTACTCAATGGATATGAAATTACGTACTATTCTTTTGACTATGTTGATGATGACAGCTGTAATTTATACTCACAAGAGTTTTTGAATAGCATATCACCAGGCACTCTACCGCTGCATAAATTATCTTTGAAAACAGGCGCCCCCATCATACTTTTGCGCAATTTAAATCCTCGAATCGACCTATGCAATGGTTCGCGTCTGCTTTGCCGTCAATTCTCAAGAAATATTATTGAAGCCGAAATACTAAGTGGACAACATAAAGGGAAGTCAGTCTTTCTTCCCCACATACCACTCAAACATGCTGGAGATTTCAATATGTCATTTGAGTTAACTCGAAAACAATTTCCAGTTCGTTTAACTTTTGCCATTATGATAAACAAATCTCAAGTACAAACAATTAAGCAGATTGACCTTTACTTACCCTCTCCTGTTTTCACTCATGGTCAATTTTATGTGACTTTATCAAGAGAAGTCAATGCAACAAGTACCAAAGTTTTAGTAAGAGATCATTTTATACCAGAACATCTGGGTACTTATACAAAAAATGTTGTTTTCAAGGAACTACTGTCCAAAGTCAATGTACAGGTGCATTTTTTTCCTCATCTCCAAGTTTTTCTTTTTCTGTGCAAGGTACAAACATTGTCATCGATTAATACATTTTATTTGCTATACAGTCTCATCAAATGTAGTCAACTGCAATTACTAGCAAGAAAATTCTATTGTGGCAAACATGTAATATGCCATGGGTACGCATTTTAACTCTAAATTCTGTAGAATTAATCACACTTATGTGATCATTTTATTTCTATGAAAATCATAGGAATGAAAATACAAAAGAAAAAGATTATTTATTACTTACCTTATAGCTATATTAATCTTCTATACTAAATCATATAAATAGAATAATATAATACAAATATTCTTTATTACATACCTTATATGTATATTAATCTTCGATAATAATATTGTATCTGATTGCATATATATTCAAGTATATTACACTGTCAACATACAAGTAAAAACAACTGTTAGAAATTCAATAATTCCATATGTGCACCGTGCTTAGCTGATTTCTATGACAATAATATATTACTGCTATTAGAAAAGCCCATGTAAAAAGGCCCATTTAATGGCCTATTTTTCTTCCTCCTTCTTTAGTCCCACATCATGTATAGGATTTATTCTTCTCTCTCCTCTCCTATATATTTGTATTCTCTCCTTGTATTTACATACGGAAATAATACATACAAGCTTTGGGCTCTCTCAACATGGTATCAGAGCCAGGTTGCGTCTAGCCGCGGACTGCCCCTTCTCTGTCCGCCCGGTCTCCTGCGGACTGCCCCCTCTCTGTCCGCCCGGCCTCCTGCGGACTGACCCTTCTCTGCCCGCCCGGTCTCCTGCGGACTGCCCTTCTGCTTCTGCCCGCCCGGTCTCGTGCGGACTGCCTTCTGCATCTGCTCCGGTCTCGTGCGGACTGCCCTTCTGATTCCGCTCCTCTTCTCTCCCTCCGTGGTTCCACCCTCCCCAGGCTTCTTATAGCCATCTTCTGCTCTGACACGTGGGGCCCACCTCTCTCCATCCGCTCCGGACAATCATTCCTGTCCGCTGCGGGCTCTGCTTGTATCCGCTCGAGTCTCTCTGCTCGCGGACTGCTACCTCTAGCTTCTCTCTCTCGCTGCGGGCTCTGCTTGTATCCGCTCGAGCCTCCCTGCTCGCGGACTGCTCCTTCTTGTCCGCTGCGGGCTCCGCTTGTATCCGCTCGAGCCTCTTTGCTCGCGGACTGCTCCCTTTAGCTTCTCTCTCGCTCGCTGCGGGCTCTGCTTGTATCCGCTCGAGCCTCCTTGCTCGCGGACTGCCCCCCCTCTAGCTCGCTCCTTTTTTGTCCGCTCGAGCCTCTGCTCGCGGACTCTCTCTCTCCGCCTTCCCTTGCGGACTGCTCCTGTCCGCTGCGAGCTCTGCTTGTATCCGCTGTGCTCCTCTTCCAGCGACCTGCCCACGGTTCGCCGCGACCTCTTGCGGACTGCTCCTGTCCGCTGCTGCGACCTGCCCCAGTTCGCCGCGGCCTCTGTCGCGGACTGCTCCTGTTCGCCGCGGCCTCACTCCACTCGCCGCGATCTCCAGACCGCCGCGGCCTCCAGCCCGCCGCGACCTCCAGACCGCCGCGACCTCCAGCCCGCTGCGGGTTGTTCTCTCCAGGCCGCGCCCTGCTGCTTTTCAGTCGCCATGTCCTCCAGCGACTCCACTACCGCTCAACCCCCTGCCGACCGCGTGGCTCCTCTCGAACTCCGGGATGAGCTTCGGATCACTACTATTTCTCTCTCTGGCAAGGCTAATTTCATTCCCTGGGTCCACTCTGTCCGCCGGGTCTTACAGGCCAAGGGCCTTGCCCGTCACCTTACCCAGGGCCCACCAACTCCGTCTACTGATGATTGGCTCCGCAATGGCGGCCGTGTCCAGACCTGGATCCTGAACTCAGTCGAGGGTGAGCCGTACCAGATGATCATGTATCATGAGACTGCTAAAGCCATGTGGGATGAACTTCATTCGCTGTACTCTGGAAAGGACAGCCTTCAACACCTTTTCGACATCCTCACTGATCTTCAGGCCTTGGATGTTGGCAAAGCTCTGGACATGACCTCCTTCGTGGCCCGTGCTAAAACTCTCACGGAAGCCTGGATTCAGCACCAGCCCGCGACTACTGATCTCGCTGCCCAACGCGCCCAAAAGGAGGCTGTTTGTATTGCTATGATTATGGCTCGCGTCCCGCCACACCTACATAGTATTCGGGCCCAGGTTCTGGCTTCACCCAATACCCCTTCTTTCTCTGATGTCTGCTCGATGTTACTTCGCGTACCACCTCCTCCGGAGGCTCCTGCACCACCCTCGCCGGCCCTTCTTCAGCAGACCCTTCCTCCTTTACTCCCACAACCCTCCTTTCCTCGGGGTGGCCGTACGGGCTCCCGTGGGCGGGGCCGTGGTGGCCGCGGACGGCCCAAGTGCACCTACTGCGGCCGGGATGGCCATACTGAAGCCGTTTGTCACAAGAAACATGGCTACCCCCCTCGCCCGCCTACTGCTGCTGTTACCGATAGCTCTCCTCTGACTGGTACGGATCTTGAGGCTCTTCGCCTACAGCTGCAACAACTCCAGGGGCTCCTCAACCCCCCTTCTGCTTCCCATGCCTCCACCTCCCATGCAGGTATTGTCTCCACCTCCGCTGCAGGTACTGCCTGTCTCTCTTCCAGCTCTCGCTGGATACTGGATTCGGGAGCCACCCACCACATCACTTCCATGCGGCCGCCCCAGTTCTCTACTGCTGCTCACCCCCCGTCTATTACTGTGGCCAATGGTGCGCTTGTCCCGGTCTCCGGCTGCGCGGACCTCCTCCTTCCTTCCTCTCTCTCTCTCTTCGCTCTGTTCTTTATGTGCCGGCCTCGCCTTTTAATTTACTCTCTGTTGGTCGTCTTACTACTGATATAAATTGCTTTATCACCTTCACCTCTTCTGGTTTCTTGATACAGGATCGGCAGACGCGGATTACCATTGGTAGGGGTCGGCTGCAGAACGGGCTTTACCTCCTCGATGTCTCTCCCACATCCCTTTCCTCCGTTTCCTCGTCTGATTGGCATTGCCGGCTTGGGCATGCCCCTCTACCTATCCTCCAGAAGGCGCTTCCAGACATTTCTCTTCCTGCTTTTCAATGTGATTCTTGTATTATTGGCAAACAGCCTCGCTCTTCTTTTCCAGCTCATTGTACTAGGAGCTCAGCTCTCTTTGATTTAATACATTCGGATATTTGGGGCCCCTATAAAGTCCCTAGCATTTCTGGTTATCGTTATTTTATAACATTTATTGATGATTACTCTCGTACTACTTGGTTGTATCTCCTGCATGATCGCTCTGAGCTTCCGCGTGTCTTTCAGGCGTTTGTGTTAGAGACTCGCACGCAATTCTCTACCACCATTAAAACTTTCCGCTCTGATAATGCTCGGGAATACACTAGCCACGAGTTTGCCACTCTCTGCGCAAACTTCGGTATTGTTCACCAGACCTCTTGTCCCTACACCCCTCAACAAAACGGGGTCGCTGAACGCAAGAACCGCCACTTGCTCGATGTGGCTCGCTCTCTCATGCTTCACATGCACGTTCCCAAAGTCTTCTGGAACTTTGCGGTCTCCACAGCATGTTTTCTTATCAACCGTCTCCCCTCTCCCGTTCTCCACAACGCTACACCCTTCAGCCTTCTTTTTCCCTCCACACCCGCCTTCCCCCTCACCCCCCGGGTTTTTGGCTGTACCTGCTTTGTCCATAAACTGGGCCCCCCTCTTGACAAACTGGATCCCCGTGCGGCCAAACACATTTTTGTCGGCTACTCACGTACCCAAAAGGGCTATGTTTGCTACTCTCCGCTCACCCGGAAGGTCTCTGTTTCGGCTGATGTTACTTTCCGGGAGGATCAACCCTTCTTCCCTCCTCCGTTGCCACCACTTCTCCCACCACCTACTACCACACCCTCCCTTCCCCGGCCGGTGATCCACGTCCACTCACCTCCCACCCTCCCTCCGCCTCCTCCCACCATTGACCCTCCTCGACCCCCAGTTATTCGGGTCTATGCTCGTCGCCCTCTTCCTCCCGTTGCTCCTCTGCAGTCGGCTTCGACCTCGGCTTCTCCGTGTTCTGCTGCTCCGGTGTCGGCCTCTACCGCTCATCCACTGGCGGACTATGTTTCTCTCCATCGCCTCTCTCCACCTCTACAGGCCTTGGCTACTTCTCTCTCCTCGGTCTCTATTCCTACTTCTGTCCAGGACGCTCTTCAACATCCTGGGTGGCGTGCGGCTATGGAAGAGGAGATGGCTGCTCTTTGGGCCAACCAGACTTGGACCCTGGTGCCTCTTCCTCCCGGCCAGAAACCCGTTGGGTGCAAATGGGTTTTTGTCATTAAACATGCTCCTGATGGGACCATTGATCGCCTCAAAGCTCGGTTGGTCGCTCGTGGTTTCACCCAGCAACCGGGGCTGGACTATGACGAGACCTTCTCTCCGGTCGCTAAGCTCAACACGGTCCGCATTCTCCTCTCTGTGGCTGTCCATCGCCAGTGGCCCTTGTTTCAACTCGACGTCAAGAACGCTTTCCTGAACGGCGACCTTCAGGAAACGGTTTACATGCAACAACCTCCCGGGTTTGAGACCACGGGGGAGTCACGGGTTTGTCATCTTCTCAAATCTCTATATGGTCTCAAACAATCCCCTCGGGCATGGTTCGACAAGTTCAGCAAATCGCTCCGGGACGTTGGCTTCACTCGCAGCTCGGCTGACTTCTCATTGTTTACTCGTCACCAGGCCACTGGTACGGTTCTCTTGTTGGTATATGTCGACGACATCATTATTACTGGCAGTGACTTGGATGGCATACAGGCCGTTAAGCTACATCTGAGCTCCGTCTTCCAAACTAAAGATCTGGGTCCTCTTCGGTACTTCCTCGGTCTGGAAGTGGCCAGACGGTCAGATGGATTGGTTCTCTCTCAGCGCAAATATTGCCTGGATCTCCTTCATGATGCAGGCTACTCTGGTTGCAAACCTATTAACACTCCCATGGATGCAAATCACAAAATATGTGCTCAGGGCTCAGATTCTGATTCGCTTCTACCAAATCCCGAATATTACCGTCGTTTAGTTTGGAAGCTTATCTACCTAACAGTTACAAGACCTGATATATCTTTTGCTGTGGGACTTGTGAGTCGCTATATGCACTCTCCTCGAAGCTCTCATCTCCAGGCTGTGGAACGCATTCTCAGATATCTTAAGACAGCTCCTGGCCAAGGACTTGTATACAAAACCTCATCCTCCATTCCTACACTAGTGGCATACTCTGATGCCGACTACGCTGGCTCCCTCGACGATCGACGATCCACTAGCGGGTTTTGTACATATTTTGGAGGACATCTGATTACTTGGCGAAGCAAGAAACAAGCAGTGGTTGCTCGATCCTCAGCCGAAGCAGAATATCGGGCAATGGCTGCTGTGGTCTCTGAACTCACATGGATTGAGAGTCTCCTTACCGACCTTGGAGTTAAACTACCTTCTCCTGCTCTCCTCCTTTGTGACAGTCAAGCTGCCATACATATTGCCAAAAACCCGGTCTTCCATGAAAGAACGAAGCATATCGAGGTAGATTGTCATTTCATCCGAGAGAAAGTCCACATGAAGAAGATCGAGCTCAAGCACGTTCCGGGTACTGAACAGGTTGCCGACATCTTCACCAAAGCTCTTCCTAGTACCCTCTTCTATCAGTGCCTATCCAAGCTTGGCGCATACGACTTGTACGCTCCAGCTTGCGGGGGAGTATTAAAAAAGCCCATGTAAAAAGGCCCATTTAATGGCCTATTTTTCTTCCTCCTTCTTTAGTCCCACATCATGTATAAGATTTATTCTTCTCTCTCCTCTCCTATATATTTGTATTCTCTCCTTGTATTTACATACGGAAATAATACATACAAGCTTTGGGCTCTCTCAACAACTGCAATAGTTTACTATACTGTTATTTGTTTCCATTGATACAATGATCTCTACTATAATAAATATTTCACCTACTACTTTATGATTATTTTGACACTTCTCTTTTACCACTTACAGTTATGGCTAAACGTTCAAGACAACAATTACATTCACATGATTGTATATATCCATCTTGGGTCAAAGAAATATATCGAGATCATAATGGAGTTGATAACAAAACAGCATGACATGATATGCCTCATGTCTACAAATTCAATGGGCCCAAAATCTTAATACCCAAGGTGTCAAGGAATGTAAGTGTCATAGAACAGTGGAACTTCGTTTTTCGAGCATTTGCATCATCAAAAAAATGATTGTACCAAAGTCCTATGACATCAAAGCTGCCAAGAAAGAATTCAATATAAAGCACCGATTTTTTCCTACAGTTTATTAACACATACACTATTTTACTTTGACTAAAATTTGTTCTTCTTTTCACAGGGAATCATGAGCTGTGCAGGGATCCGTGACATGTTTTGTAATATTTCCAACTTTTTACTGTCGACGTGAACACCAGCGTTCAACACTGTACAACTGCTTCCGTAGAAAATACTCTATTTTATTTATGTACTACATATGATAAAGTTTTCGAAATTTTATATAACTATTACATTGTATACTACGGTCTATTTAAGTAAATGTTCTCAATGCATAAAATGTTTCATGACTCTTTTGTTCTATACGTATAGTTGAAATGTTTGCTCTATACTGAATTAATATTCACAAATCATTTGTCCTCATTTTCTATATTCAGTTTCTAACTTATAATTTTTGTGCAAGCCTCAAACACCTAAGGGGGTCGTTAATAATTCACCATGACACTCCCAATAATTCCTTCATGCTATATGTTCGTTTTTACAAACTTTTTACGAGCACAAATTGTTTCATGCATGGTAACATTATTGCATTTCTGCTATAATTTGTAAAAGGAAATTATCGTCTACACAAATACGAGCATCTTCGCATAAGCTACGCCCGTGCTCGAAGCTCTTCATATCGGCATTACTACAGCTATGATTGTACATCTGCCCAAACTCGTCCCATCTACGACACTTGATGCTCTCAAGCTGCCTTCGACCACATTCAGGCAGGCTTCGTCTGCCAACGATCAAACTTCCGTTGCGGTAGATGCTCTAGGTGGTCTCACACCGCATAGAAGCAGGTTTCATCCTCTTCCATGTAATTCACAAGCTCGGCCACATACCCATCACTCGCGTCCCCCATAGCAATACATGGTGATCGTTGGGGCAGTGTAAGAGTTGTTTCATCTGCATCGTCTCCCAAGTTGACCTCCACTGCTCCATCTTCCATCTTTCCGATCTCTGCCGCTGCTTACAACACTCTTAGCCTGGCCCGCACGACTCTTCGCACCGCTCACCTATGAGTTTGTGATTTTGGAGTTTTGTTTTCATTCCATTTTTGATTTCCTTTTCTGATTTCGTTTGTACCATCTATGTTAGATCTCTACAGCCATGAATCAACCCCTTTCACCCCCGCTGAATTTCTATAAGTAATGATCGTGCTGACTGTAGGTCTCGACGGCATTGTGACAACTCTCAGTATCAACAAACAAGATTATGTTAGTCGCCCCTGCCTTGTTGCTCGCTTTTCCTCCTCATTCAGGTAGCTGCATATCTAATTAGTGTATTCATGATACTTAATCAAGTTGATTTCAAAGAATGATTTCGTTTTCACTTTCACTTTCTGTGAAAAGAATTAAATCATTATTCTACAATTGATATCATTTCTTGGAGTTTTTTTTTGTTTCAAACAATTTCTGTGAAAATATTCACATCATTCTGCTGTAGTTGATATCATTTTTTAAAGTTTTGTTTTCTTTAAAACTACCTCCAAACAGCCAAACAAGTGCTAAAAAGAGCCATTTCTTTTTTTTTGTACTGCTGTGGTGAATGTATTTTGTGGAACTTATTTCTGTATTCGTGAAAGAAACCCCATCATTCTTCTAATAGTAATCTATTAACTCAGTTTAAGTGTTTGCGTTTGTGTTTATATATCATTGAAATGGATGTTGGTGTTGTTTACATACCCTGTTTTGAATGTGATATTGCTGCGGTTCAACTCAACCTCTGTGCTTGAACAGGATATTGGTGTACTCCTCCTCACGCAGGTGCTATTTAGAAACCCTGTGTACTTAACCCTAAAGCACATGCAAGTTCTTCTTGAAAATGTGCTCGTATTCCCATATTTCTACCTGAATTCTTGCAGGTAGCATCGTCCATAGAGATTGTTCCTAATACAAGGTCCTACCTTTCAGATGCACTAACTTGAAAGACCGCCCCTTCAGTCACTGAATCGCAACTGATTCTCTCAGACTCAATTGAAACATTGTGAAATATTATCCTATCCGAAGAATGCGCATTTTCATCACTCTCTTGCCCGCCACTCACTCTCTTTCCCTCCACTCTCTCTCCCTCTCTCCTCTCTTTCTTTCTCTCTCTCCCTTATTTTCTGTCTCTGAACTGTGAGTCTCCATAGGTCTAGGACACCTAAAACTATTATTAAACCATCTTCACTAAATGAACAAAACCCGACAATGAAAATTGCTCTAATAGATTTTAAAATTATGCTTTTCAGAATCATTAGATATTTCTTTATGTGTTGGAGATACGAGCATCTTCGCACGGACGCCCGTGCTCGATGTTCTTCGCATCGACAGTACCCCAGCAGTGACGGTACCTCTGCCAACCTCGGCCCCTGCACGACACTCGATCAACTGAGAGTGTACGGGGAGCGCCCGTGCCTATGCGAGAGTACCCTCGCCTAGATAATGTCCGAACGTGGCGGCGCTGCGGCAGCTCGCAAATCCTCGTGCCTGTTGCTCTTCCCCTTACTTATTTTATTGTGTGCCTGGTACCGGGAAGAGCACTAGGAACAGCTATTTGCGAGCTACCGAAGCGCCGCCACGTCAGGACATTGTCTAGGTGGGGGTACTGTCGCATAGGGCACGGGCGCTCCCCGTGCACTGTCAGTTGATCGAGTGTCATGCAGGGGCCGAGGTTGGGCAGAGGTACCGACGCTGCTGGGGTACTGTCGATGCAAAGAGCATCGAGCACGGGCATAGCCCGTGCGAATATATATATACACACACACGCACACACATGTTAATAATTAGTTACGTTTTTTCTAATTAAAGTTTTATTTCAGTTTTTTGGGAGAGAATAAAGTCCACTGTTTCGGATTTCTAATTAAAGCATTTGGCTGTTTCTTTTTTTTTTGTTTCCGTTGCATTTTTTCTGCCTATATATGTAATGCAAGTTTTTGTATTGAGAGATTATTAAGTATCAAAGAATATCAAAAAGCTTTCTTCCCATTATTTTTTCTCTGTCATGTGTTTGGTTTTGAGTTTGTTCTAACATTTGGTATCAGAGCTAGACATCGCCGCCACAGACCATCGTTCTCGGGAGGAGATCGATGACGACATCTTTGAGAAACGATGTGCTCAAATACCCGGTGCTCACGAGGAGCAACTATGGCGTTTGGGCTATCTGAATGAGGGGGATCCTCGATGTTCAAGATGCGTTGGAGGCGGTGGAACCAATCGATCCAACGGCGAAAGTGGATGCGAAAAAGAACAAAATAGCTTTTTTGGCCATCCAACAAGCACTTCCAGATGACGTTCTCCAGATGGTTGCGGAGAAGAAAACTGCGAAGGAGGTATGGGACATGCTTAGGATCATGTACCAAGGCGCGGACCGCGTCAGGGATGCAAAGATCCAAACTCTGCAAACGGAGTTTGAGATGCTTCGCATGAAGGAGACGAATTCAATAGATGATTTCACAATGAAGCTTACCACAAACGTCAACATGCAAAGGGCGTTGGGAGGAAAGGTAGCGGAGGTTGCGGTTGTGAAGAAATTCTTGCGCTCCGTCCCATCAAAGTTCGCCCAGATTGCTTCGACGATAGAGCAATTTGGCGACTTCACGACAATGACCGTGGAGGAGGTTGTCGGCCGTCTCAAGACTCATGAAGAGCGTGTTGGTGGGGCTACCAACAAAGACGAGGAAAAACTCCTCTTGATGATGAGAGAGTTTATGGCTCGTGACAAGAAGCCATATAATGGTGGAGGACACCAAACCGGTGGCCGTGGAGGCCGCGGCCGTGGACGAGGGCGCGGCGGACAACATCGTAACAACGATCGACGCGAAGGTCAAGATCGCAACGACGGTGTTAAAAATAAGTCAAAAATTGAGTGCTTCTATTGCCACAAGATGGGCCACTATGCCTCGGAGTGCCGCTCGAAGAAGAAGGACAACGAGGAGAAAGCGCACATGGCCGAAGCCTTCGAGGATATTGAACCGGCTCTTTTATTGGCGGAGGGCGAAGAAGATCACCCGAAAATGGTATGTTCTAATTTTCTCCTTAATGAAGAAAATGTACAACCGGACATTTTTCCCGGCGACGTGGAGAAATCGGATTGGTACCTTGATACGGGGGCTAGCAACCATATGACGGGTTGCAAGGATTTCTTTTCCTCGCTAGATGAGACGGTGAGAGGCAAGGTGAAGTTTGGCGATGGCTCCTCGGTGGAGATATGTGGTCGGGGAGCAGTCTTCCTCAAAGACCAAAAGGAGCAGCACAAAGTGTTTACCAACGTCTACTACATCCCGAAACTTCGCACAAACATTGCGAGTTTGGGACAATTGGAGGAGAACGGATGCAATATCGTCATGGAGGATGGATTCTTGTGTCTATTCGATCAAGAGAGGCGTCTCTTGGCGAAGGTGGAGAGGTCCAAGAATCGTCTCTATATCCTAAATATGAAGACGGATGCTCCGGTGGCCTTGCTAGCGGAGCAATACAAAGACGAGGCGTGACTATGACACGCTAGATGGGGACATCTCAACTTTCGGGCACTTCATGACATGGGGCGTTTCAAGATGGTGGAGGGAATGCCCTCCATTGAGCACTCACAAGAACTTTGCGACGGGTGCTTGGTGGCGAAGCAAAGGCGATTACCTTTTCCAAGTGTTGCGGCGGATCGTGCAACAAAGCCTCTCCAACTGGTACATGGAGATTTATGCGGACCCATCAATCCGGCCACCCCGGGAGGTAAAAATTATTTTTTCTTGCTAGTGGATGATCATAGCAGGTTCATGTGGGTGGAATTATTAAAATCCAAAGACGAAGCCTTGAATGCTTTCAAGAGGCTAAAGGCGCGAGTGGAGATGGAAACGGAGTTCAAAGTGAAGGGGTTCCGTAGCGATCGAGGTGGGGAGTTCACCTCCAAGGGGTTTGATACCTATTGTGAGGAAGTCGGGATCAAACGATTTCTCACAGCCCCTTATTCTCCGCAACAAAACGGCGTGGTGGAGCGCCGCAATCAAACAGTCATGGGGATGGTTCGGAGCCTTCTAAAATGCAAACACGTGCCGGCGAAGTTTTGGGGAGAAGCGTTGACAACCGCGGTGCATCTTCTTAACCGGGCGGCTACTCATAGCGTTGTTGGGAAGACGCCTTACGAGGCGTTCTACGGAAGGAAACCAAAAGTGCACTACCTTCGCACTTTCGGTTGCCTTGCGTATGCGAAGACAATAAAGCCTAATCTTGCAAAGCTAGAAGATCGGGGCACCAAGATGGTACTCATCGGCTACGAGGCGGGTTCTAAGGCGTACAGGTTGTTCAATCCAGAGACGGGCAAGCTCGTGATCAGTCGTGATGTCGTCTTTCGTGAAGAGGCAAAGTGGGACTGGGAAGAGAAAGACGGAGAAATGCTCTCTGGCTACGATCAGTTTTTGACGATAGAAGGAGCAGCAGCTCCTCTCGCTGCACTAGTACCAGCCACCCCCACCGGCGACGGGCCGGCCTCCCCCCACCGCGGCTCACCCGCGGCCAGCGCGTCGCCCGCAGCAAACAGCTCACCCGCAACCTGCACCCTTCACCGCGGCTCACCCGCGGCCAGTGCCTCCCCCACTTCCGAGGCAACTTCGAGCTCTAGCGGACCGATTCGATTCCGGTCACTTGAGGAGATCTACGGCGAAACTGAAGAGATGCAGGAGGAGGAGGCTGGACTCTGTTTCTTCGCTGCAGGAGAGCCAACAACTTATGAGGAAGCTAAAGACGATCAAAGTTGGAAACGAGCTATGGAGGAGGAACTAAATTCCATCCGGGACAATAATACTTGGGAGATCACCACCCTCCCGGATGGTCAAAAATCCATTGGACTCAAGTGGGTTTTCAAGACGAAGCGGGACCCGGAGGGAAACATTGTGAAACATAAAGCTCGTCTTGTGGCGAAGGGGTATGTGCAGCGACATGGGGTTGACTTCGACGAGGTTTTTGCACCCGTGGCGAGATTGGAGACGGTCCGTCTGCTCATTGCTTTGGCAGCGGAAGAAGGATGGGACATCCACCACATGGATGTAAAATCGGCTTTTCTCAACGGGGATCTAGTCGAGGAGGTATACGTTTCTCAACCTCCCGGTTTTGTGATTGTTGGTGAAGAGCACAAGGTGTTGAAGCTCAAAAAGGCGTTGTATGGCCTTCGACAAGCCCCTCGGGCTTGGAACTTCAAGCTGGATCAAAGTCTAACCTCATTAGGCTTTGAGAGGAGTCCGATTGAGCACGCTGTGTACAAGCGAGTTGTGAGAGATTCAATCTTACTGGTTGGAGTCTATGTGGATGATCTCATCATCACCGGATCAAGCGGCGTGGAAATAAACAAGTTCAAAGCTCAGATGAAGGAGTTGTTTTGCATGAGCGATCTCAGATTGCTCACCTACTACTTGGGGATAGAGGTATCACAAACGCCTCAGGTAATCACCCTTTGTCAGTATTCGTACACATTAAAAATTCTTGAAAAATTTGGGATGGGAGACTGCAATAGCACTCAAGTTCCGATGGAACCAAGGCTCAAATTGAGCAAGACGGGCGTTTATTCTTTGGTGGATCCTACGGAGTACAGGAGCGCAATAGGATGCTTAAGATATTTGGTAAATACGCGTCCGGATATTGCATATGCCGTTGGAATAGCGAGCAGGTTCATGGAGAAGCCCAATACCCAGCATTTTGCGGTGGTGAAGCAGATTTTGCGGTATCTGAAAGGTACAATTGGGTTTGGTCTTTCTTATGAGAGGAATCTTCGTGGAGGAACGAAGCTTGTTGGCTACTGCGACAGTGATCATTGAGGGAGCATTGATGATAGGAAAAGCACTACGGGAGTTGCATACTTCCTAGGCCGGAACATCATCACTTGGATGTCGCAGAAGCAACGGGTTGTAGCCTTATCTTCTTGCGAGACCGAATATATATCAGCTTCGATTGCGGCACAGCAAGGAGTATGGTTACTCAACCTACTCGATGATATTCGGAAGAGGATTAGGTGCAAAGCAACTCTCTTTGTTGACAACAAGTCGGCAATCGCACTAACCAAGAACCCCGTGTATCATAATCGTTCAAAGCACATTGATACTCGTTACCACTACATTCGGGATTGCGTGGAGCGTGGAATGATCGAGGTCGAGTATGTTCATACTAACGACCAACTTGCTGACATACTCACCAAGGCACTCGCGAGGAACAAGTTCGTTGAAATGCGGGAGCGTCTTCGTGTGCGGGACGTGAAGAACATAACTAATTAGGGGTTGAATGTTAATAATTAGTTACGTTTTTTCTAATTAAAGTTTTATTTCAGTTTTTTGGGAGAGAATAAAGTCCACTGTTTCGGATTTCTAATTAAAGCATTTGGCTGTTTCGTTTTTTTTTGTTTCCGTTGCATTTTTAATGCCTATATATGTAATGCAAGTTTTTGTATTGAGAGATTATTAAGGCTCTATTTGTTTGGGCGTTTCGGAACTCCGTTTTGGGCAAACGCCACCGGAAGGCGGGAAAACAAATGAACCTCCGGCGGCGTTTGCTCCGTTTCCACCCGCCCGCCTTGAGAAACGCCCCAAAAAGCTCCGTTTGGAGCAGCCACCTCCCCCCTCCGTTTCGAACACTCCGTTTCCACCCGCCGGATCGATCCGCCACCGCCGAAACAAATGAAGCCTAAGTATCAAAGAATATCAAAAAGCTTTCTTCCCATTATTTTTTCTCTGTCATGTGTTTGGTTTTAAGTTTGCTCTAACAACACACACATATATATACTACAGGACAACTAAAGCCAGCCGGCCACCACCAACAACCCCTCCTCCGGCCAACAGAAGCACATACTCAACGCCACCGCCGTGCTCGGCTAACTTCCTCAACGCCACCACCGAGCGGAGCTTGCCACTTCAACCTCCTAGCATGCAGCTACAGCGCCGCCACACCAGCTCCGACTAGCAACCACCTCAACCCGGCAACAATAATGCAGTAGCTCCTCCATGCAACCGCCTCCTCCATGAAGCTCTGCCACCTCAGCATACAGCAGCCCCGGCCACCAACTCCATACAACAGCTTCACCCATGCAGCCGTCCTCAAGCCACGTCATCGATCCAACCCAAACCGCCACGTCAGCGATCCAGCTCAACCTCCTCCATACAGCACCAGCTCCGCCTCCACCATCACTGTTCCCCCTCCAAGGATCCTGCCTCCTCTTCATTTGTGGCTGTTACACCAGGAATCCTGCCTCCATAATAACGCCGCTAGCATATCCCGCCTCCAATTAATATCACCACCTCTCCTATGCCTTGAAAAATTTACCTCCACCACGGCACCACATATAAATAGGTGCCATCGGGAAGCAGGAAAGGCATTCACTTTGGTGGAAGGGGAAAAGGATCAGATTTTGCTCGGAAGTATTATTTGATTCAGGGAATTCATCTCGGATAATTTTATTAGGAGGAAATTTTATTTTGGTTTTAATTTTGGAGAGAAAATTATTGGTAGTTCTTGAATATTGTTAGAGGAGATTTAGATTTTGTTTATTTCATCAACCTGCAACGTCGTTTTTGTTATTTCTTGTAATTCGTCTTTCATCTAACAATAAAATTTCAGGTTTTATTTCGCTTCAAATATTGTTATTTTAATTTTTGTTTCCTATAATCGTACAAATTCTGTCTCCCGCCACCTTCGTTTTTTTTCATGATGTCGCACTTTTATGATAAGGATTCCTCCATCCCCATGAATAACTAATTTTTATAGTGTTCGATCGCGATGATGCGAGGATGAGATAATTTTCGCGATGATTTTAATTTTGTTTTTCTCAAATTGTTGAACGTTTACGATATGTTTTATCGTTGATCAATTCATTGAGGCTATATATTCTATATAGTTTTCATAATAGTTTTCGCTCTTTTGTTAGCCGAGAGGCTCCTACGCGAATCGATCACTCATTGATAAAAAGAGTAGAACGCAACCCTTGAGAGAGAACAATGTAACTCTTCCGGATTGGGGTAAAATCCAATAGCGAGGTTCACAACCTAAAGCAAGTTTTAGGCAATGCGATTTGAGAACGAAAGTTTGGTCGATACACCTAAGCTTAGTTGAACCTAATCTTCGAAAGAATGGTGTTCATGTTTCAGGAACCTCCACGATCAAATCATCTTCAACAAGAGAATTGCACACTGTTTTCATTTCAATATTTTCAAATTTCGAGGTGATTCAAAGATCGGGCACTAGCTTTTAACCCATCGAATTAAGACTGTTAATATTTCTAGTATTTTACTTTTCCCAACCCAACTTCAAATTTCTATTGATAAAATAATAGCGATTTTCAAGAGTAGAATTACTCAACCACCCCGAGTCTAATACGACATTGGTTTTTTTTATAAATCTATACCACTTTCGATAAGGTACACATGTCGTTATCATTTGCGGACATAGTTTTGCGCAATCAGGCGATCCGTGTCATACCGACTGCCTGATGGCATGGAGATTTGAGCAACGGGAAAGGACTGAGTTGTACTCGCACTATGTCAATCAATTAGATGACTTAAGGTAATTGGTGTAGTTAGGGGCATAGGAGAGAGTCATTAGCATTAGTTTATGCGTGACTAATAATGCTCAAATGTTACCGTCTAAGTGGTTGATGCTTAGGATGGTGGTGGGGCTGGGGAATTCCAATACACTGATAATGTGCCCTGAGTGCACGAGAGGTGTGGCCGTGCGTGCCAATGTCTGTGATGAATAGTACTTAAATTCCAGTATACATATAAATGTCGCTTGCTTGCAGGGAAAAAGTACTACCATCCCGAGAAGGGGGTGCGGTTGTTATAAATTGGTCAGCAAAACTGATCGTTGCTTTGTTTGCCACATCTTGGCGGATTGTCCTTTACAGGTACCAGAGAGTCGAGCTGTAGATAGCGGGTTGAATCCCTTTTTGTTATGTTAGCTGGCCCTCAAAGGCCCAAATGCAAAACGTTTAGTGTTTTCATGTATAATCGGTTTGTGTGCCGATGTATGTAAGACATATATGTAAAGAAAACTGTTTGCAAGGCATTAAGACCCAATAATTTGTGTATTTGTATATTATTCCTATGTTTAATAGGTGGACATTCCTGGTGTTGGGTTCTTATTAACTTTAAAGCTTCCGCTAAAATGTAACTCAGAGTTAGGATCTGTGAATGTTTTGGTTTCAATGCGTAACTCCACCAACTGTCCGTAGAATATGGTGTGGGGACTCGAGATGACCTTCTTTTATATTCTACATGACGGATAGGGGTGTTACATCCTCTTCTGTAGAGAATAGGATAATGTAAGCTTTTTCTTTTTCAGATTCTGAAGTTTTAGAATTATTGTCAGATAAGCTTGATTTCTTCTTAGCCAAGAAGCACTTCTCAACCTTTTTGTCCTTATGATGTTTCTTGTCATCAGACATCTTGCTCTCTTTCCTTTTAACAGAACAATCAGCTATAACATGATCTGACCTATTATAACTGTAAGACCCCCCTCCCCCTTACCAAGGAGGGCTACCGGGTCTTATGCCCAGAACCGCCGTCTTACGGTGACACTAACGCACGAGTTAGTCGACACCGCAACACGCCGATTCTGCCGGCTAATACAATCTTTTAACCTGTAGGCCAATCTGAGAAGTAGAAGTATAGCAGTATGTTAAATCCATTAGTCCACAAGTCACAAAGTACGTATCATATATATAAATGAAGAGTACAGAAACATAGTCCACATTGAGTATAAATGAAAGAGTAATAAGGGCTTATGCCCAGTACATCATATCAACTCTCTCTCTCTCAAATCAAAGCGGAAGCTAATTTAATACATCAAAACTTGTCCCACCTGAGGACGCGCAGTAGTAGTAGTAGTCTGTGGTAACGGTATCTGCTCCTCAAGTCCTGCCTCCTCGTCGTGTTGGTGCTCCATCTCCACGAGCTCCTAAAATAGTATGGTCACCGACCATTAGTCAAAAAGACTAAGTCGTTTCCTCCGCACCTCGCCCCGCAGCTCCTAGGCACCGAGCGGAAGGACGAAGTGGAGGACAACAAGGGGTAGCAAAAGTGGAAGCAGGTGACAAGAACTAACTAGCAGTTGTAATAGATATTATTATTCTACTCTAGCAGTTCTAAGTATATAGTACAAGTAAGTAAAGTGCAGTACTAGTAAGAAAAGACTGAAAGTAAAGAGCAGAAAAGTAAAGTAAAGCTGAAAGGTAAAGTTATCTACCATCACAAAAGTACCTTAACTTATAAAAATGCACATATAAATTTATAAGTTACGGTTTCCAGGAAATTTAATTTATCATATAAAAGAGCCCATACTAATTTATATGATAAGGATCTATGAAGCGTATGACCTAATATGAATGAATGTTATGATGCAATTTATGCACAGGCAAGTGCAACTCACACACAATGATTCTGTGATCACAGACCTTTAGTTCCCACTTTTTGAGAGTTAGCATCACTCTCGGGTATCACTGATGTGGGTACGGCAGCAGAGGAGCGGGCATCTCCACTTCTAGGCCGGTATGCACACTACCAAACCTTAGACCCCTCTCATACGCCTTTGTACACGTCCAAGGTGCACTCTAGAGTCTTTGCGTATGTACTTTGCTGACAACCTGTCAGTCTTGTTGGGTCGGATGTGAGTTATCGAGGATCGTCCTCCAGACCGTAGTGTAAAACAACCCACTGGCCCATCTAACCCTCACAACCTCCTGGTGCACCGTACTGCCATCGGTGTGACGAACAGCCAGTACCGCATGCCCCGCCACTAAATTTATGCACATGCAAGTATTTCATCCCGAGCCTCCAGCTCGCAGGACCAACCTGTCCTGGATCCCTCAAACCCTACACGGTTGAGCATTTATCACAATCCCTCCAACCCTACACGGGTGAGAACGCACAATAGTGTCTTTATTCCAAATCCCTCAAACCCCACACGGGTGAGCATGTACACAAGTCTCCGTCCAACCCAACACGGGTGAGAAAGAACCACAATGTCTTAACCTATTAGTCTACTCTTGTCTACGGGTTATTATACTTAGTGAATTAAGGTTAATTCCAGGACTGCCCAGGGTATACCCGGTGAAGGGCTCTCGGGGGCACTAGGAACTACGATGAGATTATGCCCAAAGTTCCCTTTCTCAAGGATAATTACTTTTTTTGCTGTCTACTCAGGATTTTTTACCCCAACTCTCGTATTACTTTTGAACGACCCTAAAGACTTAAGGTGTTATTAGGAGCACGGCGGTCTTCCGCCGGTCCCCGTTATCGTTGCTACCACGGGACTCGTACTCTTCCACACATGGTTAAGGAATCCTCTAGGAGACCAACCGGGGTTAATTTCTTTACATAGATCCTCATTTTACTAGTTATTCAGATTCCTCCCCTGGTAGCCCTACTAGTACGAACATCGGTGCTAGACTCTTACCCATGTCCTGATACCACCCACAAATGTGACCTTCTAGTTCTTCTAGTCATATGCCTCAAATTATTTATCCTAGGATGGTATGGACCTATATGATGACTAGGATGAATTTCCATAATTTTCAAATTACTTACACCATTAAATTAATTTCTTTAAATGTAATCCCTAGTCATTTTGCACATGAAGTATTGTCAATATTGAACCTACTGTCCTACAGACTCTTACATGTATATAATATGACAATTAATGGGGCCTACCAAAATTTTATGCTTTTTCAATTCAGATTTATAATTAATTCCTATTTAATACTATATCCACAAATCTAGCATTTTTCAAATGAAGTACATAAAATATTATCTCAAAAATTCTAATTAAATTATAGAGTATTGATAATAATGAAATAATCCTATGTCCAGATTTTCATTTACATCTAGGTTGAAATGGCCTATCCATGATCAATTTGATTTATTTACCAAAATGCCATTATGGGGCCTAAGTACATTATTTTCACTCCAAAAATTCTGAAATAATTGCACAAGGTATAAAACATAAAATTTCAGCAATATGAATTTTCTCAGATTTGTCAAAGGAATATATCATCATTTCTACACAAAAGTTCGTAAGGGTAAAATGGTCATTTTGCTCCTTAAACTACTTAAACTTCTTCCAACAGAGATATAATTTATTTCTAGTGCTTATTATGTCACTCCTTAATCCTCAACAGAAATTGAATCTTTTATGATAAGTGTAAATCTATTTTAAATTTATTTCCTAAAAAGGGCCAAATTTTCAGAAATTCAAAATAATGGGGTTTTTGTTCCCAAAACTCCCACCATTGCTATCACAGGTGTATTACACCCTCATGTGTCTCTATAATGAAAATCATGATTTTTTAATGTTCTAAGTTGGCTGAATACACATTATTTCATTTTAGGCTAAATGCACACCAAGCCTATAACAAGTCAACACATGCAAGTGGGTTTACCAAACATGCATTGGTCTAAATTGGCTGAAATTTAAAACATACACTTATAATATACCTAAAGACATGCCACCAAAATTTGGAGTCATTTGGAGTCCCACAACTCCAAATATTTCATTTATTTCATTTTGGGTATTTTGAATAAAACTATAGAAAAGGTTTCCCAAAATTTCTCAATTTTTGTCAGGGGCTAACTAGGCCCTGAGAATGCATACACCCAAAATTTTGGGCCATTTGGATGACTGGTTTGACTTGGGTATCATTTTGAAATTCTGCCTTAGCTAAGGACCAACCCTAGCAAAATGGTCATACATGTTAGACCACTAGACCAAATCTCAAGTTAAGGGTGACAAATTAAATTTAATATAAATAGCTATAATTTTTATGTTGGTGACCAGTTCTATATTTGCACCTAAAGGGCCTAACTTTAGCATGCAATTGACAGTAAAAACAGGGACAGAAAATTTAAATTGTTACAACACTAATCTCAAAGCAGAAGGGATGACATCTGTTCATCTTTTCCATGGAGCCAAGGGCCGCGATTTTCCAGACCTGGAGCACCTTCCAAGGCCATTTCCCGACCATCCAACCACCTCCCTGGCCGGCCACCACTACCACCACCTCCGTTGAGGTGAGGGCTAACGTTCGGCGACGACTTGGCCGCCGGAGGCGGCAGTTTCCGGTGAACTTGCACTCCATCAAAAATCTGAAATTCATGAAAAAAGCTCACCTTGGATCTGGCTCATTTGAGCCCGATGTCTCGCCTAATAGATCTGGGAAACTAGTACGGGTAGAGGTGAGGTGAAACAGACCCGAATTGAGGCTTGGCGGCGGGTTTGGCGGCGGTGAGCCATGAAATTTCTCCTCTCCGGCGAGCTTGCTCCCGAACCCGATTCTCCACCAAAAGCTTCGATCCAGGTATCGAATTCCACTCCTTTGGACCTTCTGAAGCTAATGGGAGCATTGGTTTTGGCTGATATGGGCTGTATACAGAGATGCCATGATGGGGATTTCATCCATGAGCTTTGGTTTCTCCTCCTTGGCTCCAAGTGGCATGAAATTGGGTTGGAAAGACTAATAATTGATGTGTGGGTTCAGATGTGTGCTTGGGAAGAGAGGAGGAGGGCCACATGGTCTTCATCCCCATTTTCCCTCTCTTCTCTCTCCTCTTTTCCCCCCAATTTCCAAAACTACCGCCTTGCATGCAATCTCTCTCCAATTTCAGAGGGGGTAGGGGCTGTCATTAACTATAAGGCTGGTCATGGGTCTTGGTTCATGGGCTTAGCCCATGGAAATGAGCTTGACACTCATTTTCTCTCTTTAGGCCTTATATTGACCAAGTTGACATTTAGGGTTAACTTGGTCAACTTGATGAATGGGCTGACCCCACTTGATGGTCATGAACCCCATGTCACCACCTAACATGGGTTGGGTCATGGCTCAAGGTCTTAGCCCATTAGGAATGAACTTGGTTTTCAGATTTACTTAAATAGGCTTATGATTGACCAAGTTGACTTTTAGGGTTGACCTGGTCAACTTTATGAGTGGGCTGACCCCACCTGAAGGTCATGGACCCTATGACACCATCCAACTTGGGTTGGGTCATGGTGGTGTCCCACTTGGACTATGTGGCCTTTAGGTGTAGGGGTTTGACCAAATTAAGGTTTAGGGTTGACTTGGTCAAATTGGGTCAATGGGTGACCTAATGGCATGCTTTAGGATTCACTTAGATTGTTCTTAGGGTTAGGGCAATGTGGTGGGGTCATGGTATGGTTAGGGTTCCTATTAAGGCGAGTTTGACCTAGTTTGACTTTGGCCCCTTAGTGGGCCCCACATGGCTACAATCCACTACCTAGGGTCAAGCCTAGTTAAATCCTCTATCACCAACCCCATGCCTAACCTAATCTAAGTGAACGGGGCCTAGAAGTAACATGGGATGTTACAAATCCTAATAAACAAGAAAATAATTTCGTCCCCGAAATTTAAGTTCGGGTGTACGGGGTTCTACTTACAAGAATTTTAAGAAAACTTTAAATGTATAAACTAAAGTATACCTGAAGTGAACAGCTCCGGGTGTCGCTCCAGCATTAGATCCCTTGGCTCCCAAGTGTGCTCCTCATGTCCATGATTGGACCACAATACCTTCAAGAGAGGGACCTTCTTCTTCCGCAATGCACGTACATCTGTATCGTCAATCCGGATCGGCTCCAGTCTGATGGATCTGTCTGGCGCTATCGGACCGACTGTGGTAGTAACATGCTCCTATGGCCGTAGGAGAGCTCTTCGCAAGGAAGAGACATGGAAAATGTCGTGTAGGGCACCCAACTCCGGTGGCAGCTGCAGTCGGTAAGCTAAGGGGCCGATCCGTTCCAGGATCAAGTATGGCCCCATGTATCGAGGACTGAGCTTCTTGTGCCTCCGCACCCGAGAGACACCATGTACCGGACGTATCTTCAAGAAAACCCTATCTCCAACCTGGAACTTCACCTTCCGGTGTCGAGCATCATAATACTTTGCCTGCTGCTCTTGGCCTCTAGCAGCCGATCCCTGATCAAATGTACCTGAGCCTCCGTATTCTTCACATAATCAGAACCAAGAGCCTTGGTATCCACATCCTGAACCCATGACAACGGTGTCCGGCATTTCCTCCCATAAAGTGCCTCGTAAGGAGCCATCCTGATGCTAGCCTAGTGGTTGTTATTGTAGGAGAACTCGATCAGTGGTAGTAGCCTCTCCCAAGGCTTCCCCGTATCCAATATGCACAGGCGGAGTAGATCCTCCATGGTCTGGATGGTCCGCTCGGTCTGTCCATCGGTCTGCGGGTGGAAGGCGGTACTGAAAGTAAGCCGAGAGCCCAAGTAAGCATGTACGGCCCTCCACTCGCTCGAAGTGAACCGACCATCACGGTCCGAAACAATCATCCTGGGAATGTCATGGTATCTGACAAATTGTTCCACGAATAGTCTCACCAAAACTGCAACTAGAGCATCCTTCCGGACTGGAATAAGGCGCGCTACCTTGGTCAGTCTGTCTACTATAACCCATATAGAATCATGTCCAGAGTGGGAGCGAGGTAGTCCGTGCACAAAATCCATAGCAATGTCCTCGAACTTCCACTCTGGGACTGGCAGTGGTTGTAGTAAACCTCATGGGCTCTTACATTCCACCTTCACGCGCTGACAAGTCTCGTAATGTGTCACAAAATAGGTGATCTCCCTCTTCATCCCAGGCCAGTACATGGTCCTCCGTAAATCTTCCCACATCTTGGTGATGCCGGAATGCACTGAATATCTGGAGAAATGAGCCTCTCTGAGTATGTCATCCCGAATACTGCCCCCTGCTTGTATGTAGATGCGTCCACGGAATCGAAGGAGATCATCCTATAGCGTGTAGTCCTCGACTTTGCCCCTTTCCAGGGCACTGAAAATCAGCTCTAATGCAACATCCAGCCTCTGATGTGTTCGGATGCGCTCCCATATATCATCATCACTGATCACTGAGCTCAAGTACTCTCGATGTACCACTGGTTCGGTCTCAGATACCATGGTAATATGCATGTCTTCCATCATCTGTAACAACTCTATATACATCAACCGAGGGTCCGGTCCAGAAGTGTCGGCCCTCCTATTCAAAGCATCTGCTACTGTGTTTGCTTTCCCCGGATGATAGTGGATCTTATAATTATAGTCTCAAAGAAATTCCAGCCATCTCCTCTATCGCAGGTTCAAGTCCTTCTGCGTATCGATATATTTAAGATTCTTGTGATCTGAATAGATATCACAATGGATCCCGTATAAATAATGTCTCCACATCTTTAGTGCGAATACCACAGCCCCGAGCTCTAAGTCATGTACTGGATAGTTATGCTCATGCTTCTTCAATTGTCTTGAAGCATAAGCAATAACATGTCCATGCTGCATCAGGACAACACCCATCCCCTTGTAGGAGGCATCTGTGTAGATCTGAAATCCTTCACTCCCGGATGGAAGCGCAAGAATAGGGGATGAGGTGAGTCGGTCCTTCAGCTTCTGAAAAGCTGTCTCGCATTGCTCTGACAAAACAAAATCTGCATCCTAATTCGTCAAGGACATGAGGGGGAGGGCTAACCTCGAGAATCCCTCCACGAACTTGCGATAATAACCGGCTAACCCCAAGAAACTGCGTATGTATGATGTTGTCTTCGGTCGTGGCCAATTCCGTACTGCCTCTATCTTGGCTGGATCCACTGCCAATCCAGCCCCACTGATAGTGTGCCCCAGGAAAGCCACCTCCTGTAGCCAGAACTGACACTTTGAAAACTTCGCATACATTTGGAATTCTCTCAGTCTCTGCAAAACCTGTGTCAAGTGTCCAGTGTGCTCCTCTTGAGTCCGGGAATAGATCAGGATATCATCGATGAACACAATGACAAAGTGGTATAGGTAAGTTCGAATACACGGTTCATTAGGGTCATGAACGCGGAGGGGCATTCGTGAGCCCAAAAGGCATCACCGTGAACTCATATAACCCATATCGTGAACTGAATGCCGTCTTTGGTATGTCCTCTTCCCGGATGCGGAGTTGGTAGTAACCGGATCGCAAATCTAGCTTAGAGAACCAGAAGGCTCCCTGCAGCTGATCAAATAGCTCGTCTATCCGAGGTAGTGGATAGGTATTGCGGACCGTTAACCGGTTCAGCTCCCGGTAATCTATGCATAGTCGTAACGACCCGTCCTTCTTCTTCATAAAAAGAACTGGTGCTCCCCACGGCGATGAACTGGGCTGCACAAATCCCGACTCAACTAGCTCCTGAAGTTGAGTCCTGAACTCTGCCAACTCTCTGGGAGCCATCCTGTAAGGTGCCCGGGACACTGGCCTCGCTCCCAGTACTAGCTGAACCCTGAAATCCAAGTCCATGGCTGGTGGTAGCCCGGGCAATTTCTCCGGGAACACATCAGAGAAATCCTGGACCACCGGAATATCTGAAATAGAAGCCTCTACTCCCACCATATCAAAGCAGATAAGGTAAACCTCCTCTCCTTGCTCGTGGGCCTTCACAACCTGTATAGAAGATAGTAATAGGTGGGAGATAGGTTTAATACCTTCGATGATGACATGGGAATCACCATGCCTTAGTGTGATCCTCCTTGATGGGCAGTCTATCTGAGCATGGTTCTGATGTAACCATGTCATGCCCAAAATCAAATCGAAGTCATGCAGCTTCAGAATAGTTGCTGGCGCCTCAAATGCCTTGCCGCCAATCTCAACCTCCATATCACAATGGGCAGTGGTCCGCAGTTCTGACCCATCGGGTAGACGCACCCTCATATCTAGTCCCGGAAATCTTTCCACGCCTTCAAGTCCGTCTATGAAGGCCTCAGATACGAACAAGTGCGAAGCACCCGTGTCGAAGAGGGTATGTGCGGGCTTGCCGCTGATCATAACTATGTCTGAGGTTTGTTTAAGTTAAAATGAATTGTTATTCTATGGTTCCAGGTACTATATAATAGAAAGCTCAAGAATTTTAACAATAATCTTAAGTACATGTGATAACCTCCTCGGGGTTCCTCTGCTCCGTGAGGTTCAAAGCGTATATCTGCTCCTGATTGCGTCCCCTGCCGTGATATCCCCGGCCTCGGCCCTGCTGTATTGGGGTCACTAGAGGTGGAGGAGGAGGAGGATGGAATCAGTGTGGGCACTCCGACCTAATGTGCCCGGGCTGGCGGCATCCGTAACAAACTACCTGCCGGTGGTCATGGTTATCCTGTCTCCTCAGATCATGCACCTGTAGAGGTGGGGGAGCTAATGCTGGAGGAGGTCCCTGCTCCTGCATGTAGTTGGGGCGATGACGTCCCCCACCCATCTTATACCCAATAGTCCTGCCTCTCTGAGAGCCCCTGCTGCTCTCTCCTGTTGTCAACCCTGAAAGATATTGTACCTAAACACCTAGAGGGGGGGGGGGGTGAATAGGTGACTTGAATCTTTTTAACTTTTTAAGGCAGAATTCAGAATCTAACACAGAATTCTATCTACTTTTTCACAGCAATCATACAGCAATTACAGAATATCACAGCACACACTAGACACAGTTTTATAGTGGTTCCCCAAGGTTTGGGTACATCCACTTTCCCCCTTCGCCTATCTAGCAGTGTACTAGATTCGGCCAAACTCCTCCACTATCTCAGAACCCAAAACAGGCTCCTACACCTCAAGCCCAAGGCCCTACAACTCAGCTTCTTCACAAAGCCTACACTCAGCCACCAAGGCCTATACTCAGCCACCAAGGCCTACACTCAGCCACCAAGGCCTACACTTAGAGATTTCAATCTCTTACACTCAGGCACTCAAGCCCTACATTCAGCCTTTATAATTACAGGCTTACAACACTCAGATCCCTAAGGATCCTACAAGATAAAATGAATACAAAATATATACTCAATCAACTCAGAAACAAGAGAGAAGAGTTGTGAGTTTCTTGATGAGTTCTTGGAAGAACTCAGCTGAAATCAATCTGACTTGGCTTTCTTCAAAGCTTCTTGAATGTAGAACTCAATAAGATTGACCTCTTCTGCAGTTGATCCTTGATCTCTGCTACTTAAGATTCAGAATAACTCTGAACCCTTCTTCTCAGTCTGGTTCCAATGACTGATTTCTTGGATGAAGCTCTCTCTCTCTCCAACTTTGAAAGATATTGTACCTAAACACCTAGAGGGGGGGGGGGTGAATAGGTGACTTGAATCTTTTTAACTTTTTAGGCAGCAAACAGATAATATCACAGAATTCTATCTACTATATCACAGCACATATGCAAAAATCACAGCCAACAACAATCACACAGTAGACACAGAGTTTTATAGTGGTTCCCCAAGCTTTGGGTACATCCACTTTCCCCCTTCGCCTATCTAGCAGTGTACTAGATTCGGCCAAACTCCTCCACTATCTCAGAACCCAATTCAGGCTCCTACACCTCAGGCCTAAGGCCCTACAACTCAGCTTTTCCACAAAGCCTACACTCAGCCACAAAGGCCTACACTCAGCCACCAAGGCCTACACTCAGCCACCAAGGCCTACACTCAGCCACCAAGGCCTACACTCAGAGATTTAACTCTCCTACCCTCAGCCTTTATAATTGCAGGCTTACAATCTCAGATCCCTAAGGATCCTACAAGTTATAATGAATACAAAATGTATAAACTCAACAACTTAAGTGAAAGAGAGATAAGTTGTGAGATTCTTGATGAGTTCTTGGAAGAACTCAGCTGGACTCAATCTGACTTAGCTTTCTTCAAAGCTTCTTGAAAGTAGAACTCAATAAGATTGACTCCTTCTGCAGTTGATGCTTGATCTCTGCTTCTTAAGATTCAGACCAATCTGAATCCTTCTTCTCAGTTGGGTTCCAACAGCTGATTTCTTGGATAGAGCTCTCTCTCCAACTTCTTAGATCTTCACTTGATAGCTAGATCTTCTTTGTATTACTTGTCTGAACAGCCACTTGATCTGTCTCAACAACTTCAACAACAGTTTCTGTAGACTGTATAAGCCTATTTATAGGCCTTCTTCATGGTAACCGGCTGGTCCGGTCCATAACTGAATTCTGACAACTCTGACAGGTATTGTAGACCGGCTGGAATGACAGATGTCAAGTCATCCAGTCAGTTCTTGAAAATTCTGTAACTGCCTTTAAGTGTCGAGACTTTCTGTCTTTAAGTGTCGACACTTATAGACCAAGTGTCGACACAAGTTGTCTAAGTGTCGACACTAGTCTACAAGGTGTCAACACAACTCCTTGTGTTGTCGATTTTGTATCTCGACACTACTTCTTCTTCATGTGTCGACACTGAAATTGAGTGTCGACACAAGTACTTGTACTTCAGTATCTTGCTGAATTCTTCTAAGTGTCGACACAACACCTTTGTGTCGACACATCTTCATGTGTTGAATCTATTAAGTGTCGACACTGCTTCTTGGTGTCGACACATGTCTTCAGTGTTGATACTTGTTGAGTGTCGACACATTGCTCTGGGTGTCGACACATTCTTCTTCTGCCGAGACTCTGGCTGAGTGTCGACACATTCCCTTAGTGTCGACACTTGTACTTAGAATATTTTGTTGAACTTTGCTATTTTTTGCTAAGTGTCGACACAGCTCCTTGTGTCGACACTTTCTTCAAGTGTTGAGTCTTCAGCTAAGTGTCGACACATTGTTCTGGGTGTCGACACTTACTTCCAGTGTTGACTCTTCTGCTAAGTGTCGACACATTGTTCTGGGTTTCGACACTTACTTCAAGTGTTGACTCTTCTGTTGAGTGTCGACACATTGTTCTGGGTGTCGACACTTGTACTTAGTCTCTGTAGACTTTTGCTGAGTGTCGACACAGCCTCCAAGTGTCGACACATTCTGATGTAGACACAGTTTTTCTGGGTGTCGACACAACTGCTAAGTGTCGACGCAGCTTCACTGTCTTTTCTTCACTGAGTGTCGACACAGCTCCTTGTGTCGACACTTTCTGTCTGCTGTCGACTCAGCATCCCTGGTGTCGACACAATGACTCCAAGTGTCGACACTGCTTGCCTGGGTGTCGACACAAGTCTTCTTAAGTGTCGACACTTTCCCTCTGGGTGTCGACACATGGACTTAGAAACTTTTTCTTCTTTCCTGCAAATACTTAACCTGCACATGTAAACTCAAAATACATCAAATACATTTTGATGCATATCATTGAGTTGGGTGAGGCTTCTTCAAATCAGGTACATTTGAACCAATGTACCCAACAATCTCCCCCTATTTGGAGAAGTCATAACCCTTAGTCAATGATATACACCATTCATAATAAAATTACAAAATGATGTAAGACAGGATTATGTAAACATGAAAGTACATCACATGTATTAAACAAAAATGCATAATCAGATAACATCTCAGAACAATTATGAAATAAATTTAACACATAGCTAATTTATCACACAACACATTTTTCCAATACTTTGTCATATTCATTTTCAAAAGTTTACAGAATGTTTATCATCAAAAAGATTACATAGTAAACTTTAAGAAAATTCTAAATCTATTCTTGATCAGCATCTTTGATCACTATCCCTTTTCCAGATTTTATCCTTGCTTGTACAGGGGCTTCAACATCTTCTGTTTCAGCAGACTTCTTACCTTTCAGCTCCTTCTTCTTGAGTTCCTCAGCCTTAATCTTTTGCCTCTCAAAGTAGTGATAAGGCTTGGGAAAGTACTTGCTAGGCTCCAGAGCTTTAGGAGGTAGCTTTCCCATCTTGGCCTTCCTTCTATATTGAATTATGGCCTCCTGCCTTGATTCATGTTTCCACCATTCAGTTTCAGAGAACCACTTATTCCTGTCTTGAATGTTATCTTTGGCAGCTTTCCAGGCAGTCAAAATGATATTTCTTGAGGTAGGGCTCCACTGCTCAAAGTCTGGCCTTTGTTCAGCTTGTTCCCTAAACCTCTCTTAGACAGTCTTGTCTCTTCTTCTTTCTGCAGTGCCTCTTGCATAGCTTCAGATATAGGCTGATCAACTTTCTCAATAATTACATTGTCCTTACCCCCAGGTGGGCTATACATGGACTGTATGTCAGCATGAATCATGTCAAAATCTGGAGGAGGGTATATAACTTGAGCCACTTCTGGTTGCTCCCCTCCTAAATATGCAGGATGAATTCCAGATTCAGCAACATTGTCATCATCACAAAGAGGAGGATAACCCAGTGTAGCTCTGATGGAATTAGATATCCACTTGGCATGATCAGATCTAGCTTTGACTAAAACCCTCTCCCCCTTTATGACTTCTCTTTCTACATGATCTCTGACATCATCTTTTTGAAATCTGACTTGATTATCCAAATAATTAACTCCATCTTTAAAGAAAGGTTTTAACCTTTGGAGTTTGTCAGTTATGATCTTTTGAGATTCTTGAATGGCAGTCTTAACAGCAGTGATTTCTTCCTGGAATACTTTGTCAAATTCAGCTTTAACAGTAGCAGTAGAGGTAGAAGTTGTCAGGCCAGCAGCAATGTTCTTCATTTCTGTGACAATAGCATTATGAGATTCTGTCAAATTGTCATTCATTCTGAGTTGATTTTCAAGTACATATCCTTGCTTCAAGGCTATGTCATCTACTTGAGTCTTTATCTTTTCTTGGTGTGTGGCTAAGTACACTACTGCATTCCCCCCTTTGTGGAAGCAGTCTGTCATCTCTTTCTTGTTAAGATTCATTTCAAATCTTATTGACTTAATATCCTGGGCCAAATCAAACTGTAATGATTTCTGCCCTTCATCCACATAAGTCTCTATTGCTTTTCTATGCTCATCCAACTTGATCTGCATAGCAACCATCAGTGCACTATAATCAAAAGCTGGGGCTGGCTGTAGTGCAGACTGTGGAGCAACAGTTTGGAGAGCCTTCTTATAACTCTGGCTCCTTCTTTTGAAGACATAAATTTTCTTTTTTCCTTTCCCTTGCAGCTTCTTCATCTTCTGAAGCTGAGGAGCTAGCAATTTCTACCCTCTCCTTAGGGCTTGGGGGTAACTCCTTCTGGACATCTGGTGCCTTCTCAGGTTCTTGCCTTACAGAATCTTCAATAAGTACAACTTGCTCCCCCTCAACTGGAGCATTCTCCCTCTCAGCAGCATCAGTTTCCTTGTCAAAATCTGCTTGATCCAGATTTAGGAATAAATCTTCCATGGTGTATTCTTGTGGAGACTGAGCAGGAGAAATTCTGGGCTCTTCAACCACTGGATCAGTAACTACAACTTCAACAGATGTGTCTTCCATGACAGCATCTGGGACTTGGCTATCCAGCTGAGTTTGCTGATGAACATCAGTCAAATCAGTATCCTCTATAGGAAAATCTAAAGCATTTAGTTCAGTGATTACCTCTAGTATTGTGTTGGTTGCTTGTTCACTTTCTAGTGTAGTTGGGTCTTCTACAACTAGAGACTCCCCCTGGATGTGATCCTTGTGTATGGGGCTAGCTTGAGGTAGCTCCCCCTGGATCTCAGCAACATCTTGAGGAGCAGGAGACTTTACAGCAGTTCCGTCCTCATTCTCATCTGGTGTAAAAACCACTTGCTCTTCACTTTCAGAGCTGCTAGTGGACACTTGAGCCACTGGGGCAATTTTCCTCTTCTTCTTTGGTGGAATTTTCTTCTCAGAAGTGATCTTCTCAGGTGTTGGCATCTCTTTTGACAACACCCTGTCCCATATAGAGAATATTCTCAGATCCATTTTCCTCATATGATTTATTTTACTTCCAGCAGCTTGTTGCATAACCTCTGGTATGGTACCAGCTAGGTATAGACTTATGATCCTGCCCAGATTGGGCTTCTTCAGGCTTTCCTTGATTTTCTCAAACACTATAACATACCAGTCAGTGTTCAGAGTGAAGATAATCCGGGTCATAATAGTAAACATGTAGGCAGACACTCTGTCATGCCCTCCTGGCTTGCTCAATATGACTTTCCCAACAATTTCAGACAGGAATTCCCCCTGACTGTTCATTCCTTTTCTATTGAAGACTGAACCAATCTTCATCTTAGAATCTAGTCCACACCAAGTTAGAGCTTCCCTGGTCTTAGAAGCAGTAACTTCATCCTCTTCCTTAGATCTTGGTAGCTGCGGAATCTTCCTCAAGCTTTTTGGTGAAACCTTTACTTTTTCACCATGGACTCTGGATTTGATCTTGAATCCAGTTTCGTCTACCTTAGCTCCATTGAGGAATTCCAAGACTTCCTTCTTCCAAATTTTCGTTGGCTCAGAAACCAGAAATGCTAATCCCGAGTCTGCAACTAGGGTTATAACGTTCTTGATCTCCGGGTCTGCATCAACAAATGCATCGCGCACCAGTTCGTATCCTTCGTTGACGTTCTCCTCAAGCTTTGGCGCCATTAGGGTTGAAGAATTTGAACTGAAGAGAAGAGAGGTGTCGACACAGAAGTTTTGGTCTCGAAACTTTTGAAAGCGTGTCGACAGACTAAGGCAAAATCCTATTTATACCGTTCTAATTTTGAAGATGAAAAGGCGGGCAGCCAACTTAAATTGTGTCGACACTGGCGATAAGTGTCGACACTGACTTATAATGTCTCGACACTTATGTGTCAACACAAGTTTAGTCCACAGATTATATGTGTCGACACTAGTTTATGTGTCAACAATACTTAACTCGACACATAGTCGAGACTTTACTTAGATAATTCTGAGTAAACACTAAGTGTCGACACCACCTTGGTTGTGTCGACACCAACTTGTCATGTGTCGACACTAATATTCTGAAGTGTCGACACCAACTTTTTAGATGTGTCGACACCTTTTCCCTGAAGTGTCGACACCAACTTCCTGTGTCGACACAAATATCTCTGTGTGTCGACACCTTTTTACTTAGTCAATTTCCAATACTATAAACTTACTCTAAGTTTATCATTCCTAGTTCAATCTTAAACCTATTGAACTTAGCTTCTTCTAGTGGCTTAGTATACATATCAGCTAGTTGATTATCTGTTCTAACATATTCAAGTAAAATATCTTCTCTTTCTACATGCTCCCTAAGAAAATGATATTTAATTTCAATATGTTTTGTTCTACTATGGGATACAGGATTATTGGCTATTGAAATAGCACTAGTAGAATCACAGAAGAGTGGAGTTCTACTTACCTGAAATCCATAGTCCTCAAGCTGATGTTGTATCCACAGAAGTTGAGCACAGCAACTTCCTGCAGCCACATACTCTGATTCTGCAGTGAAGATAGCCACACTTGTTTGCTTTTTGCTACTCCATGAAATCAGTCTCCCACCTAGGAATTGATAGGTTCCAGTAGTGCTTTTTTTGTCTTCTTTGCATCCTGCAAAGTCTGCATCTGAATAAACTATTAGATCAAAATCCCCATTCCTAGGGTACCAGAGGCCTAGATAAGGAGTGCCCTTTAGATATCTCAATATTCTTTTGACTGCTGTCAAATGAGACTCTTTAGGGCAGGCTTGATACCTTGCACAGACACATATAGCATACATGATATCTGGTCTACTTGCAGTCAAGTATAATAGGGAGCCAACTATCCCTCTATACAAGGTTTCATCTACAGGTTTCCCTGCATCATCCTTGCTAAGAGACATACTTGACCCCATAGGAGTCTTCATGGTGCTGGATGAATCCATATGATACTTCCTTATGAGTTCTAGGGTGAACTTGGACTGGCATATGGATAATCCATTCTCAGTCTGTCTTACTTGCAGACCCAAGAAGAACTTTAGCTCTCCCATACTACTCATCTCAGATTGACTTTGCATTAGTTTTGCAAACTTTTTGCAAAGACTACTTTCAGTAGACCCAAATATAATGTCATCTACATATATTTGGACTAGTATTACTTTGCCTCTAGATTCCCTAAGGAATAGAGTCTTATCTATTTTCCCCCTTGAGAACTTGTTCTCAATGAGGAAACTAGATAGGGTTTCATACCAAGCCCTAGGGGCTTGCTTTAACCCATATAAAGCTTTCCTAAGTCTATAGACATGATTAGGTAGAGTTGAATCAACAAAACCTGAGGGCTGTTCCACATAGACTTCTTCTTTAAGATTATCATTTAGAAATGCTGACTTGACATCCATTTGGTAAACTTTGAATCCTTGATAGGTTGCATAGGCCAGGAACATTCTTATGGCTTCCAGTCTGGCTACTGGAGCAAAGGTTTGATCAAAATCAATACCTTCTTCCTGCCTATATCCTTTAGCAACCAATCTTGCTTTATTCTTAATGATGACTCCTTGTTCATCCATCTTATTCTTGTAGATCCACTTGGTTCCTATTATATTGTGGTCTTTAGGTTTAGGAACAAGTTCCCAGACCTTGCACCTCTTGAACTGATTCAGCTCTTCTTGCATTGCTTCAGTCCATTGTGGATCTAGAATGGCTTCTTCAAACTTCTTTGGTTCAACTTGAGATAGAAAACTGGAGTAAATTGCTGTATTCAGATTTCTGCTCCTTGTTTGTACCCCTTGTCTTGGATCTCCAATAATCTGCTCTACTGGATGATCTCTAAGATGCCTATTGGCTGGAGGCATCCTGACTTCTGGTTGAACCTCTTCAGTTTCATCATCTTGCTGTACTCCTTGTACTTCTTCTGCATTTGGTACATGTAGTACTCCCCCTGGACAACAACCACTGTCTTCTACTTGCTGTCTTGCAGTAGATTCTTCTTCTAGAGTGAGCTTGTCCATCTTCTTTGTTAAACCTGTGGGGCTGCATACACTACTAGACAACTCATTGTTAATAAGCCTAGTTTTATCAAATACTACATGTACAGTCTCTTCTATAACTTGAGTAGACAAGTTGTAGACTCTATAAGCCTTACTATTGTTGCTGTACCCAACAAAAATTCCCTCTTGGGACTTGGCAGCAAACTTAGTCAAGTAAGACTTTCCATTGTTAAGTATGAAGCACTTACAACCAAAGATCCTGAAGTAGGATAGATTTGGTTTCCTGCCTTTCACAACCTCATAGGGGGTCTTGTTGAGACTTTTAGTTATGGTAGCCCTATTAATAACATGGCATGCAGTATTGACTGCTTCAGCCCAGAAGTATTCTGGTAGTGATATATCACTTAATAGGGTTCTACCTGTCTCAATCAAGGTTCTATTCTTCCTCTCAGCAATGTCATTTTGCTGAGGTGTTCTAGGTGAAGAAAACTCTTGAAAGATCCCAAATTCTTGACATAGTTTTGTCATGCTATCAGACTGAAACTCAGTACCATGGTCACTTCTTATTTTGACCACTGTACTATTTAGTTCATTCTGAATTTGTCTAACAAAGCTATAGAAGACATTGGGTGTTTCAGATTTCTGTCTTAGAAAGACCACCCAGGAAAACCTTGAGTAGTCATCTACAACTACAAAGGTATAGATCTTCCTACCTAAGCTGTGAACTGGTATTGGACCAAAGAGATCCATATGCAAGAGGTATAAGCACCTCACAGCATCTTTGTTCTCAATGCTTCTAAAGGTGGATCTAGTCTGCTTGCCCTTTTGACAAGCTGAGCAAATACCATCTTTAACACACTTAACTTGAGGACCATTCCTCACTAACTCTTTGCTAAAGAGTTTGTCAATTGTCTTGTAGTTTAGATGAGCTAGCCTCTTGTGCCATTTGACATAATGAGAGACTTTCTCATCTGCTACAAGACACACTTGAGAACCATTGGTCTCACACATAATGTCTAGGCAGTAGACATTCCTCTTTCTATAACCTGTCAAAATGATCTCTTGATCAGTTGACCTCTTGATATGACAACCATTCTTAACAAATGAGATGTCATACCCTACATCACTTAATTGACTTATACTTATTAGGTTGTGTTTCAACCCTTTAACATAAGTCACTTGAGTAATGGTAACTAAGTTACTAGAAATGTTACCAAACCCTTTGATGATTCCTTTTTCAGAACCACCAAAGTTGACTTTTGGACCATCTTTGATTAGAATGTAGTCCTTTAGTAAACTCCTTGTTCCAGTTATATGTCTGGAACATCCACTGTCCAAGTACCATATTGGGGCATGGCAACTTGGACTCACCTGCAAAACAGATTAATGAACCTTAGAACCCAAAGTATTCTTGGGTCTTGGTATTTGTTAGTTTGCATCCTGACAAGACTACCTGCTGGTTTTCCAACAGCCAGTTTGCTACCCACTTTGGCACTAGCATTGTGCCAACAGTCCATTGCAAAGTGGCCAACTTTGCCACAGCACCAACACTCAAACTTATTGTACATTTGCTTAGGTACTGTTTTTGCTGTTTTATCCACAGCTGGCTTGTTGAGTGTTGGGGCTTTGCCCTTGGACTTGGACTTGACAGTCCTTGCAGGTTTAGTAAAGCCTAGTCCAGCTTTACCTTTGTGATGAACAAATTCATCAATTAAAGGTAGAACTGACTTAGGTTTAGAAAACCTAGCAACTAGATCTCTCTCCTTCTGAAGATTAATCTCCAGACTCTTGATTTGATCATTCTTATATGCGATCGTCCCCATCTGAATCATAGTTATGTGCTTCAGTCTGGCTATCTCATTTAGCTTTTGATCAAACAATTTCTCAGAATCAGTTGTCATAGTTTTGAGATTAGCAATTTCCTTTGCCTGACTTTTGGCTAGGGACTTGCTCTTCTTATAAGCTTGCAACAGTACTTTATATTCATCTATCAGCTGATGAATATCTTCATCAGACTCAGATGCACTCTCATCATTTGATGAGGATGAATCTGATTCTGTACTGGCACAAGAAACTGAACTTAAAGTTGAACTTTGTACCTTACTAGGTCCTGATTGCTCCAGGATTTTGTCACTTTCTGTCAATGCCATTAGCCTTTGGCATTGACTATCTTCTTGTTCATATATAGACTCCATAATCTGCATGAACTCTTCTTCTTCTTCTTCAGCAAACAGCCATATATATGCCTCAGCATCTGACTCAGTTTCTGATGAAGAGATATCTGACAGGGTCTTCTACTTCTTGGCAACAAATGACTTTTCTTTCTTGCCTTTGAAATGAGTCTTCTTCTTGTCACTAGACTCCTTTCTCTTTTCTGGACAATCTGCAACAACATGGCCTTGTCTATTGCAGCAATAGCACACTATTTTTGAAAGTGTAGCCTTGCTATACTTAGTCTTTTTTCCTGTCCTTCTTTGAAGCCTTTTTATTCTGATAAAAGTCTTCTTTTCCCTGTGAAGTAGAAGGCCTTGTCCTCCACTGTTTCTTCTTCAAAAACTTCTGAAAATGTCTAGTGAAGGCAGCAAAGTACTCATCACTTTCACTGCTATCAGATTTTGTGTTGACTGACTCATCTGACTCAGATTCAGCAACCTTTGGAGGTGAAGTAGGTGACTTACCTCTATACTTTCTGGGGGCTTCTGATTTAAAGGCCACTGTTCTTTCCTTGTGTTCATTTCTTGTGGATTTCTCCTCTTCTTTCCTCACTGTCAACTGCATTTCATAAGACAACATTTTGCCAAACAGTATAGGTGGAGGAATTTCTGTCAACTTAGCCATTTCTCTAATGGCACAGATCTTGGTGTCCCAATCTTTTGTTAGGGACCTTAGAAACTTATCATTGAGTTCATAATTACTGATCTCTCTGCCATAGGACATGAGTTCATTCACTATCCTGTAGAACTTCTTGTAGCACTCAGTTATGTTATCACCCTTTCCTTGTCTAAAACTTTCATACTCTTGATTTAGCAAGGATTTTCTGTCTTGCCTAACTTCTTCAGAACCCTTCATATACACAATAAGTGTATCTCACATATCTTTGGCTGTCTTACAGTGTATTAGATTCTGAAAAGTTGCATCATCTATGACACTCACTATTATGTTCTGAGCCCTCTTGTCCATGGTGGCTAGAACAATTTCATCCTTTGTCATTTCAGAGAAATCCTTTGGTGTTCTCTGATTAGCATCTAGGACTGACACCTTTATGGGCACATATGGCCCTTCCTTTACTGTGATATAAATTCTAGGGTCTGAATCTTCCATAAAAAGCCTTACCCTTTCCTTCCATATGCCAAAGATTTCCTTCCTACATATAGGTAGTTTCATGGATCCCAATTCCTTGTGATTTTCAGTGGAACCCATAGTTCTTGATTTTCTTGATTCTGTACTTCACTTACACTGAATCTGCCAACAGGATCTCCTCAGACTGTTAGTCCTTTTTGAGGAACCTGGCTCTGATATCACTTGAAAGATATTGTACCTAAACACCTAGAGGGGGGGGGGGTGAATAGGTGACTTGAATCTTTTTAACTTTTTAGGCAGCAAACAGATAATATCACAGAATTCTATCTACTATATCACAGCACATATGCAACAATCACAGCCAACAACAATCACACAGTAGACACAGAGTTTTATAGTGGTTCCCCAAGCTTTGGGTACATCCACTTTCCCCCTTCGCCTATCTAGCAGTGTACTAGATTCGGCCAAACTCCTCCACTATCTCAGAACCCAATTCAGGCTCCTACACCTCAGGCCCAAGGCCCTACAACTCAGCTTTTCCACAAAGCCTACACTCAGCCACAAAGGCCTACACTCAGCCACCAAGGCCTACACTCAGCCACCAAGGCCTACACTCAGCCACCAAGGCCTACACTCAGAGATTTAACTCTCCTACCCTCAGCCTTTATAATTGCAGGCTTATAATCTCAGATCCCTAAGGATCCTACAAGTTATAATGAATACAAAATGTATAAACTCAACAACTTAGATGAAAGAGAGATAAGTTGTGAGATTCTTGATGAGTTCTTGGAAGAACTCAGCTGGACTCAATCTGACTTAGCTTTCTTCAAAGCTTCTTGAAAGTAGAACTCAATAAGATTGACTCCTTCTGCAGTTGATCCTTGATCTCTGCTTCTTAAGATTCAGACCAATCTGAATCCTTCTTCTCAGCTGGGTTCCAACAGCTGATTTCTTGGATGGAGCTCTCTCTCTAACTTCTTAGATCTTCACTTGATAGCTAGATCTTCTTTGTATTACTTGTCTGAACAGCCACTTGATCTGTCTCAACAACTTCAACAACAGTTTCTGTAGATTGTATAAGCCTATTTATAAGCCTTCTTCATGGTAACCGGCTGGTCCGGTCCATAACTGAATTCTAACAACTCTGACAGGTGCTGTAGACCGACTGGAATGGCAGCTGTCAAGTCATCCAGTCAGTTCTTGAAAATTCTGTAACTGTCTTTAAGTGTCGAGACTTTCTGTCTTTAAGTGTCGACACTTATAGACCAAGTGTCGACACAAGTTGTCTAAGTGTCGACACTAGTCTACAAGGTGTCGATACAACTCCTTGTGTTGTAGATTTTGTATCTCGACACTACTTCTTCTTCATGTGTCGACACTGAAATTGAGTGTCGACACAAGTACTTGTACTTCAGTATCTTGCTGAATTCTTCTAAGTGTCGACACAACACCTTTGTGTCGACACATCTTCATGTGTTGAATCTGTTAAGTGTCGACACTGCTTTTTGGTGTCGACACATGTCTTCAGTGTTGATACTTATTCAGTGTCGACACATTGCTCTGGGTGTCGACACATTCTTCTTCTGCCGAGACTCTGGCTGAGTGTCGACACATTCCCTTAGTGTCGACACTTGTACTTAGAATATTTTGTTGAACTTTGCTGTTCTTTGCTAAGTGTCGACACAGCTCCTTGTGTCGACACTTTCTTCAAGTGTTGAGTCTTCAGCTAAGTGTCGACACATTGTTCTGGGTGTCGACACTTACTTCCAGTGTTGACTCTTCTGCTAAGTGTCGACACATTGTTCTGGGTGTCGACACTTACTTCAAGTGTTGACTCTTCTATTGAGTGTCGACACATTGTTCTGGGTGTCGACACTTGTACTTAGTCTCTGCAGACTTTTGCTGAGTGTCGACACAGCCTCCAAGTGTCGACACATTCTGATGTAGACACAGTTTTTCTGGGTGTCGACACAACTACTAAGTGTCGACACAGCTTCACTGTCTTTTCTTCACTGAGTGTCGACACAGCTACTTGTGTCGACACTTTCTGTCTTGTGTCGACTCAGCATCCCTGGTGTCGACACAATGACTCCAAGTGTCGACACTGCTTGCCTGGGTGTCGACACAAGTCTTCTTAAGTGTCGACACTTTCCCTCTGGGTGTCGACACATGGACTTAGAAACTTTTTCTTCTTTCCTGCAAATACTTAACCTGCACATGTAAACTCAAAATACATCAAATACATTTTGATGTATATCATTGAGTTGGGTGAGGTTTCTTCAAATCAGGTACATTTGAACCAATGTACCCAACAAACTTCTTAGATCTGCACTTGATTCTTCAAGGAATAGTTAGATCTTCTTTTTTTAATTATTTGATCAATAATCTGAACAACTTCTTCTGTAGACAGTGTAAGCCTATTTATAGGCCTTATTCATGGTAACCGGCTGGTCCGGTTCATAACTGAATTCTGACAACTCTGACAGGTGCAGTAGACCGGCTGGAATGGCAGCTGTCAAGTCATCCAGTCAGTTCTTGAAAACTCTGTAACTGTCTGAAAGTGTCGAGACTTTCTGTCTTTAAGTGTCGACACTTATAGACCAAGTGTCGACACAAGTTGTCTAAGTGTCGACACTAGTCTACAAGGTGTCGACACAACTTCTTGTGTTGTAGATTTTATATCTCGACACTGCTTCTTCTTCATGTGTCGACACTGATAATATGTGTCAACACAAGTCCTTGTACTTCAGTATTTTGCTGAATTCTTCTAAGTGTCGACACAACACCTTTGTGTCGACACATCTTCATGTGTTGAACTCGCTGAGTGTCGACATTTCTTCTTGGTGTCGACATATTTCTTCAGTGTTGATACTTGCTGAGTGTCGACACAGCTCCTTGTGTCGACACATTCTTCTTCTATTGAGACTCTGGCTAAGTGTCGACACATCTACTTAGTGTCGACACTTGTACTTAGAACATTCTTGAACTTTGCTAAATGTCGACACAGCTCCTTGTGTCGACACTTTCTTCAAGTGTTGAGTCTTCAGCTAGGTGTCGACACATTCTTTCTTGTGTCGACACTTTCTTCAAGTGTTGACTCTTCTGCAGTGTGTCGACACATTGTTCTGGGTGTCGACACTTTCTTCAAGTGTTGAGTCTTCTGCTAACTTTTGCTAAGTGTCGACACAGCCTCCAAGTGTCGACACTTTCTGATGTAGATACAGTTCTTCTAGGCGTCGACACTGCTGTTAAGTGTCGACACTGCTTCACTGCACTTTTCTTCACTGAGTGTCGACACAGCTCCTTGTGTCGACACTTTCTGTTTGGTGTCAACTCAGCATCCCTGGTGTCGACACAATGACTCCAAGTGTCGACACTGCTTGCCTGGGTGTCGACACAAGTCTTCTTAAGTGTCGACACTTTCCCTCTGGGTGTCGACACATAGACTTAGAAACTTTTTCTTCTTTCCTGCAAATACTTAACCTGCACAAGTAAACTCAAAACACATCAAATACATTTTGATGTATATCATTGAGTTGGGTGAGACTTCTTCAAATCAGGTACATTTGAACCAATGTACCCAACAATCTCCCCCTATTTGGAGAAGTCATAACTCTTAGTCAATGATATACATCATTCATAATAAAATTATAACATGATGTAAAACAAGAATATATATACAGGGCAACCATAAACATGTATCAATCAAACATGTATACAAAGACATAATCTCAGAACAACTATGAAATAAATTTAACACACAGCAAATTTATCACACAACACAGTGTTCCAATACTTTGTCATATTCATATTTCAAAAGTTTACAGAATGTTTATCATCAAAAGATTACATAGTAAACTTAAGAAAATTTCTATGCTACTTTTGTTCAGCCTCCTTAATTACTATGCCCTTCCCAGATTGTACTTTGGCTTGTACCGAGGCTTCAGTGTCTTCAGCAGCAGCAGGCTTTTTCCCTTTAAGCTCCTTCTTCTTTAGCTCTTCAGCTTTGATCTTTTGCCTCTCAAAATAATGATAAGCCTTGGGAAAGTACTTGCTAGGCTCCTGGGCAGTAGGAGGTAGCTTTCCCATCTTGGCCTTTCTTCTATATTGGACTATAACCTTCTGCCTTGTCTCATGCTTTCTCCATTCTGATTCAGAAAACCACTTGTTCCTGTCTTGCACATTATCTTTTGCAGCTTTCCAGGCAGTCAAAATAATGTTCCTAGAGGTGGGACTCCACTGCTCAAAGTCAGGTCTTTGTTCAGCTTGTTCCCTAAACCTCTTTTTAGACAATCTGGATTCTTCTTCTTTCTGCAGAGCCTCTTGTATAGCTTCAGATATTGGATGAACAACTTTCTCAATAATGACATTGTCCTTTCCCCCAGGTGGGCTATACATGGACTGTATGTCAGCATGAACCATATCAAAATCTGGTGGAGGGTAGATGACTTGAGCTACTTCAGGTTGCTCACCTCCAAGATAAGCAGGATGTATTCCAGATTCAGCAACATTATCATCATCACAAAGAGGTGGATAACCAAGAGTTGATCTGATAGAATTTGATATCCACTTAGCATGATCAGAGCTAGCTTTGACTAAAACTCTCTCCCCTTTATGACTTCTCTTTCTATATGATCTCTAACATCATCTTTCTGAAATCTCACTTGATTATCCAAATAATTAACTCCATCTTTAAAGAAAGGTTTTAACCTTTGGAGTTTGTCAGTTATCAACTTTTGAGAGTCTTGAATGACAGTCTTAACAGCAGTTATTTCTTCTTGGAATACTTTATCAAATTCTGCTTTAGCAGCAGTAGTAGAAGTAGGCAAGCCAGCAGCTATGTTCTTCATCTCTGTAACAATTGCATTATGGGAAGCAGTTAAGTTATCATTCATTCTGATTTGGTTCTCAAGAACATATCCTTGCTTCTGTGCAATGTCATCTACTTGAGCTTTGATCTTTTCTTGAAGAGTAGCCAAGTACACCACTGCATTCCCTCCCTTGTGGAAGCAGTCTGTCATCTCCTTCTTATTAAGATTCATCTCAAATCTTATTGACTTGATATCTTGGGCCAAATCAAATTGCAATGATTTCTGCCCTTCATCCACATACTTTTCAATGGCCTGCCTGTGCTCATCAAGCTTGATTTGCATTGCAACCATTAGAGCACTATAATCAACAGTTGGAGCTGGCAGTGATATAGGCTGTGGAGCAACAGTTTGCAAAGCCTTTTTGTAACTCTGGCTCCTTCTTCTGAATACTTGAAATTTCTTTTTCTTTGCCCTTTCAGCTTCCTCATCTTCAGAAGCTGAGGAGCTAGCAATTTCTACCCTCTCCTTAGGGCTTGGGGGTAACTCCTTCTGCACATCTGGTGCCTTCTCAGTCTCTTGCCTTGCAGGTTCTTCATGAATTTGCACTTGCTCCCCCTCAACTGGAGCATTCTCTCCTTCAGCAGCAGTTTCTTTGTCAAAATCAGTTTGATCCAGGTTAAGGAAAAAATCTTCCATTGTGTATTCTTGTGGAGAATGGGCAGGAGAAACTCTGGGCTCATCAACCACTGGATCAGATACATCTTGAACTGTAACAGATGTGTCCTCCATGACAACATCTTGGACTTGACCATGAATCTGAGTTTGCTGATTGTCATAATTTAGGGAATCAGACAATACATTATCCATTATAGGGAAATCTAAAGCATTAAGCTCAGTGATTACCTCAAGGATGATGTTGGTTGCTTGCTCACTCTCCAGGGTAGTTGGTTCTTCCACAACTAGAGGCTCCCCCTGGATTTGATCCTGGTGTAAGGGGCTAGCTGGTGGTAGCTTGTAAGACCCCTCCTCCCGGATCCCAAAACACGAGTAGAAGAGGGAGTCTTATGCCCGGAACAGCCGCCTTGCGGTAGCATTAGCACACGGGCTAACCTGTACCACAAGACGCCTATTCCGCCGGCTACAACCATATCAATATAAATGCCAACCCAACCGAAACATATACGCAAGAGAAGTCAAAATCCACACTAAGTTATAATGTCCAAATACATCAATAATGAGAAGCTAAAACATGCTTCTACAATATATCAGAGTACAGCTAAACATTGCCCAAACGGGCTACATCAGAGTAATCAAAACACTAACATCTGTAACAGACGGTATCGACGGCACCGTCGCATCAGGCCCTGTCGTCCTGGCCTGGCTGTCCTGCTGCGTAGTCTGCGGCTGCTCTACCTGCGGCGTGACCTCCTAAAAAGGAAGACGTAGCAACCGTTAGTCGAAACGACTAAGTGGTTTCACATCCGCTCCCCCGGCGACTCCTCGGCACCGGGCAGAGAAAAGGAACAAGAGTATAGTATATAATAAGTATGCAAGTAAAGGAAGTACAAGCAGGTGGCAAGGTAATGTAAGAGTAACAACATCATAATCAGCATTTAAGTAAGAGCTACACTAAACTAGTAAGTATAAGTAACAGCAGGAAAGTAACTTAACTTATAAGAATGCCCATACAAACTTATAAGTTAAGGATCGGGTTACATAACAGTAACTCATCGTATAAGAGTGCCCATACAAACTTATACGATGAGGATCTTGTGGTGCAATGATATGAAATACTATGAATGCTATGCAATGACTCACCCATGCACACCCATGCAATTGCTATGTCGACACAGACTATAGTTCCCACTTTTCGAGCAGGTAGCTAACCTCTCAGGCATCAGCCGCCGTGGCCAGGCGGTGACAGTAGAACAGGCACTTCTACTACTAGGCGGGTATCACACTACTTCACCTAGGCCTCCGTACGCCTCAACGCTAAGAACACAACAGCGGAGCCCATGCGTACTATGGCCCAGCGGGGTCTTGGGTAGATGTGCACCAAGAACACAGCCCGAACTGGCCTTGCGTGACCCGGAAGGGGCCTCGGAAGAAGGCACGAGGACACAACCCAACCGTTCACATGGTCGGAGGGGCCTCGGGACGTGAACACCGAGGACACAGCCCAAACCGACCAAGTCTAACTGCCAACTCCCGTTGGTGTGACGACTGGCGAGCCCGTAGACCTGCCACACTATCCTTAACCCAGGATTACGACACCGCGTGTCGACTCACACCACATGCAATTTCACAACCTCATCATACCATGGAAGGGGCCTCGGAGTGAGCACGAGGGCACAGCCCAACCATCCATCCACACCTTATACAACATAACCAAAACAAGTGGCGGTCAACACTGCACTTGCACATTTACTTTAACATGCCAATAGGAGACGACACACTATTGTTGGACTCCTAAATTCAATCCGATATATAACATATGCATGGCCATGGGTTACCCATCTATATATCATCCCAAGTGATTTCAACATGATATAAATAAGATTTGCTCTTACGACAACTTACCGAAGTATTATCAAATCAATCCAATTAAACATAAGGAAATCAACAGGCCTCAAGCTATCTTGCGATAATAAATTGATTTCTAAAACAGTAAATATTATCATCCATAACACCTTGGTGGTTAACATAAATTATTTCACCAAAATCTCGAATTAATTGCGACATTGCACCCACCAATTTCAAATCCACAATGTATATAGAGACCCAGAATTTCAGCGCAGGATTAGCACTGGACAGCAAATTCGACCGGAGATTCCTGAGGCTACAGGAATCCGGTGAAGTCGTGTAACCCCTCGATGGAAAGGTATTTCCGAGGTCTACAATTCTCGTATTCAGACCTCAACCCAGATTTGACGTTATCCTATCTGAAATCGGACTTGAAGTCTGCTGCATACATAACACAGTTTCTGTGTACAGGAACTGCCGGACAGCAAACTCGATTAGGTTTTCCCGGGGCCACAGACATCACCTGAAGTCGTGCAACCACTCGTTGGAAAGGTATTTCCAAGGGCTACAACTTTCGTGTTTAGCCAAAAGCCCAGATCTGCCCATATCCTACATGAAAATAGCCTAGAAGATCGCTGCGCGCAGAATACAGATTCTGCGCGCATCTTAAAGGAAAATGAACGGCATCGGTTCGTCTTCCTCCTCAAGGCGATCGTTCCTAAATTTTCCAGAAATATTCTCCTCCCTTATTCAACCTCAAAGGCCATAAACTCCTCACGAGACCCTCCACTCATCGTCATATTGAAGAAAATGGGAAGGGTTGAAGAGATCTAAAATCTAGGATTCCAATCCTAGCATGGCCAAACCTAGAAATCTTCTCCTCTCCATCAAACTCTCTTGAGCCGATGTCTCTCCTAAATATCTAAGATCTAGCACCAAGGGAGAGGGTAGGAAACTCACATTGGCTCCAGCGGTACCACCATTTCTAGCCATGGATCTCGTAGTTCTCCTTGGCGGCATCTTCTCTTTCACGGCGATGGCGAATCTCCTCCGGTAGAACTTGCTCCAGCGGTTTTCCTCTCACCAGGAGTTCTCACAGGAGAAAGGGGGTGAAATGAGAATGAAAACGGCTAGGGTTTTCTCTGCCCCTTAAATACAAAATGTGACACGGGTAGGGACACGGCCGTGTCCGTACCCGTGTCCTGCTTCTGTGAAACGGCTGTGGCGGTTTCCATGTCGGTTCAATGTTTGACACGGGTCGGGACACGCCCGTGTCCCAACCCGTGTTCACATGACACGGCCGTGTGCCTGGCCGTGTCATTGGCCGTGTGCATCTTCAGTAACATCTCGACATTTCTCGTCGAGCTCAACTCGACGCACACGGGTAGGGACACGCCCGTGTCACTACCCGTGTCACTTAGTATCGACCCCGCTCGACGATCTCGACACGCCTCGTCGAGATCATCTCGATGCACACGGGTAGGGACACGGCCGTGTCACTACCCGTGTCACGATCTCGACGACTCTCGACGACTCTCGACGATCTCGACACGCCTCGTCGAGATCGTCTCGACGAACACGGGTAGGGACACGGCCGTGTCGCTACCCGTGTCACTTTGTGTCGACACAACTCGTCAGTCTCGACACGGCTTGTCAAGTGGAACTCGACGCACACGGGTAGGGACACGCCCGTGTCACTACCCGTGTTACCACCCGTGTCACTTTGCACTGATTTCTCCACTTCTCCACAAGTGCAGCCCAATTCCCTGCACTTCTCAGGACTTGAGTCAATCCTCCTGACTCAAAAACACACACACTAGGGGCCTAGAGCGATTCGGGACGTTACAAATCCTATAAACAAAATAAAAGATTTCGTCCCCGAAATCAGGCTTAGGCTGTGTGGAGAAAAGCTTAACAGGAAATTTATCATATGTTTTTAAATAAGATTACCTTGGGCAAACAACTCCGGGTAGCGTTGCTGCATCAAATCCATTGGCTCCCAGGTGTACTCCTCTTTCCCATGATTCAACCATAGCACCTTCACTAAGGGGACACTTTTGCGGCGTAATGTTCTTGTCTCGCTGTCAACAATCCGTACCGGCTCTAGTCGCACAGACCTATCTGACGCCACCGCACCATCAGTAGTGGGAATAAATTGGTCGGGCCGCAATAGTGCTTTTCGAAGCGACGATACATGGAACACGTCGTGAAGATTTTCTAGTTCCGGTGGTAACTCCAACCGATGGGCCAACAGGCCAATTCTTTCCAATATAGTATACGGCCCAACATACCTTGGGCTGAGCTTTTTCACTCCACGCACCCGCGACACTCCATGCATCGGCCGAATTTTGAGGAACACTCTTTCTCCCACTTGGAACTCCACCATCCGATGCTTTTTATTGTAATATTTCGTCTGTCGACTTTGAGCCTCCAACATGCGATCTCGTATCAATCTGACCGTCGCGTCAGTATCATCTATGTATTCGTTTCCCAATGCCTTCGGATCTTCATCTTGCACCCAAGAAAAGGGAGTCCTGCACCTTCTTCCGTAAAGGGCTTCATGGGGCGCCATGCCGATGCTCGCCTGATGGCTATTATTATAGGAGAATTCCACCAGGGGCAAGAGCCTTTCCCATGGCTCTCCTCTGTCCAGCACGCATAACCTCAATAAATCTTCCAGTGTCCTGATGGTCCTTTCAGACTGCCCGTCAGTCTGTGGATGAAATGCGGTACTAAAGGTTAGGCGTGAGCCCAAATACGCCTGTACCGCCTTCCACTCATTGGATGTAAACCGACCATCCCTATCCGAAACAATTGTCTTGGGCACGCCATGATACCGTACAAATTACTCCACAAAAAGGCGTACCAAAACATCCACGTGTGCTTCCTTTTTCATTGGAATGAACCGGGCCACCTTTGTTAGTCGATCCACAATAACCCACACCAAATCATTCCCGGAGCGGGAACGAGGTAACCCATGAACAAAGTCCATGGAGATATCCTCGAACTTCCATTCGGGGATGGGCAGCGACTGCAACAAACCACCGGGACTCCTGCATTCAGCCTTCACTCTTTGGCAAGCTTCGCAATGTGTAACATAGTAGCGAACATCCTTCTTCATTCCCGGCCAACACATGGTCTTCCGCAGTCCGGCATACATCTTAGCAATACCCGGATGCACTGAATATTGAGAGGAATGCGCCTCTCTCAATATATCCTCCCGAATTTTGCCGCCCTTGGGAATATAGAGTCGGCCACGAAAATAAATGAGGCCGTCTTTGAGTGTGTACTCATCGGTGGTCCCATCTTCAATTGCCTTGATTGCCGGGGCCAAGGCCGCAGCCATTCCTTGCTCCACCCGAATCTGGTCTCGGATATCACAAACTATGCTCATGTTGGCCAAATACTCCGCATACTCTGCCGAAGGATCCTTGAATACTAGAGTAATTTCCATCTCCTCGATCATCCGAGCCAACTCCATACTCATCAGCCGAGACTCTGGGCTAGAGCCTGGCACTTTTCTACTCAAGGCATCGGCTACCGAGTTCGCTTTCCCGGGGTGGTAGTTCATGGTGAACTCATAGTCGCATAGAAATTCCAACCACCGCCGTTGTCTCAGGTTCAACTCCTTCTGAGTGTGAACATACTTCAAGTTTTTGTGATCGGAAAAGATCTCGCAGTGCACGCCATATAAATAATGTCTCCAGAGCTTCAAAGCGAACACCACTGCTCCCAACTCCAAATCATGAACCGGGTAATTGATTTCATGTTTCTTTAACTGCCTTGAAGCATAAGCGATCACATGCCCGTGCTGCATCAGCACCGCTCCCATCCCTTGGTATGATGCGTCCGTGTAAACTTGGAATCCTTCCTTCCCAGATGGTAGTGCAAGGATGGGGGCGGTGGTAAGCCTATCTTTCAATTCTTGAAACGCCGCCTCACATTGAGGTGTCCACTCAAATGGCACACCCTTCTTCGTCAAGGAGGTAAGGGGAAGGGCAATCTTGGAAAATCCTTTCACGAACTTGCGGTAGTACCCAGCAAGTCCAAGAAAGCTTCGTACATCGGCCGCCGACTTCAAGGGCGACCACTCCTTCACGGCCCGCACCTTAGCTGGATCCACAGCTAATCCTGCTCCACTGATCACATGCCCCAAGAAGGCAACCTCCTTAAGCCAGAATTCACACTTGCTAAACTTGGCATACAAGGCGTGCTCCTTCAATTTCTTCAAAACTAGGGTCAGGTGCTCGACATGCTCCTCCTCCGTCTTTGAGTAGACTAAGATGTCGTCGATGAAAACGATGACGAAGATGTCCAAGTATGGTTCAAACACCTTGTTCATCAGGCTCATGAAGGCCGAAGGTGCATTCGTGAGCCCAAACGGCATTACTGTGAACTCATACAAACCATATCTCGAACTGAAGGCTGTTTTCTGAATATCCCCCTCTTGTATCCTCAACTGATAGTATCCGGAGCGCAAGTCTAGTTTAGAGAACCAATGTGCTCCCACTAATTGATCGAACAACTCGTCGATCCGAGGTAGCGGATAAGTGTTCCGCACCGTTAATCGATTGAGTTCCCGATAATCTATGCACAATCGCAGGGTTCCATCCTTATTCTTTACGAACAACACGGGGGCACCCCATGGTGATGAACTGGGGCGAACGAACCCTGAATCTACTAGTTCTTGTAGTTGAACTCTAAACTCCGCGAGTTCTTTCGGGGCCATTCTGTACGGAGTCTTAGATACAGGCTTGGCACCTGGTACTAAATTAATCTGGAAATCGACCTCTCTATGCGGTGGTGTTGGAACACCCTATTACTAATTTGGGTCAGGATCACTATGTCTCTAGGATTCTATGTCTTGACCTTCTGTATAGATTATAGGTCAATTAGAATTGAGTCTAAGGGATCAGGAGTCTAGGTTTGAAAGCTGCTCTGAAGACCCAAGTTGTTCTGGAGACTAAGTCCAAATCGTCGAGCTCAGCTCGACGTTTCGTCGAACTCCGGTCGACGATCGTCCAGCTCAAACTTTGGCAGATCGTCGAGCTCCATTCGACGATCGCTGAGCTCAAGCCTCTCAAGTTCGTCGAGCACCATTCGACGATCGCTGAGCTCAAGCTTCTCAATATCGTCGAACTCCATTCGACGATCGCTGAGCTCAGGTCGACGATTTTGACTCTGTACTAGATCTTTATCTCTGAGCTCAGTTCGACGATCTTTGAGCTCAGATCGACGATTCCATTGCTGCTTGCTTTTCCCAGTTCGCTGAGCTCAGCTCGACGATAGCAGAGCTCAGTTCGACGATTTCAGTTGTTCTTCAGAATTCAAATTCAAATCAAGATAGAAATTATTCTGCATTTAAGTCAAAAGATCTGCCAGCCGTTTTCATTTAATTCTGGAGCAAGTTTCAAGGGATTTTTCAAGGAATAATTCAATGGACTTTCCTTCAGAACATTTTATGCAATTAAGGCTGTAATTAATTCAGACCAACGGCTATCTTGGACAGAGCTTCTTCCTATTGAGATTCAGAGAATAAAAGAGAGAATGTTTTTGAACCAGAAATACAGTTAATACAGATTAACAAGAATAGGACATCTCTCCATCTCTCTTTAGCTCTCAAGTGTTCAAGGCCAACATCTTCTCAAGACTCCAGACACTCAACATTTCAGCTTGCTGAAATCATCATCTGCTGGAGATCTATCTTTGAAGGCCTATCACCCTCAGCAAAGCTCATCTTCCTGAAGACTTCAAGGACTCAGGGGGAGCTTTGACAACATCACTGAATCCACATAGTCTTCTCAGCTGCTTGAGAAAGAGAAGACTGCCATAACTCTCTCAACCCCATCTCTCTGTAAAGGGTTTTTCAAACTCCCTTCAAAAGTTTGAAGTTGGTTTTTGAGCACCTTGTCAAAAGCTCATTGGTGGCAAGACACCTGATCAAAAAATCTGTTTTGGTTTTTGAGCACCTTATCAAAAGCTCATTGGTGCCCAGGACACCTGATCAACTCATCCTGCAGTGGATTCCTACCTAGGGTGGTAGAAGAGTGGATGTACCCAAGTTGGGGAACCACTATATTTCCTTGTGTTTTCTGGTTGTGCATATTTTTCTTTTGCTTCTGGCCTAGATTTTCCAGTGCTTAGTTTCTGCATAGATTAGTTTTGTGGTTTATTTTAATTCTGCTTCCCTGCTTACACTCACTACAACAATTGTTGTAAAGCTTTGCAAAAGTTGTCTTTGTGTTTTAAAAAGCACCATATACTCTATTCACCCCCCCTTTAGAGTATATCAGATCTAGTTTCCCCTTTCAATTGGTATCAGAGCCAGGTTGGTTAAACATACCATATCTGTTTGGTTGTACAGGCTAACACCTGAACCCCAAAGATCCCAAACTAGATCCTTCCTTTTATTTTGTATTATTAGATTCAGCTTGCACAAATCATGGCCCAGAACAAAGATTATGCTAGCACCAGACCTCCAGTGTGCAATCTATCAAAGTTTGCACTTTGGAAGGCAAGGATTAAACTCTACATGAATTCAATTGACGAAGATATTTTTAATTCTATTTTGACAGTGTGCCCAAGACCTCCAGAGAGCACAAGCACAAATGCAGTCCCACCTCCATCAGGAACAGATGCTGATATTAAAAGATGGAAGGTAGCTGATGCCAAGGCAATGAACATTCTAGCTCAGACAATGTCAGATGACATTTTTCAGAAGGTAGCTGAATGTAATTCAGCCAAGGAGATCTGGGACAAGCTCTCAGAAATTGTCTCTGGCTCAGCTGATGAGAGAAAGGACAGAAGATCTCATCTCATCTCCCAATATGAGAACTTCAAGAAGGGAGAAACTGAGTCAGTGGGAGACATGTACAATAGATTGAGTCTAATTGTCAGTGAACTGAGGACATTAGATAAAGAAATCTCACTGACAGAACTCAATGACAAGATCCTAATGTGCTTCCCCAGCACTTGGGATTCAAGAATCTGGCCAATTAAAGATGCCAGAAGCCTAAATGAGATTACCACTGAAGCCTTGTTGGGAAAGCTCAAATCTTATGAGCTACTCATCAAGAACAGAGAAGAAGAACAGAAGGCTGCTTCTCCAGCCACAAGAAAGGAGAAGACTATTGCATTCAAGGCAGCTGAGGATCTGCCTGAAGAAAAGGTCACAAGCAATGATGAACTTCTCAGCCTACTGGCCAAAAGATTCTATAAGATGGCCAGGAAGGACCTCAGAAGAAGATCATACAAGGAGCAAGACAAGCCAAGGTATGACAAGTCCACTGGAAATAACAAAGATATCATCTGCTTTGGTTGCAGGAAACCAGGGCATATAGTTCCTGACTGTCCAGAGAATAAGAACAAGGACAGAAGGGAAAGAAAAGAAAGAAGAAAGGAGAAGGACTCTAAAAGGCATGGAAACAACAAACCTTCCACCAGCAAAAATAAGCACTCAAGGAAAGGATTTGTTGCTGAATCCTGGAGTGAGACTGAAGAAGAGTCAGAGACCTCTTCCAGCTCAAGTGATGATGAGGATGATGCAGAGGAAAAGGAGTTTTGCATGATGGCAATCAATGCCTCACAGAACAACTCAGAAGAAGAGGAGTCAGAGTCAGACTCAGAGACTCAACCAGAAGAAGATCAGGTAATCAGCTCTTTTGATTTTACCTCAGAAGATTTTAAGCTTGAATTTAAAACACTATGTTTAGATCTGCTAAAATCTGAGAAAGAGATCATCTCTCTCAGAAATCAATTATCTGAACAAAGTGGTTTAAAATCAGAAAATCTCAAACTCTCTCAGGAGTTGGAGAACTATAGGGAACAGATAGCTTCACTGAAGAGTGAGCTCTCTGAGGCCAAGAAGCTTGAAGAATCTCTCAATGGGAGAAGCATCAAGCTGATGGACATCACAAGCACAGTGAACTCAAGATTCAACAGTACACTGGGCTTGGGTGCCTCATCCAGCCAACCTATTGTTCTAACAACCCCTATCAAGTTCATTTCTGACAAGGGAAAGGGAGTTGTAGAGGTTGCCAGGAAGAATTCTGATCTGCCTCAGAAAACTAAAGTCCAACACAAATCGTCGAACGGAGATCGACGATCGCCGAATGAAGCTCGACGATCGCCGAACGCAGCTCGACGATCTCAGGAAATATCGTCGAACGCAGGTCGACGATCTCAGCCAAGATCGTCGAACGCTGCTCGACGATCCCAAATACCTGACCTCAGCCATAGTCGACCGTCGAATGGAGCTCGACGATCTGACCCAAGATCGTCGAACTCAGCTCCAAGATCGTCGAACAGAGGTCAGAACAGTGAAAAAAGTTTCAAGGGCAAGTCAAAATTGAATCCTGAGGGTTCTTCATCCCAAACATTTAACCCTTATTCTGAATGGATTTTACCTCCAAGGAGATATCATCCTGAAGGATATAAGAGTCAGCCAGGGATATCTTTTATTTCTGAGTTTAAAGGTTATCAACCTAGGCCCAAGGTAAACTGGGTCAAAAACAAGTGAATTGCTTTATGTGCAGATGAAGACCTATCCAACATCTAACCAGCAATGGTATCTGGATAGTGGGTGCTCCAAGCACATGACAGGGAACAAGGACAACCTCAATTCCTTTAGAGCCAAGCTTGGACCCAAAGTTATCTTTGGTGATTCCAACTTTGGACAAACTAAAGGATATGGAGCAGTCCAGATTGGTTCTGTAACCTTCAAGAAGGTAGCATATGTGGAAGGACTGAAGCACAACCTAATCAGCATCAGTCAGCTGTGTGATGAAGGCTACCAAGTGAACTTCAGCAAAACTTCATGCAAAATCAAATCAGAGGACAACACAACTGTGTTAACAGGTAAAAGGAAAGGCAACATCTACTTAGTAGATTTTCTTTCAACTACTGTAGACATCTGCTTATTCAATTCAGTTTATAGACCAAATGTTTTATGGCATAAGAGATTAGGACATCTAAACCTTAGAACTATTGCTAGGCTATCCAAGGACAACCTTGTTAGAGGACTACCTTCTGGTCCCTACAAGAAGGAAGGACTCTGCAAGGCTTGTCAATTAGGCAAGCAAACTAAAAACAGCTTTAAGTCACTTAATAAGAGTGATTCACCTAGGATATTGTATCTGTTACACATGGATCTATTTGGACCCATCACAGTACAAAGCCTAGGAGGGAAATCCTACACTTTAGTGATTGTAGATGACTTCTCCAGATTCACTTGGGTGTTCTTTCTAAGGAAGAAGTCTGATAACTTTAAGTGTCTGACAGAGTTTCTCAAATGTATAAAGATTGAGTTCAATACTCACATTGCCCTGATCAGAAGTGATCATGGGACAGAGTTTGATTCTCTTCTTATGCAAGAGTTCTGTCAGAGTGAAGGGATCAGGCACACTTTCTCAGCTCCTAGAACTCCTCAACAAAATGGGGTAGCTGAAAGGAAAAATAGAACCCTTATTGAATCTGCCACCACACTGTTGTCAGATGCTCATCTACCTCTATCCTTTTGGGCAGAGGCAGTAAACACCTCCAACTATGTGCTGAACAGGAGTCTGATACATAAACTGAAGGGAAAGACTCCCTATGAATTACTCAAAGGGAAGAAACCTAAAGTTGACTATTTCAAAATTTTTGGTTGCATTTGTTATATTCACAATAATGATAAGAAACATCTGGCAAAATTTCAAGCCAAAGCTGATGAAGGAGTGTTTCTGGGATACTCCATGATCAGCAAGGCATATAGGGTTTATAATAAATCATCATTGAAAATTGAGGAATCTGTTCATGTCTCTTTTGATGAAACTAACATGTCTTTCAAGGAGAAGCTTTCTTCTACCATAGAACCTTTACAGGAACACTCTCTAGCTGAAGATATGAACAAGCTACAGGTTGCTCAAGAGGATGAAAGCAGTGAAGATGAAAGCAATGCTCAACATATTGAAGCTCAGCTTGAAGAGCCAGTTGTTGTACCACAAGAGGAAACAACAACACAGGTTGATGAACAATCAACAACCCCTGTTGATTTAGTAACATCCAGAGACCATCCAATTACCCAAATAATTGGAGAACTCTCAGCTGGTGTGCAAACCAGAAATCAGGTCAACCAAAACCTGTTGCACACCTGCTTCCTTTCTCAAATTGAACCTCAGTCCATTCAAGATGCAGAGCAAGATCCACACTGGATCATTGCCATGCAAGAGGAGCTGCATCAATTTGAGAGAAACAAAGTATGGGAACTAGTGCCAAAGCCTAAGGATCATTCCATTGTTGGAACAAAATGGGTATTCAGAAACAAACTGGATGATCAAGGAGTAATAGTAAGGAACAAGGCAAGGCTAGTTGCCCAAGGATATTCTCAAGAAGAAGGAATTGACTACGACCAGACCTTTGCACCTGTTGCAAGATTAGAAGCCATCAGGATTTTCTTAGCTTATGCAGCTCACAAAGGCTTCAAAGTTTATCAAATGGATGTCAAGAGTGCCTTCTTAAATGGAGACATCAAAGAGGAAGTCTATGTCAGACAACCTCCAGGTTTTATCTCTCCAACTCATCCTGATTTTGTTTTTAAATTGAACAAAGCATTATATGGTCTCAAGCAAGCTCCCAGAGCATGGTATGAGACCCTAGCATGCTTTCTCTTGAAAAATGATTTTATAAGGGGTAGAGTAGACCAAACTCTTTTCATTAGAACCCATAAGTCCCATACCCTACTAGTACAAATCTATGTAGACGATATCATTTTTGGCTCTACTGACTCAAAATTGTGCAGAAGATTTTCTAATTTAATGCATTCTAAATTTGAGATGAGTAGCATGGGTGAGCTATCCTTCTTCCTAGGATTGCAAGTCAAACAACATGCTGAAGGCATCTTTATTTCTCAAACCAAATATGCTAATGAGCTGGTTAAGAAATTTGGCATGTCTGAGGCATCTTGCATGAAAACACCCATGCCTACCAATGCTGTATTGGATGCTGATGAACATGGGAAACCTGTTGATCAGACAACATATAGAGCAATGATTGGCTCCTTACTGTATCTTACAGCCAGTAGACCAGATATAATGTTTGCTACATGTATATGTGCTAGATTCCAAGTTAGCCCTAGAGAGTCACACCTCACATTAGTAAAGAGGATTCTCAGGTATGTGAAGAGTTGTCCAAATCTAGGACTCTGGTATCCAAAAGATTCAGCATTTGAGTTAACTGGATTCTCTGATGCTGATTATGCTGGATGCAGAATTGACAGGAAAAGCACCAGTGGAACTTGTCAGTTCCTTGGTGATAGACTTGTCTCCTGGTTTTGCAAGAAACAAACATCTGTGTCAACTTCCACTGCTGAAGCTGAATACATGGCTGCAGGCAGTTGTTGTTCACAAATATTGTGGATTCAAAATCAACTCCTAGACTATGGTTACAACTTAGAGAAGTCAAAAATATTTTGTGACAATACAAGTGCTATCTCCATAGCTCAAAATCCAGTCCTCCATAGTAGGACAAAACATATAGAAATTAGGCATCATTTCTTAAGGGATAATGTTGAGAAGAATAAAATTGAATTGCAGTATATCCCAACTGATTTACAAAGGGGAGATATTTTCACCAAGCCCTTGGATGAAAAGAAACATACCTTCTTCCTAAATCAGTTAGGAATGTTAGATGGAGGAAGTCTTAAATAAAACCCAAGATTTTGAAAGCTAAAAATTGACCAAGACTAGGCAAAATTTCTGATTTTTCTTAGTATCTAGACATTCTCTGATCTCTGAACTGCGCTCGACGATTTCCCCAAAGATCGTCGAACGGAGTTCGACGATTTCCAGAATCGTCGAACTGAGTTCAGCGCCCCTCTGATAGTATGGACTATCTCCTCTGGTCAACGATCGTCGAACGGCGCTCGACGATGTTGTTCACTGAACGATCGTCGAACGGAGCTCGACGCCTTTCCAAATCGTCGAACGGAGATCGACGATTTTGGAGTCTCTTCAGATTCCTTTAGGAGCCTCGATCGTCGAACTGAGTTCAACGATCTTTCCTTTTCTGCGTCGAACCCTAATATAAAACTCTTTTTTCGCCGTCGTTCTCTCTTGCGCTTTCAATTTCTCTGCAAACTTTTCTTCCCTCCAAACAGTTCTACCTTGGTCGTTTTGTTTGTTGATTTTCTGCAGGTACCATGGCCGTTTCAGTTGCTGTACTCTCTGCAATGAAATTTGATGCCGGCTTTGACATCGATTTCGATGCCTTCAACACCACAGATCAAATCTTCCAAGACATTCTCAACTTATTCAAAGATCAGCAATTAACTGCCTTGATGTCCACCAGAATCAAACTAGCATCAGATGAGATTAAAGAATGGGTTTATACTGCTCACAACCTGGACAACAACACAATAGTTGGCTCCATCAGTGGCACCCAGGTACCTCTGACTCCAACAATACTCACAGAGGTATTTGGCTTCAGGAATGGTGAAGACTCTGCTGACCTGTCTGGAGAAGAGTTTGCTGCTGTTCTTGCCAGGATGGGTCATCCTGAGGGGAACCCTAGCAAACTGTTTAAAAGAAACCTGTCTGTGGAATACAGGTTTTTGGCTGATGTTGTAGGCAAGGTTCTTTTAGCCAAGCATTCTGCTCATGATACTATCTCCAGATTCCAGCTCTGCCTTATGGGAGCTCTGGTAGACAGAAAAAGCCTGAACTGGGGAGAAGTGTTCTTTGATCTGCTGAAGAAAAAGATCAACAAGACCTTTGTCAACTTTGGAAGAATTCTGGGAATCTTCCTCCAGGCTAAGTGCCCTGCCCTGCTAGTCTCCTCTGGAGTGCACATCAATGCCTCCAAGAGACTCACCTGTGCCCTTTTTGGGAAATGGGACAGGCAAATCTCCAAGCCCAGCAGGCCCTCCTCCTCTGGCCCTTCAGGCACAAGGACTCTTAGAGTCATTCCACCCCAGGTCTCTGCCCCTGCAGAAGACCTGCCTGCTGCCAGTGCTGCTGCTTCCCCTCCTCCAGCTCCATCCACCTCTCCAGCAACCTCCACCATTACCATTTCCAGCCCATCTCCAACCTCCATTCCATCCCCAGCACCAATTTCATCTCCTCCAGCAGACATCTTCCATCCCCTTTTCTCCTATCCACCTCCAGATGTCACCTCCTCTACATCCATTCCATCCTTTACTCTCTTGGATGAATCCTACATGGATGATTCCCCCTCCTCTCCTCCAGATTTCCCCACCACCTCAACCACTTTCCAAGACCTTCTCCATCAACTTATTGATCAACCCACCTTCACTCCCTCCATTTCCATTCCTGTCCCCTCCATTTCTACCATACCCTCCCCTGAGCCCACTCTTCCACCCTTCAGCCAACCTCCTCCTGCTCCCTCAGTCACCCCTGTCCCCTCTACCTCTGCTCCCCTTGAGCATGTAGATCTCCCAGCCCTTGCTGATCTGTTGTATGAGCTCCTTGCTCCTAGGCTTTCCCTTCTTATGGAAGCCAGCTTAGCTCCTCTGCAACAATCAGTGGCAGCTCTCTCTGCCAGGCTGTCCTCCTTCCTTCTCCCTGCAGCAGCACCCCCAGCAGTGTGCCTTGATGCACCTATTTCTGCATCCAGGCAGGGGGAGATGCCTTATGAAGCTGTTGCTGCTGCTGCTCCTCCTGCTGCTGCCCCTGCTGTGTCTGCTTCTGTTGCTGCTGCTACACCAGTAATAGCAATAGACCTAAGGTCTTTGCTGTCTACTTTTGATTCTGCTCACTTCTGCTGCCTCCCAGAGCCATATGCTATCCAGCCCCCAGAGGTCCCTGCTGCCCAGCCAGAAGACTTGTCCAGGGCTCTAGTGCCCTTCTCCTGCTGTGACCCCAGAATCCTCTCTGACTTTATTCAGTCAGTGACTGCTGCCTATGATGCTGCTGCTGCTGCTGCTGAAGACAATACTGTGACCACCTCTGAAGTAATCTCTGCTGCTGTTGAGCCCTTCTCACAGGATTTTCTGATGACAGAGGCTGTTGATGTTGAGCCTGCTGTTGAAGTTGTTATCTCTGAAGCTGCTGCTACTCCTGTAATTGATGTAACATCTGCTGCTGCTCCTGTTGTTCCTCCTGTTTCTGTCTCTTCTGCCCCTTCAGCTGCTGTCCAGTTAAAAGAGGATTTGATGAAGAAGCTTGATGCATTGTATGATGAACAAAGCTCTGATTCTGAGGATTATGCTACTGCTTCTGATGACTCATCTGCTACAATTGCAAGGAAAAGAAAGGCAAGAAGTAAGGCCTTGAAGAGAGTTCCTCCTGCCAAAGTCAGAGATGATAATGATGTTCCATACTACATTCTGCATAATTGCCCAATCACTGAGCATTGGATGCAATTCTCCAGGAACCAGTTAAAGGCAATGAAGAAGAAGAGGAAGTTTGATAAAGACTCTTCCCAGTCCAAGCACCCTCATCCTCCTCCACCACCTCCACCTGATGCAGGTGCAGGTGGCAGCTCTGCAAGATCAGGCCCTGCTAGAAGCCAGGCTCCCTACCAGCCTCATGCAAGAACATATCAAAGGGAAAGCCAATCTAGGGGGTCCTACTCTAGAAGGGGAGGATACAGGGGAAACCAAAGAGAAACTCAGGTTTACTCCAAAGGACACTCCAGGCAGCACCCTTATTCCAGGGGTGGACATGTTTCTTCTGATACATCTTCAGGTCCATTCCCTTATAAGCTTAGAGAAAGTGTGACTGTCAGGACTCCTCAGGAAACTTCTTCCAACAGGTATGAGCCACCTGTTCCTTTTGAGGACCCTGAGAAAAATCCTATGGCCTGGACTGCAAGGATGAAAGAACTGGCTGCTTTGGATCAAATAAAGAAAGCAAAGGAACAAGGGCTAGACACCTCCAACATATCCACTATGTCAGAGCAAAGACAGAAAGAGCTAGAAAGGTATGCCTCCAGTAAATTTTTTGATGCAGACAGATACATGGAGTTGCATCCAGCTGCAGTGGTTCCCAGGGCTTCAAAGCAAATCTATTTGGGTGCAGCTGATGATACCAGATCAAAACAACAAGCATTAAATCCTAACAGGGAAATCAAGATGGTAAAAGGCAAGGAAAAGGAATAACTCTGTAAGGTGATTATTCTTGACTTCTGTGACTGCCCTCTGGATATCACATATATAATATATCTCTGTGATGGTTCTGCTCTGTGTCTTGTTATTGTTGTTTTATGTTTTTCTGTCTGAATGATGTTGTTTGTTTTTCAAAAGTTTGTAAATAGTTTTCCTAACCCAAATAGGGGGAGATTGTTGGAACACCCTATTACTAATTTGGGTCAGGATCACTATGTCTCTAGGATTCTATGTCTTGACCTTCTGTATAGATTATAGGTCAATTAGAATTGAGTCTAAGGGATCAGGAGTCTAGGTTTGAAAGCTGCTCTGAAGACCCAAGTTGTTCTGGAGACTAAGTCCAAATCGTCGAGCTCAGCTCGACGTTTCGTCGAACTCCGGTCGACGATCGTCCAGCTCAAACTTTGGCAGATCGTCGAGCTCCATTCGACGATCGCTGAGCTCAAGCCTCTCAAGTTCGTCGAGCACCATTCGACGATCGCTGAGCTCAAGCTTCTCAATATCGTCGAACTCCATTCGACGATCGCTGAGCTCAGGTCGACGATTTTGACTCTGTACTAGATCTTTATCTCTGAGCTCAGTTCGACGATCTTTGAGCTCAGATCGACGATTCCATTGCTGCTTGCTTTTCCCAGTTCGCTGAGCTCAGCTCGACGATAGCAGAGCTCAGTTCGACGATTTCAGTTGTTCTTCAGAATTCAAATTCAAATCAAGATAGAAATTATTCTGCATTTAAGTCAAAAGATCTGCCAGCCGTTTTCATTTAATTCTGGAGCAAGTTTCAAGGGATTTTTCAAGGAATAATTCAATGGACTTTCCTTCAGAACATTTTATGCAATTAAGGCTGTAATTAATTCAGACCAACGGCTATCTTGGACAGAGCTTCTTCCTATTGAGATTCAGAGAATAAAAGAGAGAATGTTTTTGAACCAGAAATACAGTTAATACAGATTAACAAGAATAGGACATCTCTCCATCTCTCTTTAGCTCTCAAGTGTTCAAGGCCAACATCTTCTCAAGACTCCAGACACTCAACATTTCAGCTTGCTGAAATCATCATCTGCTGGAGATCTATCTTTGAAGGCCTATCACCCTCAGCAAAGCTCATCTTCCTGAAGACTTCAAGGACTCAGGGGGAGCTTTGACAACATCACTGAATCCACATAGTCTTCTCAGCTGCTTGAGAAAGAGAAGACTGCCATAACTCTCTCAACCCCATCTCTCTGTAAAGGGTTTTTCAAACTCCCTTCAAAAGTTTGAAGTTGGTTTTTGAGCACCTTGTCAAAAGCTCATTGGTGGCAAGACACCTGATCAAAAAATCTGTTTTGGTTTTTGAGCACCTTATCAAAAGCTCATTGGTGCCCAGGACACCTGATCAACTCATCCTGCAGTGGATTCCTACCTAGGGTGGTAGAAGAGTGGATGTACCCAAGTTGGGGAACCACTATATTTCCTTGTGTTTTCTGGTTGTGCATATTTTTCTTTTGCTTCTGGCCTAGATTTTCCAGTGCTTAGTTTCTGCATAGATTAGTTTTGTGGTTTATTTTAATTCTGCTTCCCTGCTTACACTCACTACAACAATTGTTGTAAAGCTTTGCAAAAGTTGTCTTTGTGTTTTAAAAAGCACCATATACTCTATTCACCCCCCTTTAGAGTATATCAGATCTAGTTTCCCCTTTCAGGTGGTAATCCTGGTAGCTTCTCAGGAAATACCTCGGGAAAATCCCGCACAACCCGTACATCCTTTAATTCCAACGCTTCCTCCTTCAACTCGAACCAGATCATGAAGACCTCGTCCCCCTTCATTTGAGCTTTTACAACCTGGACGGAAGATAACATCATGCGAGGAGCGAAGCCAATACCTTGGAAGATGACGTCAGAGTCTCCATGTCTCAAATAGATCCGCTTCTCCGCGCAGTCGATCCTTGCGAAGTGCCAATCGAGCCATGCCATGCCCAAAATGATGTCAAACTCCGGCATTCTCAGAACCGTGGCCGGTGTATCAAAGGCCTTCCCATCAATAAATAACTCCAACTCGCACTTGGCGGTCGCGATCATCTCCGAGCCGTCCGGAAGGCGTACACGTCGGGCTATTCCCGTGAAGTGCTGAACATCCCCCACGTCTTTTATGAAATCCTCGGACACAAAAGAGTGTGAGGCACCGGTATCGAACAGCGCATAGGCCGTCTTCCCGCCAATAATCACGGTGCCTAAGTGCCAACGACCAAAACTTATTGCTAGTGTCTAATAAGTTCTATTCAATTCATGTTAAACCATGCAAATATGTAAACTAATTAAATCATACCTGCAATCACATCTTGTGGGTTCCGTTCCTGCGCCATGTCAAGCGCGTACACCTGATCCCGGACCGGTCCGAGGTTTCCTCTTGGCGGTCCTCGTCCTCGACCACGCATATATCCCCGTCCTCGTGGAGCTGGTGGAGGGAGAGCAGGAGGGAGAGCAGGAGGGACGTTCCCATATAGCTGCGGGCAAAAACGTCGGATGTGGCCCGACTGGTTACACTCAAAGCACACCAGACCACGACGCCCTTCAGGTTGTTGAAATCGCTGAGGCTGTGGGGGTGGAGGCAACGCAGGCGGCTGCGGAACTGGATGCTCCACCCTATAGTTTCGGTGGACACGCCCGCCACCTCTTTGATAACCTCTTCCTCCTCTGAAGTCTCGCCTCCTTCTATTCCATGGGCCGGCTTCCATCACGTCCTCCGCAGGCCTCTTACTACATCCCATGTGGTCCGCCTCCAATCTTTTCGCCATATCAATGATCTCCGCCAAGCTACCATCCGCTATAAACAAAAGGGACTGCCTTAGGGGATCTCGCAGCCCTTTATAGAAGCGCTTGGCATAACCTCTGTCATCCAACTCATAAGAGTCCGCAAACCTTGCGAGATGCTGGAATTCCCGCTGGTATTCTGTGACCGACTTTGATCCCTGCTTTAGTAGAAGGAACCTCTGCTCAAGCTCATCTCGGGCCGATGTAGGGATAAAGTGCTCCAAGAAAACACCCGAGAATTCACTCCAACTTATCTCTGTGTAGATCCGGCCTTGGAAGGTAGAGCCCATGAGGGACTTCCACCACCTCTTCGCATGTAAGTCCAAGACGGACACTGCCAATGTCACTGCCATGTTGGCTGGGCAACGGATACCGGCCAACAACTCCTGTATCGTGTCTAGCCATTCCTCTGTACGTACGGCTGACTCCGTCCCAAGGTAGACGGGAGGGGAGAGAGCCCGGAAGGTGCTCATCCAGTTGGAGCTCGGGGCCTGTTGTTGCACCGGAGCCTGCTGTGCCTTAAAAGCATCAAGAATGGCGGTGAGCGTCTGCCCCAACTCAGACTGTTCGAACTGAGTGGGTATGGGAGGGGTAGGAGTGCCCCCATCGGCTCAACATGCAGTGGAATCTACACGTACACGACAAATTTGTGGTCAGGTTGGCTAAACTTAAGGTCTAAGTTGGACAAACTTAATGTGAATTACATATGGGCACACCACTGCTTCCGCTAAGTCAGTTTGTCCCCAAACTGACTAACCAAACGGGGGTGACACCATTGTTGAATGACTTCGTAGTTGAGGATCGTGGCAAACTGATACCATTTGTAAGACCCCTCCTCCCGGATCCCAAAACACGGGTAGAAGAGGGAGTCTTATGCCCGGAACAGCCGCCTTGCGGTAGCATTAGCACACGGGCTAACCTGTACCACAAGACGCCTATTCCGCCGGCTACAACCATATCAATATAAATGCCAACCCAACCGAAACATATAAGCAAGAGAAGTCAAAATCCACACTAAGTTATAATGTCCAAATACATCAATAATGAGAAGCTAAAACATGCTTCTACAATATATCAGAGTACAACTAAACATTGCCCAAACGGGCTACATCAGAGTAATCAAAACACTAACATCTGTAACAGACGGTATCGACGGCACCGTCGCATCAGGCCCTGTCGTCCTGGCCTGGCTGTCCTGCTGCGTAGTCTGGGCTGCTCTACCTGCGGCGTGACCTCCTAAAAAGGAAGACGTAGCAACCGTTAGTCGAAACGACTAAGTGGTTTCACATCCGCTCCCCCGGCGACTCCTCGACACCGGGCGGAGAAAAGGAACAAGAGTATAGTATATAATAAGTATGCAAGTAAAGGAAGTACAAGCAGGTGGCAAGGTAATGTAAGAGTAACAACATCATAATCAGTATTTAAGTAAGAGCTACACTAAACTAGTAAGTATAAGTAACAGCAGGAAAGTAACTTAACTTATAAGAATACCCATACAAACTTATAAGTTAAGGATCGGGTTACATAAAAGTAACTCATCGTATAAGAGTGCCCATACAAACTTATACGATGAGGATCTTGTGGTGCAATGATATGAAATGCTATGAATGCTATGCAATGACTCACCCATGCACACCCATGCAATTGCTATGTCGACACAGACTATAGTTCCCACTTTTCGAGCAGGTAGCTAACCTCTCAGGAATCAGCCGCCGTGGCCAGGCGGTGACAGTAGAACAGGCACTTCTACTACTAGGCGGGTATCACACTACTTCACCTAGGCCTCTGTACGCCTCAACGCTAAGAACACAACAGCGGAGCCCATGCGTACTATGACCCAGCGGGGTCTTGGGTAGATGTGCACCAAGAACACAGCCCGAACTGGCCTTGCGTGACCCGGAAGGGGCCTCGGAAGAAGGAACGAGGACACAGCCCAACCGTTCACATGGTCGGAGGGGCCTCGGGACGTGAACACCGAGGACACAGCCCAAACCGACCAAGTCTAACTGCCAACTCCCGTCGGTGTGACGACTGGCGAGCCCGTAGACCTGCCACACTATCCTTAACCCAGGATTACGACACCGCGTGTCGACTCACACCACATGCAATTTCACAACCTCATCATACCATGGAAGGGGCCTCGGAGTGAGTACGAGGGCACAGCCCAACCATCCATCCACACCTTATACAACACAACCAAAACAAGTGGCGGTCAACACTGCACTTGCACATTTACTTTAACATGCCAATAGGAGACGACACACTATTGTTGGACTCCTAAATTCAATCCGATATATAACATATGCATGGCCATGGGTTACCCATCAATATATCATGCCAAGTGATTTCAACATGATATAAATAAGATTTGCTCTTACGACAACTTACCGAAGTATTATCAAATCAATCCAATTAAACATAAGGAAATCAACAGGCCTCAAGCTATCTTGCGATAATAAATTGATTTCTAAAACAGTAAATATTATCATCCATAACACCTTGGTGGTTAACATAAATTATTTCACCAAAATCTCGAATTAATTGCGACATTGGACCCACCAATTTTAAATCCACAATGTATATAGAGACCCAGAATTTCAGCGCAGGATTAGCACTGGACAGCAACTTCGACCGGAGATTCCCGAGGCTACAGGAATCCGGTGAAGTCGTGTAACCCCTCGATGGAAAGGTATTTCCGAGGTCTACAATTCTCGTATTCAGACCTCAACCCAGATTTGACGTTATCATATCTGAAATCGAACTTGACGTCTGCTGCATACAGAACACAGTTTCTGTGTATAGGAACTGCCGGACAGCAAACTCGATTAGGTTTTCCCGGGGCCACAGACATCACCTGAAGTCGTGCAACCACTCGTTGGAAAGGTATTTCCAAGGGCTACAACTTTCGTGTTTAGTCAAAAGCCCAGATCTGCCCATATCCTACATGAAAATAGCCTAGAAGATCGCTGCACGCAGAATACAGATTCTGCGCGCATCTTAAAGGAAAATGAACGGCATCGGTTCGTCTTCCTCCTCAAGGCGATCGTTCCTAAATTTTCCAGAAATATTCTCCTCCCTAATTCAACCTCAAAGGCCATAAACTCCTCACGAGACCCTCCACCCATCGTCATATTGAAGAAAATGGGAAGGGTTGAAGAGATCTAAAATCTAGGATTCCAATCCTAGCATGGCCAAACCTAGAAATCTTCTCCACTCCATCAAACTCTCTTGAGCCGATGTCTCTCCTAAATATCTAAGATCTAGCACCAAGGGAGAGGGTAGGAAACTCACATTGGCTCCAGCGGTACCACCATTTCTAGCCATGGATCTCGTAGTTCTCCTTGGCGGCATCTTCTCTTTCACGGCGATGGCGAATCTCCTCCGGTAGAACTTGCTCCAGCGGTTTTCCTCTCACCAGGAGTTCTCACAGGAGAAAGGGGGTGAAATGAGAATGAAAACGGCTCGGGTTTTCTCTGCCCCTTAAATACAAAATGTGACACGGGTAGGGACACGGCCGTGTCCGTACCCGTGTCCTGCTTCTGTGAAACGGCCGTGGCGGTTTCCATGTCGGTTCAATGTTTGACACGGGTCGGGACACGCCCGTGTCCCAACCCGTGTTCACATGACACGGCCGTGTGCCTGGCCGTGTCATTGGCCGTGTGCATCTTCAGTAACATCTCGACATTTCTCGTCGAGCTCAACTCGACGCACACGGGTAGGGACACGCCCGTGTCACTACCCGTGTCACTTAGTATCGACCCCGCTCGACGATCTCGACACGCCTCGTCGAGATCATCTCGATGCACACGGGTAGGGACACGGCCGTGTCACTACCCGTGTCACGATCTCGACGACTCTCGACGACTCTCGACGATCTCGACACGCCTCGTCGAGATCGTCTCGACGAACACGGGTAGGGACACGGCCGTGTCGCTACCCGTGTCACTTTGTGTCGACACAACTCGTCAGTCTCGACACGACTTGTCAAGTGGAACTCAACGCACACGGGTAGGGACACGCCCGTGTCACTACCCGTGTTACCACCCGTGTCACTTTGCACTGATTTCTCCACTTCTCCACAAGTGCAGCCCAATTCCCTGCACTTCTCAGGACTTGAGTCAATCCTCCTGACTCAAAAACACACACACTAGGGGCCTAGAGCGATTCGGGACGTTACATAGCTCCCCCTGCTTCTCAGCAACTTCTTGTTGAACTGGAGATTTCACAACAGTTTCTTCTTCATTCTCATCAGGTGAGAAGACAACTTGCTCTTCACTATCAGAGCTGCTAGAGGAAACCTGTGCCACTGGAGCAGTTTTCCTCTTCTTCTTTTGAGGTGATACTTTCTCGGGAATTATCTTCTCAGGGGTTGGCATCTCCTTAGACAACACCCTGTCCCATCTAGAGAATATCCTCATATTCATTTTCCTCATATGATTTATTTTGGTTCCAGCAGCTTGACTCATTACCTCTGAAATACTTCCAGCAAGGTATATACTTAAGATCCTGCCCAAGTTGGGCTTCTTCAGGCTTTCCTTGATCTTCTCAAAGATCACTACAGACCAGTCAGTTTTCAGATTGAAGATTATCCTGGTCATAATGCTGAACATATGGGCAGATACCCTATCATGCCCTCCAGGTTTGCTTAAAATCACTTTGCCAACAATTTCTGACATGAATTTTCCTTGGCTGTTCATGCCTTTTCTATTGAAAACAGATCCAATTTTCATTTTAGAATCTAGTCCACACCAAGATAGAGCTTCTCTGGTCTTTGAAGCAGTAACTTCATCTTCTTCTTTAGTTCTTGGTAACTGTAGTACTTTCCTCAAATTTTTAGGTGACACCTTCACCTTTTCACCATGGACCCTGGACTTGATCTTGAATCCAGTGTCGTCTAGGGTTGCTCCATTAAGGAATTCCAGTACTTCCTTCTTCCAGATTTTAGTTGGCTCGGAAACAAGATATTCTAACCCTGAATCTGCAACTAGGGTTACTACAGTCTTGATCTCCGGGTCTGCATCAACAAACGCGTCGCGCACCAGTTCATATCCTTCATTGACGTTCTCCTCAAGCTTTGGCGCTATTAGGGTTTGAAGAATTTCAACTGAGAGAAGAGAGGTGTCGACACACAAGTTTGGTCTCGAAACTTTTGAAAGCGTGTCGACAGACAAAGGCAAAATACTATTTATACCTTTCTAGGTTTGAAGATGAAAAGGCGGGCAGCTAACTTAAATTGTGTCGACACTGTCGATAAGTGTCGACACTAACTTATAATGTCTCGACACATATGTGTCGACACAAGTTTAGTCAACAGATTATATGTGTCGACACTTGTTTATGTGTCGACACCACTGAACTCGACATTTAGTCGAGACTTTACTTAGACAATTCTGAGTAAAACCTAAGTGTCGACACCACCTTGGATGTGTCGACACCTACTTGTCATGTGTCGACACTAATATTCTGAAGTGTCGACACCAACTTACTAGATGTGTCGACACCTTTTCCCTGAAGTGTCGACACCAATTTTCTGTGTCGACACAGAGATCTCTGTGTGTCGACACCTTTTGACTTATCCATTTCTATAAATTTATTATAAGTTTATCATTCCTAGTTCAATTTTAAACCTATTGAACTTAGTTTCTTCTAAGGGCTTAGTATACATATCAGCTAGTTGATTATCTGTTTTAACATATTCTAGTAAAATATCTTCTTTCTCTACATGCTCCCTAAGAAAATGATATTTTATTTCAATATGTTTAGTTCTACTATGAGAAACAGGGTTATGTGCAATTGATATAGCACTTGTAGAATCACAAAAGAGTGGAGTTCTACTTACCTGAATTCCATAGTCCTTAAGCTGATGTTGTATCCATAGAAGTTGAGCACAACAACTTCCTGCAGCCACATATTCTGACTCTGCAGTGGAGATAGCCACACTTGTTTGCTTTTTGCTACTCCATGAAATCAGTCTTCCACCTAGGAATTGACAGGTTCCAGTAGTGCTTTTTTTGTCTTCTTTGCATCCTGCAAAGTCTGCATCTGAATAACCTGTTAGTTCAAAATCTCCATTCCTAGGGTATCAGAGGCCTAGATAAGGAGTGCCCTTTAGATATCTCAATATTCTTTTGACTGCTGTCAAATGAGACTCTTTAGGGCAGGCTTGATACCTTGTACAGACACATGTAGCATACATGATATTTGGTCTAATTGCAGTCAAGTATAATAGAGAGCCAACTATCCCTCTATACAAAGACTCATCCACAGGTTTCCCTGCATCATCCTTGCTAAGAGACATACTTGACCCCATATGAGTCTTCATGGTACTGGATGAATCCATACCATACCTCCTTATGAGTTCTAGGGTGAACTTAGACTGGCATATGGATAAACCATTCTCAGTCTGTCTTACTTGGAGACCCAAGAAAAACTTTAGCTCTCCCATACTACTCATCTCAAATTGACCTTGCATTATTTTTGCAAACTTTTTGCAAAGGCTACTTTCAGTAGACCCAAATATAATGTCATCTACATATATTTGGACTAGTATTACTTTGCCTCTAGATTCCCTAAGGAATAGAGTCTTGTCTATTTTCCCCCTTGTGAACTTATTCTCAATGAGGAAACTAGATAGGGTTTCATACCAAGCCCTAGGGGCTTGCTTTAACCCATATAATGCTTTCCTAAGTCTATAGACATGATTAGGTAAAGTTGAATCAACAAAACCTGATGGCTGTTCCACATAGACTTCCTCTTTAAGATTAACATTCAGAAATGCTGACTTGACATTCATTTGGTAAACTTTAAATCCTTGAAAGGTTGCATAGGTCAGGAACATCCTTATGGCTTCCAGTCTGGCTACTGGAGCAAAGGTTTGATCAAAATCAATACCTTCTTCCTGCCTGTATCCTTTAGCAACCAATCTTGCTTTATTCTTAATGATGACTCCTTGCTCATCCATCTTGTTCCTATAGATCCACTTGGTCCCAATTATGTTGTGGTCTTTAGGTTTAGGAACAAGCTCCCAGACCTTGCATCTCTTGAACTGATTCAGCTCTTCTTGCATTGCCTCAATCCAATGAGGGTCTAGGATGGCTTCTTCAAACTTCTTTGGTTCAACTTGGGATAGAAAACTGGAGTAGATTGCTGCATTCAGATTTCTGCTCCTTGTTTGTACCCCTTGTCTTGGATCACCAATGATTTGTTCTGCTGGATGATCTCTTAGATGCCTATTGGCTGGAGGCATCCTGAATTCAGGTTGAACTTCTTCAACTTCATCATCTTGCTGTACTCCTTGTACTTCTTCTGCATTAGGTACATGTAGTACTCCCCCTGGACCACAGCCACTGTCTTCTACTTGCTGTCTTGCAGTAGGTTCTTCTTCTATAGTGAGCTTGTCCATCTTCTTTGTTAAACCTGTGGGGCTGCATACACTACTAGACAACTCATTGTTAATAAGTCCAGTTTCATCAAATACTACATGTACAGTCTCTTCTACAACTTGAGTAGACAAGTTGTAGACTCTATAAGCCTTACTGTTGTTGCTGTACCCAACAAAAATTCCCTCTTGGGACTTGGCAGCAAACTTAGTCAAGTAAGACTTTCCATTGTTAAGTATAAAACACTTACAACCAAAGATCCTGAAGTAGGATAGGTTTGGTTTCCTGCCTTTCACAACCTCATAGGGGGTCTTGTTGTGGCTTTTAGTTATGGTAGCCCTATTAATAACATGGCATGCAGTATTGACTGCTTCAGCCCAGAAATATTCTGGTAGTGATGTATCACTTAATAGGGTCCTACCAGCCTCAATCAAGGTTCTATTCTTCCTTTCAGCAATGCCATTTTGCTGAGGTGTTCTTGGTGAAGAAAACTCTTGAAATATCCCAAATTCTTCACATAGTTTTGTCATGCTATCAGACTGAAATTCAGTACCATGGTCACTTCTAATCTTGAGCACTGTACTGTCTAGTTCATTCTGAATTTGCTTGACAAAGCTATAGAAGACACTATGTGTTTCAGATTTCTGTCTTAGGAAGAACACCCAGGAAAACCTTGAGTAGTCATCTACAACTACAAAGGTATAGACCTTTCTACCTAGGCTGTGAACTGGCATTGGACCAAAGAGATCCATATGCAAGAGGTATAAGCACCTCACAACATCTTTGTTTTCAATGCTTCTAAAGGTGAATCTAGTCTGCTTGCCCTTTTGACAAGCTGAGCAAATACCATCTTTAATACACTTAACTTGAGGACCATTCCTCACTAACTCTTTACTAAAGAGTTTGCCAATTGTCTTGTAGTTGAGATGGGTAAGCCTCTTGTGCCATTTGACATAATGAGAGACTGTCTCATCAGCTACAAGACAAACTGGAGAACCATTGTTCTCAACCATAATGTCTAAGCAATAGACATTCCTTTTTCTATAACCAGTCAAAATGATCTCTTGATCATTTGACCTCCTGATATGACAACCATCTTTCACAAATGAGATGTCATATCCTACATCACTCCATTGACTTATACTAATAAGGTTATGTTTCAAACCTTTAACATAGGACACTTGAGTAATTGTAATAAAGGAGTTAGATATGTTATCAAAACCCTTGATGATCCCTTTTTCAGATCCACCAAAGGTGAATTTTGGACCATCCTTGATAGGTGTGTAGTCCTTTAGTAAACCCCTTGTTCCAGTCATGTGTCTGGAACATCCACTGTCCAAGTACCATATTGGGGCATGACCACTTAGACTCACCTGCAAAACTGATTAGTGAACCTTAGAACCCAAAGAATTCTTGGGTCCTTGGTACTGGTTAGTTTGTATCCTAACAAAGCTACCTGCAGGTTTTCCAACAGACAGTTTGGTACTCACTTTGGCACAAGCATTGTGCCAACAGTCCATTGTAAAGTGGCCTACCTTGCCACAGCACCAACACTCAAACTTATTGTACGTTTGCTTAGGTACTGTCTTTGCTGTTTTATCCACAGCTGGCTTGTTGAGTGTTGGGGCTTTGCCCTTGGACTTGGACTTGGACTGAACAGTCCTTGCAGGTCTAGTAAATCCCAGTCCAGCTTTACCTCTGTGATGAACAAATTCATCAATTAAGGGTAGAACTAACTTAGGTTTAGAAAACCTAGCAACTAAGTCTTTCTCCTTCTGAAGATTAATCTCCAGACTCTTGATTTGATCATTCTTAAAGGATATAGTCCCCATCTGAATCACAGTTATGTGCTTCAGTCTGGCTATCTCATTAAGCTTTTGATCAAATAACTTCTCAAAATCAGTTGCAGCAGCTTTGAGATTAGCAATTTCCTTTGCCTGACTTTTGGCTAGGGAGTTGCTCTTCTTATAAGCTTGCAACAGAACTTTATATTCATCTATCAACTGATGAATATCCTCTTCAGACTCAGATGCACTCTCATTATTTGATGATGATGAATCTGATTCTGTACTGGCACAAGAAATTGAACTAAAAGAACAATGTTGTACCTTACTAGGTCCTGGCTGCTGCAGGATTTTGTCACTTTTTGTCAATGTCATTAGTCCTTGGCACTGACTGTCCTCTTGTTCATATATAGAGTTCATGATCTGAATGAACTCTTCTTCTTCTTCTTCAGCAAACAGTCCTATATATGCCTCAGCATCTGACTCAGTTTCTGATGAAGAAATATCTGACAGGCTCTTGTCCTTTTTGGAAACAAAAGACTTTTCTTTCTTGCCCTTGTATTGAGTCCTTTTCTTGTCACTAGACTCCTTCCTCTTCTCTGGACAATCTGCAACAACATGGCTTTGTCTATTACAGCAATAACATACTATTTTTGAAAGAGTTGCTTTGCTAGACTTAGTCTTTTTCCTGTCTTTCTTTGAAGACTTTTTATTCTGATAATAGTCTTATTTTACCTGTGAAGTAGATGGCCTTGTCCTCCACTGTTTCTTCTTTAAGAACTTCTGGAAATGTCTTGTGAAGGCAGCAAAGTTCTCATCACTTTCACTGCTTTCAGACTTTCTACTTGTTGACTCTTCTGATTCAGTTTCAGCTACTTTTGATGGTGGAGAAGGTGACTTACTTCTATACTTTCTGGGGGCTTCTGATTTAAAGGCCACTGTCCTTTCTTTATGTTCACTTCTTGTTGATTTCTCCTCTTCTTTCCTCACCATTAACTATATTTTATAGGACAGCAATTTGCCAAACAGTGTTGGTGGAGGAATTTCTCCCAACTTTGCCATTTCCCTAATGACACAGATCTTGGTGTCCCAATCTTTTGTTAGGGACCTTAGAAACTTATCATTGAATTCATAATTACTGAACTCTCTGCCATAGGACATGAGCTCATTCACAATCCTGTAGAACTTCTTATAGCACTCAGTTATGCTATCAGCCTTACCTTGTCTAAAACTTTCATATTCTTGGTTTAGCAAGGATTTTTTGTCTTGCCTCACTTCTTCAGAACTCTCCATATACACAATAAGAGTATCCCACATTTCTTTAGCTGTCTTACAGTGTATCAGATTCTGAAAAGTTGCATCATCTATGGTACTCACTATGATGTTCTGTGTAACGGTCCAGGCCCATCCCATGGGAACCCGCTGGACCGCCGGCCTACCAGAGTCCAGACCCAGGCCCACTCATGGTAGTCAGCCTATCACATTCAAGCCTGCAGGCCATGCACCCCAACCCCTCTCCGGCCTGTTTATCAGCACGGTAGGTTGTTGCCACTAGGTCTCGAACCCAGGACCTTGATAAGAGAGCTTTCCACCACTCCCTCAACACCAACTGAGCTCAGTTGGTGATGAGGGAGTGGTGGAAAGCTTTCTTATCAAGGTCCTGGGTTCGAGACCCAGTGGCAACAACCTACCGTGCTGATAAACAGGCCGGAGAGGGGTTGTGCTGCATGGCCTGCAGGCTTGAATGTGATAGGCTGACTACCAGGAGTGGGCCCGGGTCTGGACTCTGGTAGGCCGGCGGTCCAGCGGGTTCCCATGGGATGGGCCTGGACCGTTACAAAAAGTGCACTTTTTATTGTAAGGCCCCTAGCCGATCCAACGTGACAGCGTCACGGCTCCGCTCTAGGCGACCTTACCGGGCTGCAGCCCAAGCACCCCAACCCCTCTCCATCCACAGGCGGGTTGTTGGTGACCACAGCCTCCCTTTCATGAGGTAAACTCGATAGTCAAGCCCGCACTATGGGGACTTCCCAGGAGGTCACCCATCCCAGTACTACTCCAGCCCGAGCATGCTTAACTATGGAGTTCTTTCAACTCTCATCACCAATTGAGCTGCAGCTCAATTGGTGATGAGAGTTGAAAGAACTCCATAGTTAAGCGTGCTCGGGCTGGAGTAGTACTGGGATGGGTGACCTCCTGGGAAGTCCCCGTAGTGCGGGCTTGACTATCGAGTTTACCTCATCAAAGGGAGGCTGTGGCCACCAACAACCCGCCTGTGGATGGAGAGGGGTTGGGGTGCTTGGGCTGCAGCCCGGTAGGGTCGCCTAGAGCGGAGCCGTGACGCTGTCACGTTGGATCGGCTAGGGGCCTTACAATAAAAAGTGCACTTTTTGTAACGGTCCAGGCCCATCCCATGGGAACCTGCTGGACCGCCGGCCTACCAGAGTCCAGACCCGGGCCCACTCCTTGTAGTCAGCCTATCACATTCAAGCCTGCAGGCCATGCACCCCAACCCCTCTCCGGCCTGTTTATCAGCACGGTAGGTTGTTGCCACTGGGTCTCGAACCCAGGACCTTGATAAGAAAGCTTTCCACCACTCCCTCATCACCAACTGAGCTGCAGCTCAGTTGGTGATGAGGGAGTGGTGGAAAGCTTTCTTATCAAGGTCCTGGGTTCGAGACCCAGTGGCAACAACCTACCATGCTGATAAACAGGCCGGAGAGGGGTTGGGGTGCATGGCCTGCAGGCTTGAATGTGATAGGCTGACTACCAGGAGTGGGCCCGGGTCTGGACTCTGGTAGGCCGGCGGTCCAGCGGGTTCCCATGGGATGGGCCTGGACCGTTATAAAAAAGTGTACTTTTTATTGTAACGTCCCTAGCCGATCCAACGTGACAGCGTCACGGCTCTGCTCTAGGCGACGCTACCGGGCTGCAGCCCAAGCACCCCAACCCCTCTCCCTCCACAGGCGGGTTGTTGGTGGCCACAACCTCCCTTTGATGAGGTAAACTCGATAGTCAAGCATGCACTACGGGGACTTCCCAGGAGGTCACCCATCCCAGTACTACTCCAGCCCGAGCACGCTTAACTATGGAGTTCTTTCAACTCTCATCACCAATTGAGCTGCAGCTCAATTGATGATGAGAGTTGAAAGAACTCCATAGTTAAGCGTGCTCGGGTTGGAGTAGTACTGGGATGGGTGACCTCCTGGAAAGTCCCCGTAGTGCGGGCTTGACTATCGAGTTTGCCTCATCAAAGGGAGGCTGCGGCCACCAACAACCCGCCTGTGGAGGGAGAGGGGTTGGGGTGCTTGGGCTGCAGCCCGGTAGCGTCGCCTGGAGCGGAGCCGTGACGTTGTAACGTTGGATCGGCTAGGGGCGTTACATTCTGAGCCCTCTTATCCATAGTGGCTAGAACAATTTCATCCTTTGTCATTTCAGAGAAATCCTTAGGTGTTCTCTGATTTGCATTTAAGAATGACACCTTCATGGGCACATATGGCTCTTCCTTTACTGTGATATAAATCCTAGGGTCTGAGGCTTCCATAAAAAGTCTCACCCTTTCCTTTCAGATCCCAAAGATCTCTTTTCTACATATGGGTAACTTCATGGATCATAATTCCTTGTGATTCTCAGTGGAACCCATGGTTCTTGATTTTCTTGATTCTGTAATTGACTTAGACTGAATCTGCCAACAGGATCTACTCAGACAGTTATGTCTCTTTTTGAGGAACCTCCCTCTGATACCACTTGAAAGATATTGTACCTAAACACCTAGAGGGGGGAGTGAATAGGTGACTTGAATCTTTTTAACTTTTAAGGCAGAATTCAGAATCTAACACAGAATTCTATCTACTTTTTCACAGCAATCATACAACAATTACAGAATATCACAGCACACAGTAGACACACAGTTTTATAGTGGTTCCCCAAGGTTTGGGTACATCCACTTTCCCCCTTCGCTTATCTAGCAGTGTACTAGATTCGGCCAAACTCCTCCACTATCTCAGAACCCAAAACAGGCTCCTACACCTCAGGCCCAAGGCCCTACAACTCAGCTTCTTCACAAAGCCTACACTCAGTCACCAAGGCCTACACTCAGCCACCAAGGCCTACACTCAGCCACCAAGGCCTACACTCAGAGATTTCAATCTCTTACACTCAGGCACTCAAGCCCTACACTCAGCCTTTATAATTACAGGCTTACAACACTCAGATCCCTAAGGATCCTACAAGATAAAATGAATACAAAATATATACTCAATCAACTCAGAAACAAGAAAGAAGAGTTGTGAGTTTCTTGATGAGTTCTTGGAAGAACTCACCTGAAATCAAGCTGACTTGGCTTTCTTCAAAGCTTCTTGAATGTAGAACTCAATAAGATTGACCTCTTCTGCAGTTGATCCTTGATCTCTGCTACTTAAGATTTAGAATAATTCTGAACCCTTCTTCTCGGTCTGGTTCCAATGACTGATTTCTTGGATGGAGCTCTCTCTCTCCAACTTCTTAGATCTGCACTTGATTCTTCAAGGAATAGCTAGATCTTCTTTTTTTAATTATTTGATCAATAATCTGAACAACTTCTTCTGTAGACAGTGTAAGCCTATTTATAGGCCTTCTTCATGGTAACCGGCTGGTCCGGTTCATAACTGAATTCTGATAACTCTGACAGGTGCAGTAGACCGGCTGGAATGGCAGCTGTCAAGTCGTCCAGTCAGTTCTTGAAAACTCTGTAACTGTCTGAAAGTGTCGAGACTTTCTGTCTTTAAGTGTCGACACTTATAGACCAAGTGTCGACACAAGTTGTCTAAGTGTCGACACTAGTCTACAAGGTGTCGACACAACTCCTTGTGTTGTAGATTTTATATCTCGACACTGCTTCTTCTTCATGTGTCGACACTGATAATATGTGTCGACACAAGTCCTTGTACTTCAGTATTTTGCTGAATTCTTCTAAGTGTCGACACAACACTTTTGTGTCGACACATCTTCATGTGTTGAACTCGCTGAGTGTCGACACTTCTTCTTGGTGTCGACACACGTCTTCAGTGTTGATACTTGCTGAGTGTCGACACAGCTCCTTGTGTCGACACATTCTTCTTCTGTTGAGACTCTGGCTAAGTGTCGACACATCTCCTTAGTGTCGACACTTGTACTTAGAATATTCTTGAACTTTGCTAAGTGTCGACACAGCTCCTTGTGTCGACACTTTCTTCAAGTGTTGAGTCTTCAGCTAGGTGTCGACATATTCTTTCTTGTGTCGACACTTTCTTCAAGTGTTGACTCTTCTACAGTGTGTCGACACATTGTTCTGGGTGTCGACACTTTCTTCAAGTGTTGAGTCTTCTGCTAACTTTTGCTGAGTGTCGACACAGCCTCCAAGTGTCGACACTTTCTGATGTAGACACAGTTCTTCTAGGTGTCGACACTGCTGTTAAGTGTCGACACTACTTCACTGCACTTTTCTTCACTGAGTGTCGACACAGCTCCTTGTGTCGACACTTTCTGTCTGGTGTCGACTCAGCATCCCTGGTGTCGACACAATGACTCCAAGTGTCGACACTGCTTGCCTGGGTGTCGACACAAGTCTTCTTAAGTGTCGACACTTTCCCTCTGGGTGTCGACACATGGACTTAGAAACTTTTTCTTCCTTCCTGCAAATACTTAACCTGCACAAGTAAACTCAAAACACATCAAATACATTTTGATGTATATCATTGAGTTGGGTGAGGCTTCTTCAAATCAGGTACATTTGAACCAATGTACCCAACAGACCCATCATACGGTCTCTTCCCTCCGCCTTACACCATCAGCTGGTCAGCCTCCAGCTTCTTCGCCATCTCGATAATTTGGGTGGACGTGTCGTGAGAAATGAACAACAAAGCCTGCCTCAAATCGTCCCTGAGGCCCCGATAGAACCTCTTGGCATACCTCCTATCATCAGTATCCTGTATCCCTGCAAACCTGGCAAGGTGGGAGAACTCCCTCTGGTACTCAATCACTGATCTGCTCCCCTGCCGGAGGTTCAGAAACCTCTCCTCCAAAGCATCTCTGTCCATAGTAGAGACGAAGTGCTCCAAAAATACATCGCCAAACTCCTCCCACGATATGTTTGATAGCTCCCAGTCCGTATATGTAGACTCCCGCACTGATTTCCACCATCTATTCGCATGAGCCTCTAGTGCTGAGGTGGCTAGAGGTACTGCCTCACCGACCGGGCAGCCGATACCTGCCAAAATCTCTTGTATGGCCTCCAGCCATTCCCCCATCTTTACTGTATCCTCTGTCCCACGGTACATCGGTGGGGACAGGCTCTTGAAGGCACTTAGCCAGCTCGACCCCGGATTTGGGTGCGGGGTCGGGACTTGCTGGGATTTGAAGGCATCCAGGATCGCCGTCAAAGTCTGCCCCATCTCCGACTGTAGAAATGGAGTGGCAACTGGAGGGGGAGGAGCCACATTTTGCGGCGCGACGACCTGTGGAGGTTGCATAAAGGTAAGGTTAAAAAAACAGAATTGGCCGAACTCATTATACTTAGTGGACTGTTTTATCTGACTTTTTACACATGGGCACACCAATGCTTCTGCTGCATAGTTTGTCCGCAAACTAATGCTCGCGTGGGGTGGTCCAGTGTTGCGGACTTCTTCTCATATGATCGTTTGTTCAAGTGATACCAGTTTGTAAGACCCCCCTCCCCCTTACCAAGGAGGGCTACCGGGTCTTATGCCCAGAACCGCCGTCTTACGGTGACACTAACGCACGAGTTAGTCGACACCGCAACACGCCGATTCTGCCGGCTAATACGATCTTTTAACCTGTAGGCCAATCTGAGAAGTAGAAGTATAGCAGTATGTTAAATCCATTAGTCCACGAGTCACAGAGTACATATCATATATATAAATGAAGAGTATAGAAACATAGTCTACAATGAGTACAAATGAAAGAGTAATAAGGGCTTATGCCCAGTACATCATATCAACTCTCTCTCTCAAATCAAAGCGGAAGCTAATCTAATACATCAAAACTCATCCCACCTGAGGACGCGCAGTAGTAGTAGTAGTCTGTGGTAGCGGTATCTGCTCCTCAAGTCCTGCCTCCTCGTCGTGCTGGTGCTCCATCTCCACGAGCTCCTAAAATAGTATGGTCACCGACCATTAGTCAAAAAGACTAAGTCGTTTCCTTCGCACCTCGCCCCGCAGCTCCTAGGCACCGAGCGGAAGGACGAAGTGGATGCAATAAGGGGTAGCAAAAGTGGAAGCAGGTGACAAAAACTAACTAGCAGTTGTAATAGATATTATTATTCTACTCTAGCAGTTCTAAGTATATAGTACAAGTAAGTAAAGTGCAGTATTAGTAAGGAAAGACTGAAAGTAAAGAGCAGAAAAGTAAAGTAAAGCTGAAAGGTAAAGCTATCTACCATCACAAAAGTACCTTAACTTATAAAAATACCCATACAAATTTATAAGTTAAGGTTTCCAGAAAATTTAATTTATCATATAAAAGAGCTCATACTAATTTATATGATAAGGATCTATGAAGCGTATGACCTAATATGAATGAATGTTATGATGCAATTTATGCACAGGCAAGTGCAACTCACACACAATGACTCTGTGATCACAGACCTTTAGTTCCCACTTTTTGAGAGCTAGCATCACTCTCGGGTACCACCGTTGTGGCTACGGCAGTAGCGGAGCGGGAGTCTCCACTTCTAGGCCGGTATGCACACTATCAAACCTTAGACCCCTCTCATACGCCTCTGTACACGTCCAAGGTGCACTCTAGAGTCTCTGCGTACGTACTTTGCTGACAACCCGTCAGTCTTGTTGGGTCGGATGTGCGTTATCGTGGATCGTCCTCCAGACCGTAGTGTAAAACAACCCACTGGCCCCTCTAACCCTCACAACTGTCTAGTGCACCTTACTGCCATCAGTGTGATGAACGGCCAGTGCTGCATGCCCCGCCACTAAATTTATACACATGCAAGTATTTCATCCCGAGCCTCTAGCTCGCAGGACCAACCCATCCTGGATCCCTCAAATCCTACACGGGTGAGCATTTATCACAATCATCCAACCCTACACGGGTGAGAACGCACAATAATGCCTTTATTCCAAATCCCTCAAACCATACACGGGTGAGCATGTACACAAGTATCCCTCCAACCCAACACGGGTGAGAAAGAACCACAATGTCTTAACCTATTAGTCTACTCTTGTCTACGGGTTATTATACTTAGTGATTTAAGGTTAATCCCAGGACTGCCCAGGGTATACCCGGTGAAGGGCTCTCGGGGGCATTAGGAACAATGATGGGATTACGCCCAAAGTTCCCTTTCTCAAGGATAATTACTTTATTGGTCTCTACCCAGTATTTTTTACCCCAACTCTCGTATTACTTTCGAATGACCCTAAAGACTTAAGGTGTTATTAGGAGCGCGGCGGTCTTCCGCCGGTCCCCGTTATCATTGCTGCCACGGGACTCGCACTCTTCCAAACATGGTTAAGGAATTCTTTAGGAGACCAACCAGGGTTAATTCCTTTACTAAGATCCTCATTTTACTAGTTATTCAGATTCCTCCCCTGGTGGCCCTAATAGTACGAACATCGGTGCTAGACCCTTACCCATGTCCTGATACCACCCACAAATGTGACCTTCTAATTCCTCTAGCCATATGCATCAAATTATTTATCATAGGATGGTATGGACCTATATGATGACTAGGATGAATTTCCATAATTTCCAAATTACTTACACCATTAAATTAATTTCTTTAAATGTAATCCCTAGTCATTTTGCACATAAAGTATTGTCAATATTGAACCTACTGTCCTAGGGACTCTTCCAGGTATATAATATGACAATTAATGGGGCTTACCAAAATTTCATGCTTTTTGAATTCATATTTACAATTAATTCCTATTTAATACTATATCCACAAATCTAGCATTTTCCAAATGAAGTACATAAACTATTATCTCAAAAATTCTAATTAAATTACAAAGTATTGATAATAATGAAATAATGCTATGTCCAGATTTTCATTTACATCTAGGTTGAAATGACTTATCCATGATCAATTTGAGTTATTTACCAAAATGCCATTATGAGGCCTAAGTACATTATTTTCACTCCAAAAATTTTGAAATAATTGCACAAGGTATAAAACATAAAATTACAGTAATATGAAGTTTCTCAGATTTTTCAAAGGAATATACCATCATTTCTACACAACATTCCATAAGGGTAAAATGGTCATTTTGCTCCTTAAACTACTTAAACTTCTTCCAACAGAGATATAATTTATTTCTAGTGCTTATTATGTCACTCCTTAGTACTCAACAGAAATGTAAACTTTTATGATAAGGGTAAACCTATTTTAAATTTATTTCCTAAAAAGGGCCAAATTTTCAGAAATTCAAAATAATGGGGTTTTTATTCACAAAACACCCACCATTGCTATGAGAGGTGCATTACACCCTCATGTGTATTTATAATGAAAATCATGATTTTTGAATGTTCCAAGTTGGCTGAATACACATTATTTCATTTTAGGCTAAATGCACACCAAGCCTATAACAAGTCAACACATGCAAGTGAGTTTACCCAACATGCATTGGTCCAAATTGGCTGAAATTTAATACATACACTTATAATGTCCCTAAGGACATGCCACCAAAATTTGGGGCCATTTGGAGTCCTACAACTCCAAATATTGCATTTATTGCATTTTGGGTATTTTGAATAAAACTATAGAAAACGTTTTCCCAAAAATTCTCAATTGTTGGCAGGGACTAACTAAGCCCTAAGCATGCATACACCCAAAATTGTGGGCCATTTGGATGAATGGTTTGACTTGGACATCATTTTGAAATTCTGTCTTAGCTAAGGACCAACCCTAGCAAAATGGTCCTACAGGTCAGACCACTGGACCAAATCTCAAGTTAGGGTGGCAAATTAAAGTTAAGACAAATAGCTACAATTTTTATGTTGGTGTCCAGTTCTGTATTTGCGTCTAAAGGGCCTAAATTTAGCATGCAAGTGACAGTAAAAACAGGGACAGAATATTTAAACTGTTACAGCACTAATCTCAAAGCAGAAGGGAGGGCATTTGTTCATGTTCTCCATGGAGCAAAGGGCCGCGATTTGCCCGACCTGGAGCACCTTCCAAGGCCATTTCCCGGCCATCCAACCACCTCCCTGGCCGGCCACCACTACCACCACCTCCGTTGAGGTGAGGGCTAACGCTCGGCGGCGACTTGGCCGCCGGAGGCGGCGGTTTCCGGCGAACTTACACTCCATCAAAAATCTGAAAATCATGAAAAAAGCTCACCTTGGATTTGGCTCATTTGAGCCCGATGTCTCGCCTAATAGATCTAGGAAACTAGTACGGGTAGAGGTGAGGTGAAACGGACCCGAATTGAGGCTTGGCGGCGGGTTTGGCGGCGGTGAGCCATGAAATTTCTCCTCTCCAGCGAGCTTGCTCCCGAACCCGATTCTTAACCAAAAGCTTCGATCCAGGTATCGAATTCCACTCCTTTGGACCTTCTAAAGCTAATGGGAGGGTTGCTTTTGACTGATAGGGGCTGTATACAGAGATGCCATGATGGGGATTTCAGACATGCGCTTTGGTTTCTCCTCCTTGGCTCCAAGTGTCATGAAATTGGGTTGGAAAGGCTGATAATTGATGTATGGGTTCAGATGTGTGCTTGGGAAGAGAGGAGGGCCACATGGTCTTCATCCCCATTTTCCCTCTCTTCTCTCTCCTCTTTTTCCCCCAATTTCCAAAACTACCCCCTTGCATGCAATCTCTCTCCAATTTCAGGGGGGTAGGGGTTGTCATTAACCATAAGGCTGGTCATGGGTCTTGGTTCATGGGCTTAGCCCATGGAAATGAGCTTGACACTCATTTTCTCTCTTTAGGCCTTATATTGACCAAGTTGACTTTTAGCATTGACTTGGTCAACTTGATGAATGGGCTGGCCCAACTTGATGGTCATGAACCCCATGTCACCACCTAATATGGGTTGGGTCATGGCTCAAGGCCTTAGCCCATTAGGAATGAACTTGGTCTTCAAATTTACTTAAATATGCTTATGGTTGACCAAGTTGACTTTTAGGGTTGACCTGGTCAACTTGATGAGTGGGCTGTAACGCCCCGTATTTTTTTCGTTGAATGAGTGCATATGCTTGATGGGCGTTACGTTGGCTTTGACCGCTGTTCGAGCATGGTTTTCCCGCGGGCTTGCGAGTGGCTGTTTTGGTAGCCTAGTTGCACGATTCCCCGGCAAACCGGAGTCCAAATTGGGGACTCGGTGAGGCCTCTTAGGGAATGTTTGCACTTTTTCGAGCCCGGGTAAGGTTGCTCAAAACGGGTTGATGGTATGGAAGATGTGTACAAAAAACAAAAAGGGGTAAAAAGTCCTTAAGGAAAAAATGGTCTAGGACGACACAGAAACACTTTTCAAAACAGGGAAAAATGGTCGTTTTTGTGCATGACACGCCCCCCGACACGGGCGTGTCGGGGCGTGACCCTGGGCGTGACCTCCTTGACTCGACGAATTTTCTTGCGTCGAGTTGAGTTCGACGAATGTGGTACACGCCCCGTGACACGGGCGTGTCACGGGCCGTGTCCCGCTATGTCGAGTGTCGAGTGTCGAGTGTCGGGTGTCGAGAGAGGGGACACGGCCTGTGACACAGGCATGTCACAGGGCGTGTCCAGCTTTGTCGAGTGTCGACACGTAGAGTCGGCAAGATGTCGAGACACGGGCTACACGCCCTCGGTCACGGGTGTGACCGACCTGTGACACGGGCGTGTACCCGGTCGTGTACTTTGTGGATAAGCTAGAATTTGTTAGCGTCTGCACTGCTTACGGTGCACGCCCTGTGACACGGGCGTGTCACAGGGCGTGACAGGGCCGAAAATCGACTTTTTCCAGTTTTTTTTGTGCCGTTCATTTCCCTAATTCTGGATCTAATGGTCCAGATCGGTTCGGGAGGAAATAAGGCCGAAACAGAGATTTCTCCTCCTCATTTCACCTTCTTCTTCATCTTCTTCCTCATTCCAAAGGAACTCAAGGGAGCAAAGCTAAGACAAGAGAAGGAAAGAGAGGAGCAGTCGTCGCAGTGTCATCTCGGTTCAGGCAAGCGGTGTTCTTCACCCTTGCCAATCTTGTTTTCTTGTTCTTTGATTGTGCAAGTTGAGCTAATTTTCCTCTTTTAATTTTACTAGCCTTGTTCTTCTTGTTCTTGTTTAGTCATGAATCCTCTTGATCCTCATGTCTCACATGCTTACCGCCTTGTTATCAAATTTTCCTATGCTCAATTACTTCTTATGCGAAGTTGATTCATGTAGCTTTTCTTGGTCATGTATTAATCATGTTAAAATACACTTGTTGTTTAAGTTAGCATTGTCCTTTGAGGAGTAAGTATGAATTATGGTAGCATACTCATGTTAGCATACACATGGGCAATTTGTCTTCATGAGTGAGGATGAAGGAAGGGAACGTGTGTACTTGGGTTATGGTGAGATTTGCTTATGTTGTTAAGCTTGGGTTCGTTTATGGTGAGTTTTGCGAGGCGAATTGTGAACCATGGCAGGAGAGTTTGTGTGAGGATTCGGTAAGGGGTGGTGTGGTTTAAGCCTTTGTGGCCACCGGGTTTGGATTTGTGGTGTAGAGCACCATTTTGGCCCCGATTTGGGCTAGCTTTTATTGGTGCGTTCCACTTTAGGGCTGCCACCAAAAGACCCTTGCGGAATCGCATTTAACCGCTGCTTATGTTTCACTCATATAGCCGTTTCTTGTTCGAAAGATGATGGAATGGGCATGTGTATTGCCTTTTTGCTCCTGCGGGTTGAGCAGGACTTGATGAGAATTGCACTTGGTGCGTTTGACACTTTGGATTGACAGTGTTGAATACTTATTTTCCACCTGTTATTTTCACTCATTTTACTTACATGAAATGTTGCTATGGGGTCGGTAAGCCCCTTCGTTAAATTTTCTGAACTTCATACTTTATTGTGTAGCTTTGATGATTGTTGAGGTGTTCTTTCTTGAATGCCTCAGGTGCAGGTTGTAGCCGGTTGAGCGGCTAGTGCTTGGGTAGAGTTTCTTTGGAGCTAGCCGAGCTTACTTAGCGAGGTAGTTCTTTCCTCTGTTGTATAGACATACTTGCACCCCCAATGGGTTCGTGTCAGCTTGTTGGCGCCCATTGGTGGTTTCCTTTACTTGTGATATATATGAATGCTAGACTGCTAATGTAACTCATTTGGCTAAGATGATGTCTACTTGCTCTTGGGAAGGATTTATGGTAGGTTGCATTAGGTATTTTTAAGCTAAACAAAACCTATTATTGTATCACATGCATAATGTGTTTTGGTCACCGAACAAGTATTTTCCAAATAACGTAAACAAAGATGATTTCTTATCTTATCATAGATATAGACTGCATATAGGAGATCGTCATAAGTAAACAAAGTATTTCCGCCGCGTACAAACACACATTTTGATTCCTAAGGCCGAGGGATACGGCCATTCAACAAAACGGTTTTCTTGCATTTAACTGAGTGATTTCAACTCATAAAGTAAGCGTCAAGGGTTTGCCTGAGCATGTGCAGTTATCCCCTACACGACGTGGCATCATAACTCGTAGTTCCTCTTGCTCTGATATGATGTACTCGTTGAGGAAATGCGGGTTGTGACAATTGGTATCAGAGCCATGTTTGCGTGACAATTGGTCGGGCAAACTTTCCTTTTTGTTAGTATCGTAAGCATCATATCATACACACACCGAGGTGCCATCAGTATGTCTTGGCCGAAGCACGCACACTACACTCATGGCATGACAAGAAGTATACGGGGCATATTATGTAGTATGTGATGCATAATATGTGGTTGTATATGGATCCACCATAGGGGCAACATGTGCGGGTTTTGTAGTATGGGATGCATAACCTTACCACATGGATGCGACTAGCACGTTTTCTTTTCTTCGTTGCATGCAATGTTATATAGTATGGGATGCATAGCATTGTGATGCGTACGACCGCTCATGGCATGCATTAAGGCCTTTTCTAGACTGCATAGCACAGCACGCATAACATAACATTGCATGAGCACAACGTGCCAAGCTAAAGATGTACATGATGACACCTGTACACTCATGGTTTTGGGTCAAATAAAGTCATGCATTCATCGGTTAGGCACAAGTTAGTGGGATGACGGTGAGTCATCTTTAGGCTAGGCATACCATCATTCTCAAACTCCCAGAGCAAGTTAGCAATTGATGTTCATATTTATACATGTATGGTCTGTACATAGTCGTTGTGTGTTTTGTTGGGTTTGAGCTTGATACGGGTGAACGTGTGTATAGGATGTCGAAGCGTCCAGTGACAAGGCAAACTCCCCAATCTGAGGGCGAATCTTCAGGCGCACAGAATAATGCCCTGATGGATAGTCTACGCCAAAGTAATGAGGCTTTGACGAGGCAGGTGCAGGAAGTGCAGTCCCAGCTCCAAGCTATGTCATCAGCGATGTCTGGGCTGGCACCAAGAGGGCAAGAGACTGTCAGAGGCCCCACCATTTCTACTCCTTCCGTGGCAGTGATACCCCCAGTTGTGGTTCCTCCTGCGATGATTTTCATCTCGCAGTTTCAGCGACTTGGACCACCGACTTATGATGGAAAAGTGGACTTTGTGATCTTGGATGATTGGGTGATCACGTTGGAAGAGATGTTTGTCTATTCTGGCATTACCGAGGACCAGAAGGTGATGCTTGCCGCCTATCAACTCAAAGGGTTGGCGAAAGGTTGGTGGTTACGAGAAAAGGAAAGCCTAGGGGCGGGATGTTCGTGGGAAGCCTTCAAAGAAATGTTACGGTGCACGTTTCTGCCGTCAGTGGAAAGGGACCGCCTGATGAATGACTTCTTGTACCTGAAGCAGAGGAAACTCACAGTTAGTGAGTATGAAATTGAGTTTAGCAAGTTAAGTCGGTTCGCTCCGAGCTTGGTGACTACGGAAGCTGACCGAGTAAAGAGATTTCTTGGTGGACTCCGCAGCGACGTGCAGCAGTTCGCAAGTGCTTATGGAGCGACGAGTTACACCACTATGGTTGAGGCTACTTTGAAAGTTGAAGCTATAGAAAATGCAAAACAAAGAGGACAGCTGATGAGGAAGGATAAGAGGAAGCTGGTGGGAGGGAAAAGCTCCCAAGAATCAGACGTAGGGAAGAAGAACAAGGAGACGTGTAGCTTCTGTGGCCGGTCAGGCCACCCATTTGAGAAATGTTTCAAGCGGTTGGGGATGCAGAAGAAGGAGCAGGTGCACGCCATTCAGGGTGCGCCAACGAGAGACTTGGAGTGTACATGCTGTGGGGGAAGAGGTCATGATGTGAGCCGCTGCTGGGTCAAAGACAAGGTGTGCTTTCAGTGTGGCAAACAGGGAGATCTTAAGGTACGGTGCCCACAAAACCAGCCCGTGCTGCAGCCAAGGCCACTCCAGGCTTTGCCTCCGCCTCCGCGTTTGGACAAAGGAAAAGGGAAGTTAAATGTGATCTCGTCAGAGGAAGCTCAGTTGTCACCTCAAGTTATCTCAGGTTCGATTCCTTCCTTTGGTTCACGTTTTGTTTATGCCTCTTGTGCGTCGTGCTTAGCTACATATGTACCCTTATAGGCAACTTTAAGGTAAATAACCATTGGGCGCGTGTTCTCTTTGATTCTGGCGCAACCCATTCTTTTGTGGCTCGAACCTTTCTGGATCGGTATCATTTGACACCAAATCGAGTGGGGAATGCCTTTTTGGTGAAGTTTCCTTCCGGTGCTTCTGTGGTTGTAGACTGGGGTCTTCTTGATTGTCCCATTTTGTTGGGGGATTTCTTAGCGAAGGCTGATTTCAAGGTGCTCGAGTTGGAAGATTTTGACGTCATTCTGGGCATGGACTGGTTATCCCGCTATGACGCTGTCATCCAGTGCAAAGGAAAGCGCTTGGATTTTATCAAGGATAATGGTCAGCCGGGAAGTGGTTATGGTGATTCATGCCAGGATTCTCAAGGGATTTCGGCGGTATGTGTTCGGACGTTGTTTGTTTCCGACTGTTTTGCTTGTCTAGTCTCAGTTATGGGGACTAGTGTTGTTTTGCCGCGTTTGGAGGAGATTCCTGTTGTGCATGAATTTCCAGATGTTTTTCCTACTGATCTTCCTGGTCTTCCCCCTGATCGTGATGTCGAGTTTGTCATTGATTTGGAGCCGGGTACACGACCTATTGCAAAAGCACCGTACAGAATGGCCCCGCGTGAGCTAGCAGAGTTGCGTACACAGCTGGATGACTTATTGGCAAAGGGGTTTATCAGGACGAGTTCATCACCTTGGGGTGCCCCGGTGTTATTTGTAAAGAAGAAAGATGGGTCGATGCGGCTTTGCATCGATTACAGGGAGTTGAACAAGGTGACGATTAAAAACAAGTACTCACTGCCAAGAATTGATGATTTGTTTGATCAACTGCGTGGCAGTTCAGTATTCTCGAAGATTGATCTCCGCTCGGGCTATCATCAGCTCAAGGTCCGGGAGTCTGATATTCCGCGGACTGCATTTCGATCAAGACATGGCCATTTTGAATTTCTGGTGATGTCGTTTGGTTTGACCAACGCACCATCAGCCTTCATGGATATGATGAACCGGGTGTTCAAGGACTACTTGGATAAGTTTGTGGTGGTTTTTATTGATGACGTTCTTGTCTACTCCCGTAGTGCTGAGGAGCATGAACAGCATCTGCGATTGGTATTGGCCACTTTGCGAGACCAACGGTTATTCGCCAAGCTAAGCAAATGCGAGTTTTGGTTGCCTCAAGTTGCCTTTCTGGGTCATGTCATTAATCAACATGGAATTTCAGTGGATCCCGAAAAGATTACTGCAGTCATGGAGTGGAGAAGACCGGAGACACCCAAGGAGATTCGGAGCTTCTTGGGCTTGGCCGGCTATTATTGCAGATTTGTAGAAGGTTTTGCTACGTTGGCTGCACATTTGACCCACTTAACCCAGAATAATGTGGCGTTTGAGTGGAATGACAAGTGTGAGGCGTCCTTCCTGGACCTCAAGAACAAATTATGTACCGCTCCTGTGTTGATCTTGCCGACAGAAGGGATAGATTATGACGTTTTTGTGGATGCGTCGCACGTTGGACTTGGATGTGTTTTAATGCAAGACAAAAGGTGATTGCGTATGGGTCTCGACAGTTAAAAAGTCATGAAAAGAACTACCCAACGCATGATTTGGAGTTCACAGCGGTGATATTTGCATTGAAGTTGTGGAGACACTTACTGTATGGTGCGCAGTGTAAAATTTTTACGGATCATAAAAGTTTGAAGTACGTCTTCACGCAAAAAGAACTTAATCTGCGCCAATGGCGATGACTTGAATATGTAGCTGATTATGATGTGGAAATTCAGTATCATCCGGGGAAAGCTATTGTTGTGGCCGATGCGTTGAGTCGGAAGACAGGGAAATTATTTAATCTTTCAGCCGACTGTCTAGTGGAGGAATTTCTATTGACGGATATTTTTGTGGGAAGATATGACCCGCAATGTCATTCGACAGTAGAAGAACCTTCATGGCTGGTGCTTGCAAGACAACATCAAAAGGATGATCCTGATCTTTTACATTTATTTCTTCGAACTGAAAAGGGTGAAGTACCGGATTTTTCTATTGATGATGGGGGCACGTTAAAGTATCGTGGTCGATTTTGTATCCCCGCAGTTGGATACATTCGTGAGATGGTGTGTAGGGAAGCACATGGCTCAAGTATGGCCTACCATCCAGGCTCAACGAAAATGTGTCGTGATTTGAAACAAATTGTCTGGTGGTATGGAATGAAAAGAGATATCGCGCAATTTGTATCTGAATGTCATACCTGCAAGTGGGTGAAAGCTGATCATGGGAGGCCTGGTGGCAAGTTGACACCATTGGAGATTCCAACATGGAAGTGGGAAAGCATCTCAATGGATTTTATTACAGGCCTACCAAGATCTCCACGAGGACATGACTCCGTGTGGGTGATCGTGGATAGGTTGACCAAGTGTGCTCATTTCATACCATTTAAGGTCAACTACCCGATGAAGACAATATCGGAGCTATATTTGAACGAGATCATCTGACTGCATGGTGTGCCAATCAATATCATTTCAGACCGGGATTCCCGATTTACTTCTCATTTCTGGAAGAGTCTACAAGAGGGTTTGGGGACGGATTTGTGGTATTCCACTGCTTACCACCCTCAGACGAATGGCCAAACGGAACGAGTAAATCAAATCGTGGAAGATATGATTCGATGTTATATTCTTGAGTATGGAGGAGCATGGGATGAACGTTTGCGGCTTATGGAATTCGCATATAATAATAGCTATCAAGAAAGCTTGCAAATGGCTCCGTTCGAAGCTTTATATGGGCGTCGATGTCGGACTCCCCTATTTTGGGCTGAGATTGGCGAGCGGCCTTTGTTGGGCCCAGAGGCGCTCGAGGACATGGAAGGTGTCGTACGACTTATTCGGGAGAAGCTCCGGATCGCCCAAGAGCGATATGAAAAGTACGCCAATTGACGAAGGTCGGAGTTAGAGTTTGTTGTGGGGGATTTTGTTTTCCTGAAAGTCTCTCCAATGGTGGGAATTAAAAGGTTTGGAAAAGAGCGCAAATTAGACCCAAGGTTTGTGGGTCCCTTCAAGATTCTTGCGCGAGTTGGTGCATCCGCTAACAAAATCGAATTATCCGTGAACTTTCCTGGTGTTCACGACGTGTTTCATGTCAGCCAACTTCGGAAGTGTGTGCGGAATGATCATCAAGTTTTGTATTTTGTGCCGCAGTTGGCACCGAACCTTTCCTATGTGGAGATGCTCATCCATCTTTTGGACTCCCAAGAGCGCGTGTTGCGGAAAAAGAAGATTCCTATGGTCAAAGTGCTATGGAAAAATCAGAATGTGTAAAGCGCGACGTGGGAGCTCGAGTCAACGATGAGGGCGGCTCACCCTCATTTATTCCCGTAAATAAGCTGGTATGTAAATTAGTGTTTCTGTTTGGTTACTCATTTGAGTTATATCAAAATGATTGAAAAGTTTCGAGGCGAAACTTTTTGTTCGGGGGAGTGACTGTGTAACACCCCTATCCGTCGCATAGCATAAGGCAGTAGGTCCGGCCGGGGCCCGACGCCGTATGCCACAGACAGACCGGGTGGTTACTTATGGAAACCATCCAACTAATCTCAACGTCCCCCTTTTGCTCCTTTGAGTTTCGGGGCGTTACAGACTGTAACGCCCCGTATTTTTTTCGTTGAATGAGTGCATATGCTTGATGGGCGTTACGTTGGCTTTGACCGTTGTTCGAGCATGGTTTTCCCGCGGGCTTGCGAGTGGTTATTTTGGTAGCCTAGTTGCACGATTCCCCAGCAAACCGGAGTCCAAATTGGGGACTCGGTGAGGCCTCTTAGGGAATGTTTGCACTTTTTCGAGCCCGGGTAAGGTTGCTCAAAACGGGTTGATAGTATGGAAGATGTGTACAGAAAACAAAAAGGGGTAAAAAGTCCTTAAGGAAAAAATGGTCTAGGACGACACAGAAACACTTTTCAAAACAGGGAAAAATGGTCGTTTTTGTGCGTGACACGCCCCCCAACACGGGCGTGTCGGGGCGTGACCCAGGGCGTGACCTGGGCGTGACCTCCTTGACTCGACGAATTTTCTTGCGTCGAGTTGAGCTCGACGAATGGGGTACACGCCCCGTGACACGGGCGTGTCACGGGCCGTGTCCCGCTATGTCGAGTGTCGAGTGTCGAGTGTCGAGTGTCGAGTGTCGGGTGTCGAGAGAGGGGACACGGCCTGTGATACGGGCGTGTCACAGGGCGTGTCCAGCTTTGTCGAGTGTCGACACGTAGAGTCGGCGAGATGTCGAGACACGGGCTACACGCCCTCGGTCACTGGCGTGACCGACCTGTGACACGGGCGTGTACCCGGCCGTGTACTTTGTGGATAAACTAGAATTTGTTAGCGTCTGCACCGCTTACGGTACACGCCCTATGACACGGGCGTGTCACAGGGCGTGACAGGGCCGAAAATCGACTTTTTCCAGTTTTTTTTTGTGCCGTTCATTTCCCTGATTCTGGATCTAATGGTCCAGCTCGGTTCGGGAGGAAATAAGGCCGAAACAGAGATTTCTCCTTCTCATTTCACCTTCTTCTTCATCTTCTTCCTCATTCCAAAGGAACTCAAGGAGCAAAGCTAAGACAAGAGAAGGAAAGAGAGGAGTTGCCGTCGCGGTGTCATCTCGGTTCAGGCAAGCGGTGTTCTTCACCCTTACCAATCTTATTTTCTTGTTCTTTGATTGTGCAAGTTGAGCTAATTTTCCTCTTTTAATTTTACTAGTCTTGTTCTTCTTGTTCTTGTTTAGTCATGAATCCTCTTGATCATCAGTCTCACATGATTACCGCCTTGTTATCAAATTTCCCTATGCTCAATTACTTCTTATGCGAAGCTGATTCATGTAGCTTTTCTTGGTCATGTCATAATCATGTTAAAATACACTTGTTGGTTTAGTTAGCATTGTCCTTTGAGGAGTAAGTAGGAATTATGGTAGCATACTCATGTTAGCATACACATGGGCAATTTGTCTTCATGAGTGAGGATGAAGGAAGGAACGTGTGTACTTGGGTTATGGTGAGATTTGCTTATGGTGTTAAGCTTGGGTTCGTTTAAGGTGAGTTTTGCGAGGCGAATTGTGAACCATGGCAGGAGCGTTTGTGTGAGAATTCGGTAAGGGGTGGTGTGGTTTAAGCCTTTGTGGCCACCGGGTTTGGATTTGTGGTGTAGAGCACCATTTTGGCCCCGATTTGGGATAGCTTTTATTGGTGCGTTCCACTTTAGGGCTGCCACCAAAAGACCCTTGCGGAATCGCATTTAACCGCTGCTTATGTTTCACTCGTATAGTTGTTTCTTGTTCGAAAGATGATGGAATGGGCATGTGTATTGCCTTTTTGCTCCTGCGGGTTGAGCAGGACTTGATGAGAATTGCACTTGGTGCGTTTGACACTTTGGATTGACAGTGTTGAATACTTGTTTTCCACCTGTTATTTTCACTCATTTTACTTACATGAAACGTTGTTATGGGGTCGGTAAGCCCCTTCGTTAAATTTTCTGAACTTCATACTTTATTGTGTAGCTTTGATGATTGCTGAGGTGTTCTTTCTTGAATGCCTCAGGTGCAGGTTGTAGCCGATTGAGCGGCTAGTGCTTGGGTAGAGTTTCTTTGGAGCTAGCCGAGCTTACTTAGCGAGGTAGTTCTTTCCTCTGTTGTACAGACATACTTGCACCCCAATGGGTTCGTGTCAGCTTGTTGACGCTCATTGGTGGTTTCCTTTACTTGTGATATATATGAATGCTAGACTGCTAATGTGACTCAATTGGCTAAGATGATGTCTACTTACTCTTGGGAAGGATTTATGGTAGGTTGCATTAGGTATTTTTAAGCTAAACAAAACCTATTATTGTCTCACATACATAACGTGTTTTGGTCACCGAACAAGTATTTTCCAAATAACGTAAACAAAGATGATTTCTTATCTTATCATAGATATAGACTGCATATAGGAGATCGTCATAAGTAAACAAAGTATTTCCGCCGCGTACAAACACACATTTTGATTCCTAAGGCCGAGGGATACGGCCATTCAACGAAACGGTTTTCTTGCATTTAACTGAGGGATTTCAACTCATAAAGTAAGTGTCAAGGGTTTGCCTGAGCGTGTGCAGTTATCCCCTGCACAATGTGGCATCATAACCCGTAGTTCCTCTTACTATGATACGATGTACTCGTTGAGGAAATGCGGGTTGTGACATGGGCTGACCCCACCTGAAGGTCATGGACCCTATGACACCATCCAACTTGGGTTGGGTCATGGTGGTGTCCCACTTAGACTATTTGGCCTTTATGTGTAGGGGTTTGACCAAATTAAGGTTTAGGGTTGACTTGGTCAAATTGGGTCAATGGGTGACCTAATGGCATGCTTTAGGGCTCACTTAGATTGTTCTTAGGGTTAGGGCAATGTGGTGGGTCATGGTATGGTTAGGTTTCCTATTTAGGCTAGTTTGACCTAGTTTGACTTTGGCCCCTTAGTGGGCCCCACATGGCTACAATCCACTACCTAGGGTCAAGCCTAGCTAAATCCCCTATCACCCACCCCATGCCTAACCCAATCTAAGTGAAGGGGCCTACAAGTAACATGGATGTTACAGTAACAATAGAAAACCACATCAGTTTTAAATTATTTTTTTTATTTAGACACATACCTTTCCCCAGTGGGGTCTTTTTTGGATCTGTCATGGTTAGCTTGGGGCTTCCTTGAGCTGGAGCCTATATAGCCCTTATTCTTTCACTATCTTCTCCAGCTCGGCATCATTTTGAATTTCTTGAATAACAAGGTTAGTTCTCCATCAGACATCTCAGATTCTAATGTGTTGGTGCAAATCTTTCTAACTCAGCAGCCCTTCTTGAGGGAGAAGGTGTCTTCCCTCTGCTCCTTCTAGAGGTTTCAGCTTTGAAGGTCACTGATTTCCCTCTACTAAATGACTTGGCAGATTCTTCTTCAGCCTTTTTGGAGTTCTGTTGAAGCTCATGTGATAGCAACTTGTCATGCCGATTTTGTGAAATATTGACTAAGTTGTCCATCTCCCTTATGACACAAATCTTGATGTCCCACTATTTGGTTAGTGACCTAAATAATTTTCCATTCAGTTCATAGTTGGAGAATTGTCTGCCATAAGTTTTTAGATCATTCACAATTTTAAAGAACTTTTCGTAGCACACAACTGCGAAATCTTTTTTATCTTGTTTGAAAGCCTCATACTGTTGATTTAGAAGGGATTTTCTGTCATCCCTCACTTCCTCGGTCCCCTCCATGTAGACAATCGGCGAGTCTCATATTTCCTTTGCAGTCTTGCAGTGAAGAAGGTCCTGAAAAGTTGAGTCATCCATAGCATTGACTATAATGTTCTGGACCCTCTTATTCATAGTAGCTAGGACCACCTCATCCTTTGTCATTTTGAAGTATTTCTTTGTGGTCTTGATGTTGGCATCTATTGCTGAGACCTTCATGGGAATGAAGGGTCCTTCTTCCACTATTATAAAGATCTTAGGGTCTGAGGCTTCCATGAACAACCTCACTCTTTCCTTCCATATCCCATAGTTTTTCTTCCTACAAATTGGTAGCTTCATAAAACTCAAGCATCGTGATTCTCACCAGAAATCATGATGATTAACTTTTACTACCCTTGGAGATCTTGTTCATACTATTAGGTCTTTATTGAACAACCTAGCTCTGATACCACTTAAAAGTCTTTTAAAAGATAGTAAAACACCTAGAGGGGGGTAAATAAGTTTCTTTTAGGTCTTTTGAGCCTTTTAAAAGATATACTTGATGTGATGTTGTTATGTTAGTAGCTTTCAAGAACATAGAGAACACACAAGAAGTTTATAGTAGTTCTCCTATCTAGGGTACATCCACTTTTTCCCTTCACTTATCTAGAGCGAGCTAGATTCAACCAACTCCAAAACTCAGATAAATAGCTCTTCCACCTCAGATCCATCCCAGGATCCTATACCTTAGAGTGGCTTCCACTCCTACAACTCAGGCTACTCACAGCCCTACCTTAGATACAACAACAAGTCTCATACCTCAGCCTCACAAGCAAGCCCTACTTCAGCCTTTATAACAGAGGCCTGCCTCAGATCCTCTATAAGAATCCTACCATAGAATTTAGAAAAAGTCTTACACTCAGCCTTTATTAACTTAAACCAACACTCAGATCTTAGAGAGATCTTACAACAGAGATTTAAAAAGTAATACAATTACTCCTGAATAAAAGCTCTTGAGTCTTATTCTTTAACTGTATCACCAGACATATTATTTTCACCACAATAATATAAAATAATCTTTAGATGAGAAACAGGATGTGTTGTGTTGAATACTTGCAGAGAACTTCTACTTCTTCAAGCTTTAGAAAGATTGTTGTTTGGACTACCAAGCTTAAAGACAATGAAAAAAATTCCTTCTATGCTGGCGGTGACTTTTTACGAATTAGGGTTTCTTAAAGTTTTCCAAAAAAAAGTTCTTGTAAAAGTCTCGCTCACTTAGCTTTATATCTTGGCATCTGCAACAACTATAATCCATTTTAGGTAAGAGGCATGACCCGCTGTAATGGTTCAATCATCCCAAGATTGTGTGTTGGAGAAATACGGCAGTTTCCATCTTTTATCATGCAATCTACGTCTATTTAGATTGTGTTTGACATTAGTAGAATAAACTCGATGCCAATGGACTTAGAATAAGTTTTTGATCTTCTGTAGAATCGTTGAGTGCTGAAAGAAAAATGACTTTGTCAAATACTTGAACTCTAATGAGGTGTTGAGAGACAACACTTAATTCTGCGCATTCTACTTAGGCATTGAATGATCTCTTGTATCCCGACACATTTGTACTTTGATAGCTTTTCTGCTTCTGATGGAGCGTTGAGTGAAGTCTTTCTGAAGAGGCGTTGAGTGACTGTAGTTAACTCAGCCTAAACAACATTGGTGTTGAGTCAAGTCTTGTGGCTCGACGCATTTGTACCTGGTATGAATTTCTGCACTTTTACTGAAGTGTTGAGAGAGTATCATACAGCCAGCGCCAATGAATTTTGAGCGTCGAGTGATGTGAGATGACTCGACGCATTTGAACTTAGACAGATTCTCTGCTTCTCTTCTGTGGTGTTGAGTGAATAGCATTGAGTCAACGCATACATACCATGAGCGTCGAGTGATGTGAGATGTCACGACGCATTTGTACTTAGCAAATATTCTTCACTTCTGGAGTGTGCTGACTTACTCTCAAGCTGTTAGTCAATCAAATACTGATTACCTGCACATGTTAATTGAGAAATGTCAAATACATATTTGTGTATTTTATTGACTTATTGGGTTTCTTCAAATCTAGAACATTGTGGTCAATGTTCCCAACACCTGTCATGTTTTTCATCAGATTACCCTACATTTCAGATATGCTATGATGAGATTCCAGTAAATGTGTCAATTTCTCTGTTGCTAGAGGGTGGTTGTGTTCCTCTACAAATTTTGTTACTATCCAGTTTTTGTCATCTATATCGGCATGGAAATGAATAAGCAAGACAACATGTACTAGTATCTAATTTGTGATACTTCTTAGGTGACAGCTTTATAATCTTATTTCCAGCTTTTGAACAACTATACTCTCAGATTTGATAGTTCTTGTATGTGTCCAATACATAATGTGTTGTTTTCGCACACTAAATTCAATTTTGTGGGCATAATCACAATACATCATGTACGGCTCCTCCTCCGAATGGACGATAGAAAACACAACAGGCTCCATCTAAGACAAAACAACAAATAACATTTCAATTACTAGAATATTAAACTTGAAATTACAACTATAGAAAAGAATTATGGAAAACATTTGGAATTTCTGGTACAGATTACTAGCGATTTACAAGACAAACAGTTAAAGTTTCAAACAACATTTAAAATACAGTTCAAAACTACAGTTTGAAAATCCGTTAAAAATAAGGTTCAAATTTGTTGTTCCAAAAAAACATTAATATTAATGTTCAAAATCACTATTCCAAAAATAATTAACAATATAGACAAAAAATAATTACAGCTCCAAAAACAATTTACACTAAAATACAAAATTATAGTTTTAAAATGCATTAAATTTACTGTACAAATTTACAGTTCCAAAAAACTTTACGATTACAGTTAAAAATTATTGTTCCAGCAATAAGTAATTGTTAAATTTTCTCAAGCTGGTCAGCAAGATAGCCCAAAATCAAATTAATATATTCGGCACTACCCAGTTCACACTTTGATCTAGCGGAAAAACAGGGAGCAAGCTCAACACACCAAGCACATGAAACAACAAGCAGATCTTATATTCATTAATCTTCTTTACAAGACGAGGTATACGTAGCGAGACATGATTTCACTAGTACAACAGCTATAACAGAAAACACAAACACCAAACCGGGCGGACAACACTGGAAACCGCCGAGACCGCCGAAGTCGCCAAGTCCGCTGAAGCCGCCCGAGCTGAAGCTGCAACACGCCGAATAGACACGGAGTCCGCCGAAGCCGCGAGGCCGCGCGGACGCACCGTTATTCGCCTACTGCTGATGAACTTATGAACAAACCGTCTACCCGCCTGAAGCTGGCGGACAGGTTATTGGAACTTGCAAACGTTGAAGCAGAAAACTGACAAGCCGCAGAGCGACCTGCTGAGACCGCACACTTCCAAGTACTTGACTGAAGTCAAAGCCAAACTCCTGGCTCCTTGAAGCTACCCGCGCGACCTGCACACAGCAAACCGTCAGCTCTACTCAACCCGCGCGGACAGAAAACGCAGACCGCAGCAATTTGCCCAAGCCTCATTTACTGTTCACTCAGTTACTGTATACGTGTCGGGGGGTCCTATTTATAGGCGAATTGAGTAGTGTGGTCACCGCCCTAATGGATAGAGACACCGCCCCAGCCCGCGCGCTAACAACACCCGTCCTCCGAGTCCGCAAGGACTTAGCCGGATTCCAAGGATCAACCCGCCAGGAGCAAGGCACCTTTGGGCGGACCCTCATCAGTCCGCCCAGGCTTATGCGGACAAGGCACCAGCCCGCAAAGCCTCCAAACACTGCAGGACAGCATCCCCCTTCAGTGACTGTCCGCACAAACAAGAGGCAGTCCGCATACCACCACAACAACGCCTCCATCCGCCATAAGTCCACGACCAAGGGCAGGATTAACAACAGTCCGCCCGGTCAACAGCGAACTTGGCGGATACAGCGGACACACTGGACTTGTCACAGAATGTGACCAAGTCCAGTAAAGCACCAAAGGGTCTAACACGAGTACGGCGGACAAAACCCCGTCTGCCAACCATCTAAGCAACACAGACCGACAAATCCTTGCCAAAGAAACGCAGTCCGCAAGCTACTCGCATGCCTGCCCAACGCAACGACCATCTGCCGGACTCCACACACCAGTCCGCCACAACAACAGCAGAGCTGTACTACCAGAGCTCGGCAAGGCCGCAGCCAAACTCTTAAGGCCAGTCCGCAACAGCGGACACCGCGGACACGCCAGTCCGCAAGCCTCCCGCGGACAGGACCCAATCCGCCGGTTAACACAAGCTAGCAACACGGCCACTAAGCAACATACACCAGTCCGCGAACCTTTATCCGCTCAGGCCGCTCCTTGGCTAAACCAACATCCAACACCCTATCCGCAGATAACAGTCCGCCCAGGCCGCGGTCTTAAACAGCACAAGCCGCTCAGAAGAACAGTCAGCTTCCACTAGACCTATCACCAGGCCGCATAACAGCAGTCCGCCCAGTCCGCCGGATATGTCCGCACAGGCCGCCCGGCCTGTCCCATCAACCACTTTCACTTCACAAATTTCAACACTCCCCTTTGAAGTGAGAAGTGGTGACCAAGCCCAGCAAGCTGCGCAACCGCTCAAAAGGCCCCTTCGACAGTGGCTTCGTAAAGATGTCAGAAAGATTATCTTCACTCCGAACATGCCCGACCAGAAGAGATCCCTCCAACACCTTCTCCCTTATGAAGTGGTGATCGATCTCAATATGCTTGGTCCTAGCGTGACACACTGGATTGTTTACCAGCTTGAGAGCACTCTCATTGTCACCCCGGAGTAAAGTTGGTCTTTGCACTTCTTCATGCACATCCTCTATAAGCCTCCTCAACCAAATGGCTTCCCGAGCAGTCAAGGCCGAAGCCTTATACTCTGCCTCCGTAGTTGAGACGGACACTGAATCCTGCTTCTTGTTACACCATGAGATGCTAGCTGATCCGCAAGTGAACACATAACCTGAAGTTGACCTTCAATCATCCGACTCACCGCCATAGTCAGCATCCATGTACCCAAGCAAGGCAAAGTCCGAGCCCTTTTTATAGAGAAGTCTCATGTCAGAAGTTGTCTTGACATATTTCAAAATGCTCTTAGCCGCCACTAGATGAGACTTCCTTGGTTCAGCCATAAACTGACTTACTCGGCCAACAGCGTAAGCAATGTCTGACCTTATAATCGTCAGGTAGATCAAGCTTCCAACAAGAGCTCTGAACACCAAGGGGTCAGGAAGAATCCTTCCCTCATCTGGTCGAACCTTCAGCCCATGTTCCAGTGGAGTAGAGCAACTCTTTCCTTCGCCCATGCCGAACCGCTTCACAATGCGATCTGCATATCCTCTTTGGCAAATGAGTATACCGCTCTTCTTCCTCTCCACTTCAAGATCGAGAAGTGATGAAGCTCTCCCAAGTCTTTCATCTCGAAGCATATAACAAGCTCAACCCTGAGCCTTGCTACTTCCTCCTCCGAATTTCCTGTGATGATCATATCATCCACATACAGTAGGACCAAGACTTGAAGCTCCCCCTTCTTCTTGACGAACAAGCTAGAATCTGAGTTGGAAGCAAGATAACCGCAGAACTGCAAATACTCTGATATCTTTCCATACCAAGCTCTAGGAGCTTGCTTCAACCCGTAGAGAGCCTTCCTGAGCTTGCAGACATAGTCCGTGTAACACCTCCCCTGTAATGGACGTATAATATGGGTCCGGCCGGGGCCCCACAACATACGAACGCCACAGCTTTAGTATTATAAGTTGATATAGCTACCCAAACTCAAAACACTGCACAGCACAGCGGAAAACCAAGCACAAAGGTTATCCACTAACCCAAAAGAGTAAACAAGTGGCTTAGGCCTTACATCAATTGTCCAAAAGTAAGCAGTACATCAAACATGAACGTGCATAGCACTCCTAGTCTACTCGGCATGCAAGCAGGACGAACATAGTCTCAAACATACATCAATCACAAGTAGTGCTACAAAGAGAAAACACTTCATGGGCTTTGGCCTTTTGGCCGGCGTGCTGCTAGCTCCTGCATGCGATCCTTGCCCTGTAAAAAATATTAGTAACGTGGGTCAGCAAAGGCTGACCTCAAACTGTGTAACAAACACATCTCCTCCCGGCCTCCCCTAACGGACCCCGGGGAACCTCCAACCTGCAAGTCAGCACTTCATATGCAATAAGAATTCTATAAATAGAAAAGCAGTAAAACAGGCTTGGATGTCTCAATCAACAACATGTTCTCTACTGGTTGAGCTATAAAGAAAGGGCCTACTATGCAACATGAATGCAACACCCGGGCTTCACCCAAGGTACCCTACAGCGTATGCATCTAGCACAACATCACATCACTTGGGTATCACATTCCCAATTGGCATAAGCCGCAAACACTAAGGGAGTACATCTCCCTTAAACGGCGCACAGGCCGCCACAAGGAATTCTTGCCAAGGCCCCACCCGCTCGTGGGCTTAGCCCGGCTTGCCTGCAAGCTCTGACGTCTCATGTCAGGATTCCAACAAACACAGACCGACGATTCTAAGAAGCCTTGCTGGACCCCACCCGCTCGTGGCCTCTTTGCCCGGGCTTGCCCAAGCTTGGCATTCTCGTCAGTCTCACCGAAGGGGACTAGTCTGCCGGGACACTCTCCACACATGACGCACATGTCACGGGATAGCCAGCCGACCACGGAGACATAGCCACGCCTTGGCACAACACAACAAGACTAAAACACATCGTCAATCCCTCTTTGTACCGCAGCGTTCCCGCGCACAAGGAAAACATCTCCAACTCGTGCGGAGCTAACCTTGTCCACCAAGGAAACCATCTCCATTCTCATACGGAGCTAACCTTGTCAAGGAAACCATCTACCACACGAGGAGCTAACCTTGTCCGGGTTCGACTATAAGTACTCTTTTCAAGCAAACGGGACAATCACCACCACAACACAAACGACATCTTGCGCAACGGAAATCTCTACGAATCCCTAGTTCGTATGCAACATCACGAGTCGGACTAACGGTCGCGACTACGGCTTCACCCACCATGCCTAATCCACTTGCGAAGCAGATCTCTAATGCAAAGATATGCCGGGGACGGACTCAATCGACCGGAAGTTCCTCTTGAAACTTGGCAAGTCAAAACCCTCTCATTTGAGAGTTTGGTGCCAAAAAATTAGAGACAAGAAACTAGATGATGCTAAAACGTGCATCCCTAAAGACCGAGAGGAGAGATGTCGTTACCTTCCGACTCCTCTTTCTTGCCATGGCAAGATAGCGGATGGAAATCTTCGCAATGCTCCAAGCTTCACGGATCCGGACTCGGCTCGCGATTCGGAGCTCCGAAACCCTTCCTACAGCCCAAGAGTTCTTCTTCTTCCTCCTTGCTCTAGTTTCTCTCAAGAACTAAGAAAGAGAGGACTTGAAAAAGAATGAGGATCTGAAACCCTAAGATCGGACTTAACTGCCCAGGAGATGGCCTGAACCGTTAGATCCAAAACCAGAAAAAGAATGGCTGCGATTCGCCTGGAAAACAGAAGACCTGGGCCGAACACGGCCTGGCACACGCCCGTGTCCAGGGCCGTGTGCCTCATTCGCCATCTCAAATCGACGCGCCTGGAATCAGACACGGGCATTCGACACGCCCGTGTTCAATCCGACACGCCCGTGTCCCCAGCGACACGCCGTGTGGCCTGCCGTGTGTCTCCAACGACACGGCCCCAACACCAACCCGAGAGGTGACACGGCCTGTGACACGCCCGTGTCCCAAGCCGTGTGCCAAGTCTCGACACCCGTCGACAGGCTTTGTGTCGACACCGCGGAAAAACCGTCGAGCGAAGATCGTCGACCAAGCGGGACACGCCTTGTGACACGCCCGTGTCACAGGCCGTGTTCCCCAGTCTCGACACTCTGTCGAGCACAAAGTGTCGACACTTGGGCCAAGTGTCGACACGGCCTCGACACGCCCTGCGACACGCCCGTGTCGCAGGCCGTGTGCCTCACTCTCGACACCCTGTCGAGCACAAAGTGTCGACACTTGGGCCGAGTGTCGACACGGCCTCGACACGCCCTGCGACACGCCCGTGTCGCAGGCCGTGTGCCTCACTCTCGACACTTTGTCGAGCGAAAGTGTCGACAATTGGACCGAGTGTCGACACGGCCTCGACACGCCCTGCGACACGCCCGTGTCGCAGGCCGTGTGCCTCCTGCCAGAACCCAAAAAAATTTTCAGAACTGCCGACTGAACCCCTTGCAAAAACTGGGGTGTTACAACTCTCCCCCACTTAGCAGAATTTCGTCCCGAAATTACAAAACAAAAGGGTACAAAACTTAAATTGTACCTGACAAAAAAAAGTTCTGGATAGTCTTCTAACATGGCTTGTTCTCGCTCCCAAGAGAACTCCTCACGACCGCAGTTGTCCCAACGAACTTTCACAAGTTTAACCTCTTTATTCCGCAGCTGCCGAATCTCCGAATCTTCTATAGCGATTGGAGGACTCGCGTCCTCAAGTCTTCCTCAATCGGCACCGATGCCGGCTCAATCACCACGCTAGCCTCCACCAAGGCTTTCCTCAACACGGAGACGTGGAAGACGTCATGTAATCCACTCAAATCTGCGGACAACGCCAACCGATAGGCTGCTTCTCCTACCCGCTCAACAATTTCAAAGGCCCCAAAAACCTTGGACTCAACTTCTTGAGTCGGCGAATCCGCGAGACGCCTTTGAACGGCTTGACCTTCAGATAAACCCAATCACCAACTGCAAATTCTAACTTCCGGTGACGAACATTGAAATACTTTGCTTGTCTGTCTTGAGCCACCTTCATACGCTCTTGGATGGTCCGTACCATCTCACAAGCGTCAACTACCGCATCCTTTCCCAGAAGTTTGGTGTCTCCCGCCTCTGCCCAAGACATTGGCGTTCGACACCGCCTCCCATACAAAGCTTCGTATGGCGCCATCTTTATACTAGCTTGAAAACTGTTGTTGTACGCAAATTCTACCATGAAGAGGTGATCCTCCCACCTCTTGCCAAAGTCAAGAACGCACATCCTCAACATATCCTCCATAGTTACGGTTCGTCCTCTCCGTTTGCCCATCGGTTTGAGGATGGAACGCCGTACTGAACTTTAGCTTCGTGCCCAAGCTCTTCTGAACAAGTCTCCAGTCCTTGGACGTAAACCGTCCATCGCGATCACTGACTATGCTCTTAGGAATTCCGTGCAGTCGCACAATGTTGCGAACATACAACTCCACCAGCTTCTCCACGCTGTCCTCTTTCCGGTTCGGGATGAAGTGAGCCACCTTGGTTAGGCGATCCACGATCACCCAAATAGCATCATTACCATGCTGCGATCTAGGCAAACCATGCACAAAGTCCATGGAAATGTCCTCAAACTTCCACTCAGGAATTGGAAGGGGCTTCAGGAACCCGCCCGGTTTCTGACATTCGGCCTTCACCAAGGCACATGTTTGGCAACGACTCACATACAAAGCTACATCTCGCTTCAACCCCGGCCACCAAAAGGATTTCTTCATATCCAAGTACATCTTTGTACTGCCCGGGTGAATGGAGTACTTTGAGAAGTGAGCCTCAAACATCAACTCCTCACGGAGATTGCCAAACTGCGGTACACAAACCCTTCCGCCCTTCCTCAGAATCCCATCAATCATCTCCCAGGTGCTGCTCTCGCCCGTTTGAGCCTCCAACACAAAAGGTTGAAACTCCACATCCAACCGAGTCGCTTCCCGAATACGATCGGACAAGTCGCTTTGCACTTCAATCCAGTTCAACCGAGCCACGCTAGACTCGCCTTTCGCAACACATTCCAACCCAAGGGACTCCCACTCCCGAACCAACCGCTCATCATGAGCTTCGATCCAATTTCCTTGCCCCGAGTACTTTCTACTCAACGCATCCGCCACCACGTTGGCTTTACCCGGCGTATACTGAATCGCCACTTCGTAGTCTCCAAGAAACTCAACTCATCTGCGTTGCCGCATATTCAAGTCCTTTTGATCCAAAAGATACTTCAGGCTTTTATGGTCCGTGAAGATCTCCACCCTTGCGCCATAAACATAATGCCGCCAAATTTTCATTGCGAAGATTACCGCCGCCAGCTCCAAATCATGGACGGGGTAATTCCTCTCATGGGGTTTCAGCTGTCTAGACTCAAAAGCTATCACCTTCCCATGTTGCACCAAAACGCAACCCAAACCGCATCCCGATGCGTCACTAAAAATTTGAAATCCATCGGTCCCTTGCGGTAAACTCAGGATCGGAGCCATCATAAGCCTCTCCTTCAGGGCCTCAAATGCTTGACCGCACTCTTGGGTCCACACAAATTTATGGTCTTTGCGAGTGAGAGAGGTGAGGGGTAGAGCTATCTTCGAGAAATTCTCCACGAATCTCCTATAATACCCGGCTAGTCCAAGAAAACTTCGGACTTCCGCCACGGTCCTCAACACCGGCCAATCTCTGATGGCCTCCACCTTCGCTGGATCCACTGCCACCCCCTCACCACTAATCACGTGGCCCAAAAATGTCACCTTCTCCAACCAGAACTCACATTTGGAGAATTTTGCATACAACTCATTCTCCCTCAACACTTGCAAAACTATTCTCAAGTGGGTCTCATGCTCCACTTCGACTTGGAGTACACCAGGATGTCATCAATGAAGACAACCACAAACGAATCCAAGTAATCCCGAAATACTCGATTCATCAGATCCATGAATACCGATGGTGCGTTCGTCAACCCGAACGACATCACCGTAAACTCAAAGTGTCCATACCTTGTACCAAAGGCAGTTTTGGGTATGTCCTCATCCCGAATTCGTAGCTGATAGTATCCCGACTTCAAGTCCAACTTCGAATATACCACTGACCCCACCAATTGGTCAAACAAATCGTCTATCCGAGGGATCGGATACTTATTCTTGACGGTCAACTTATTGAGCTCTCGGTAGTCTATGCACAGGCGCATGCTACCGTCTTTCTTCTTTACAAACAACACCGGTGCGCTCCACGGTGAAGAACTGAGTCTAATATACCCTTGCTCCAACAGTTCCTGTAACTGTACCTTAAGTTCCGCCAACTCCTTTGGTGCCATCCTAAATGGAGGACGTGACACCGGTCTAGCCTCCGGCACTAACTCGATCGAGAAGTCGATCTCCCGCCGAGGAGGCGCTCCAGGAAGTTCATCCGGAAACACATCCTTGAACTCTGCCACCACAGGCACTTCCTCAATAGACAGTTGGGAGAGACGAACCTCCAGTAACGCTACGAGCGCTACACCACCCTGGTTAACCGCCCGCACCAACTGCATGGCCGATATCAGGGAACAGGCCACTCCACCAAGGCCCTCAAACTTGACTTCTGTTTGCCCTTTACTCCTTAAGGTCACCACCTTAGAAAGGCAATCAATACTGGCGCGCTGCTCTGCAAGCCAGTCCATACCCAAAATGACATCGAACTCTACTAATGGTAACACTGCCGCTTCCAGAGCGAAGACAACTCCGTCTAGCTCCCAACAAATGCGCCCTTTAGCCCCGGTGGTCATAGATGACCCATTGGGCATGCGCACTTTCAGCTCTGCACCCGACGAGAAAGACTCAACTCCTATTCTCCGGATGAAGCTCTCCGCAAGAAAGGAGTGCGACGCTCCCGTATCAAACAATACCCTAGCGGGGTATCCGGAAACTAACACGAAGCCTACAACATAGACATTACACAAAAGTCTAAAAGGATGAAGCACAAAGTTTAAACTTAAATTCTCTTCATACCTGTCACCACATCAGTTTGGCGGATCGCTTCTTGCTGTCCAAGGTTGTAAGCCCTTGGTTGCACCGGTTGGAACCGAGAAGCGCTCGACTCCGCCATCTTTCCTTTCTCTGCAGCACTGGGGCCCGAGCGCACAGACTGCTCCTGCTTTGACTCTTGCCCCGCGCCCCCTTGCTGACAAGCACGGGCTATGTGCCCAACCTTCCCGCAGTTGTAGCACGTCGGCGGTCCCCTAGAGTGGGAACCCCCAGGCGTCCAGTTGCTCCTCTCACCAGATTTGGAAGTGTAAGGCTTCTTCCTCCACCTACTCCCATCAGACTTTCCATGAGATTGGGAAGGCTTCCCTTCCCTTTGCTTGGGAGTAAAACCCTTACGGCGTTGGGTTCGCTCCAAATCATTCTCCAAACTCCTGGCGGCTTCAACTAGCTCATTAAATCCCGCCCTCTTCATGGAGATGAGGGGTTGTCTCAGATTTTCCCTCAACCCTTGGTAGAAGAGGTTATCCCTCTCTACATCATCCGCCATTGTCGTTCCCGCATAACGACCCAATCGGGTGAACTCTTGCACGTACTCATCCACTGTCTTGTCTCGCTGCATTAGATGCAGAAACTGCCTCTGCAGGGCCAATTGTGTTGAAACTGGGATATACCTCTTAAGAAAAGCGTCCCCGAACTCTTCCACTGACGGGGTGCGTCCCGGGAACTGGCGGCCGCTATGGGCCACCCACCATAACTTGGCATCCCCTTCCAACATGAAAGCCGCATACTCAGCTTTCTTTTCCTCTGGCGTCTCTGCCGCCCTTAACAGTTCTTGAATGCGAACCCACCAGTCCTCCGCATCGTTGGCGTTCCAACACCCTTGAAAGACGGGGGATGGAAACTCAGGAAATACTTCATGTGTCGGTCTCCATGTCCGACAACTACCCTCTCCGCCAAAGGCTCCACTCGCCTGGCTTCTGCTCCTGGCACGGCCGTTGCCGTATCTGGTGTGGCAGGGGCTGCCACCTGAGCCGCTGCTGCAGCTTGAGCTGCCACCATCGCTTCTGCAAGCATGCGGCAGAAGTCGGCCGGGTCTACACCCGTGCCCAAAAGACCTGGAGCAGTAGCACTGCTCGCCGAGAGATCATCCCTTGCTCTTGAAGTGCCCGCCTCGTTGCTTGCACTCTTCAGGAAGACAAGAAATAAGGGATTAGTCTCCAATCTCAAGACTAAAACATAAGGACACTCATGGTCCCGCGTTACTCTTATGTGGATAACTCCTCTACGCACTGACCTTGAATCCAACCTGGCTCTGATACCAAATTGTAACACCTCCCCTGTAATGGACGTATAATATGGGTCCGGCCGGGGCCCCACAACATACGAACGCCACAGCTTTAGTATTATAAGTTGATATAGCTACCCAAACTCAAAACACTTGCACAGCACAGCGGAAAACCAAGCACAACCAGAAGTTATCCACTAACCCAAAAGAGTAAACAAGTGGCCTTAAGGACTTACATCAAATGTCCAAAAGTAAGCAGTACATCAAACATGAACGTGCATAGCACTCCTAGTCTACCTCGGCATGCAAGCCGGACGAACATAGTCTCAAACATACATCAATCACAAGTAGTGCTACAAAAGAGAAAACACTTCATGGGCTTAGGCCTTTTTGGCCGGCGTGCTATCTCCTGCATGCGATCCTTGCCCTGTAAAAATATTAGTAACGTGGGTCAGCAAAGGCTGACCTCAAACTGTGTAACAACACATCTCCTCCCGGCCGCCCCTAACGGACCCCGGGGAACCCTCCAACCTGCAAGTCAGCACTTCATATGCAATAAGAATTTCTATAAATAGAAAAGCAGTAAAACAGGCTTGGATGTCTCAATCAACAAACATGTTCTCTACTGGTTGAGCATATAAAGAAAGGGGCCTACTATGCAACATGAATGCAACACCTGGGCTTCACCCAAGGTACCCTACAGCGTATGCATCTAGCACAACATCACATCACTTGGGTACTCATATTTCCCCAATTGGCATAAAGCCGCAAACACTAAGGGAGTCACCTCTCCCTTAAACGGCGCACAGGCCGCCACAAGGAATTCTTGCCAAGGCCCCACCCGCTCGTGGGCTTAGCCCCGGGCTTGCCTGCAAGCTCTGGCGTCTCATGTCAGGATTCCAACAAACACAGACCGACCGATTCTAAGAAGCCTTGCTGGACCCCACCCGCTCGTGGCCTCTTTGCCCGGGCTTGCCCCAAGCATGGCATTCTCGTCAGTCTCACCGAAGGGGACTAGTCTCGCCGGGACACTCTCCACACATGACGCACATGTCACGGGATAGCCAGCCGACCACGGAGACATAGCCACGCCTTGGCACAACACAACCAAGACTAAACACATCGCAATCCCTCTTTGTACCGCAGCGTTCCCGCGCACCAAGGAAAACATCTCCAACTCGTGCGGAGCTAACCTTGTCCACCAAGGAAACCATCTCCATTCTCATACGGAGCTAACCTTGTCAAGGAAACCATCTACCACCACGAGGAGCTAACCTTGTCCGGGTTCGACTACAAGTACTCTTTTCAAGCAAACGGGACAATCACCACCACAACACAAACGACATCTTGCCGCAACGGAAATCTCTACGAATCCCTAGTTCGTATGCAACATCACCGAGTCGGACTAACGGTCGCGACTACGGCTTCACCCACCATGCCTAATCCACTTGCGAAGCGGATCTCTAATGCAAAGATATGCCGGGGACGGACTCAATCGACCCGGAAGTTCCTCTTGAAACTTGGCAAGCCAAAACCCCTCTCATTTGAGAGTTTGGTGCCCAAAAATTAGAGACAAGAAACTAGATGATGCTAAAACGTGCATCCTAAAGACCGAGAGGAGAGATGTCGTTACCTTCCGACTCCTCTTTCTTGCCATGGCAAGATAGCCGGATGGAAATCTTCGCAATGCTCCAAGCTTCACGGATCCGGACTCGGCTCGCGATTCGGAGCTCCGAAACCCTTCCTACAGCCCAAGATTTCTTCTTCTTCCTCCTTGCTCTAGTTTCTCTCAAGAACTAAGAAAGAGAGGACTTGAAAAAGAATGAGGATCTGAAACCCTAAGATCGGACTTAACTGCCCAGGAGATGGCCTGAACCGTTAGATCCCAAAACCAGAAAAAGAATGGCTGCGATTCGCCTGGAAAACAGAAGACCTGGGCCGAACACGGCCTGGCACACGCCCGTGTCCAGGGCCGTGTGCCTCATTCGCCGTCTCAAATCGACGCGCCTGGAATCAGACACGGGCATTCGACACGCCCGTGTTCAATCCGACACGCCCGTGTCCCCAGCGACACGGCCGTGTGGCCTGCCGTGTGTCTCCAACGACACGGCCCCAACACCAACCCGAGAGGTGACACGGCCTGGGACACGCCCGTGTCCCAAGCCGTGTGCCAAGTATCGACACCCGTCGACAGGCTTTGTGTCGACACCGCGGAAAAACGTCGAGCGAAGATCGTCGACCAAGCGGGACACGCCCTGTGACACGCCCGTGTCACAGGCCGTGTTCCCCAGTCTCGACACTCTGTCGAGCACAAAGTGTCGACACTTGGGCCAAGTGTCGACACGGCCTCGACACGCCCTGCGACACGCCCGTGTCGCAGGCCGTGTGCCTCACTCTCGACACCCTGTCGAGCACAAAGTGTCGACACTTGGGCCGAGTGTCGACACGGCCTCGACACGCCCTGCGACACGCCCGTGTCGCAGGCCGTGTGCCTCACTCTCGACACTTTGTCGAGCGAAAGTGTCGACACTTGGACCGAGTGTCGACACGGCCTCGACACGCCCTGCGACACGCCCGTGTCGCAGGCCGTGTGCCTCCTGCCAGAACCCAAAAAAATTTTCAGAACTGCCGACTGAACCCCTTGCAAAAACTGGGGTGTTATAGTCTGGATGATCTTCAGAAATAAATCCAAGTGGCTGATCCATGAAGATGTCCTTATCAATTTCTTCGTAAAGAAAGGCATTCTTTACATCAAGCTGCCACATCCTCCATCCCTTGCTTACAGCCAAGGAGATCACCACTCTAACTGAAGTCATCTTTGCAACCGGACTAAACGTCTCCTCATAGTCTTCTCCATACTGTTGTGAGAATCCTCGAGCAACCAGGCGAGCTTTGTATCTATCAATGCTCCCATCAGCCTTCTTCTTCAACTTAAACACTCACTTGCAAGTCACTGGAGTAATGTCATCAACCTTGGGCACAAGATCCCAGATTTCATTCTTCTTGAGAGCAGCAATCTCTTCCTTCATGGCATCTTCCCACTCCTTGACTCTAGTGGCCTCATTGAAGTTTGCAGGCTCTCGCTCATCCAGAGGACCTGCAAAGAAGCAGGAGACAAAGCTCACTACATTCCCATCACAGTAACGAGCCGGAGGCTTAATAACCCTCTTCGATCTCCGAAGGGTTTGCTCTTTGCTTACTACCTCCGTTGCTTCTTCAGGCTCAACTCCTACTTGGGGTAAGCTTTGAGCAATGCTCCTCCTGCTTCCTGAGCCATAAGGCTCAGCCTCGGAGTTTGAAGCAACAGGAGCTGCTGGTGAAACAACAAGCTCCTCTTCCAGGCCTTCAGCAGCCACCAAGGGTTCTTCATCAACCTTGCTACCGGTTAACTCAACTGAACCACCTCCATACGACGTTAGCTCGTCAAAGACAACGTCTCTTGACACAACAAACTTCTTCGTCGCTGGGTCCATGCATTTCCATCCCTTCTTCCGCTCATCGTAGCCAACAAAGACAAACTTCCTTGCCTTTGCATCCAGCTTAGTCTGTGAAGCATCCAGGACATGCACATAACAAGTTGAACCGAACACCCGAAGGTGTCCCACAATTGCCTTCTCCTTCAGCAACAACTTAATAGGAGTCTTCATATTGATCGGGCTGAGCGGCATCCGGTTGATGACATAAGAAGCACAAGACATTCCCTCCGCCCAAAAAGACCTTGGGATGTCTTTCGCATGAAGCCAGCATTTGCAAGTCTCCGTCAAATGATGGATCTTCCGCTCTGCTACTCCATTTTGTTGTGGAGTGTGAGCACAAGTGAGCTATCTCTGAATTCCGTGCTTCCTGCAGAAGTTAGAAAACTCGGAGGAAACAAACTCACCCCCGTTATCCGTTCTAAGCTTCTTGATCCGCAGGCCAAGTCGGCCCTCCACTAGCTCCTTGAACTCCACAAACAACTGGAAGGCTTCAGACTTCTCCTTCAAGAAATAAACCCAAGTATATCTTGAGTTGTCATCAATCAGGACAAGCATGTATCTACTTCCACCAAGGCTGGCCGTGACAGTTGGTCCCATCAAGTCGCCATGAATACACTCCAATGGTTGTTTGCTCCTTGTTTGTGATTTATCAAACGAAAGGCGATGTGCCTTACCGTATTGACACCCCGCATAAACATGCCCGTCACCAAAGGAGGATAACTTAGGCAAATCTCTCACCAAACTCCTATTAGTCATAGCCTTCAGCTTGTCCATACCTACATGCCCCAACCTCTCATGCCAGATAGCAGCGCTATCGTTGGCTCTCATACGATCAACATAAGCATTAGTAGCAAGAACAAATAAGTTCTTAACTCTCCTCCCTATATGAGCAACATCAGCCTTAACCGCTGATACATTGCGAAGGAACCTCACGTCTGTTGGCCCAAACCGAACGTGATAGTCATCATCTACTGCATTGGTCACAGAGAAGAGGTTCTTCTTCATGCCCGACACGTGATACACACTCCTTAATGTGAGTGGCCTCTGATCAATACCCAAAGACACGACTCCCTCTTTCTCTACTACATAAACAGTGTTATCAGCAGTTATGATAGCTTCGTTACCTGAGTATGCTTGTAAGGATGAGAACTTCGATTTGTCTCCGGTGAGGTGATGACCACACCCGGAGTCCACGATCCACTCGCTGTTGAAGTCCTCAGCAGACAAGGCACGGACACAAGTGCCCGTCATGAAGGCACCACCCCATTCTGCTTCCTCACTCTTAGAGCAAGCTTCCTCCTTGTCTGCAGCATGCCCAGGCTGCAGCTTGACCTTGTAGTCCCGCTTGAAGTGCCCTCGCTGATGGCACCTGTAGCATTTCAAATTCTTCTTCCAGTCCTTCTTCGGAGCATCACTCCTTTCTGGCTGATAAGAAGTTAAAGGCTCATTCTCAGCAGTGACCTGCTTCTTTTTCCCTTCCCATCTTTTCTTCTTTTTGCTTGCGAACAGCGCTTCACTGCCACCTTCAGAGACAGTCACTCCTACCATCTGCCTTGCCAGACTTTCCTGCGAAGCAAGCAGGTTCTCAAGCTCTAGCAAGGATGGTTGAGTTGCTCACCCTTGAACAGAAGTTACAAAGGCAACATATTCCTTCTGCAAGCCGCGGATAATGCGCCTTTTCAACTTAGCCTCCGAGATAGGCTCATCAGGGTCAAGCGCTGATATCTTCGCGCACAAGCTTTTCATCTTCAAGAAGAACTTTGAGATAGTAAGGTCTCCTTGAGTTGTTCTAGCCAACTCATTCTCCAGAAACTGAAGTCTGGCCACATTCTTCCTATTGAACAACTCATCAATAGTTGTCCAAATATCAGCAGTAGACTCATATCCAATGATGTGATCAAACAGTTCTGGTGAAACAGCTCTCTTGAGAACAAACTCCGCTTTTGCATTTGTTTTTCTCCAGAGCCTCACCTGCTCAGCAGTACCAAACGCAGCAGTAACTTCCTGTCTGTCGTCACCACCGACGACCTCCCACAGCTTCTCGCCAAGAAGAAAACTCTTCATACACGACTTCCACTTCTTGAAGTTAGTCGAGGTCAAGAGTTCAATGCCAAGACCACTTGCATAGCTCCCTTCCATTGCAACAACTGCTTGGTTAAACCTTCAGAAGTACAAAGCACCAACACGGGTTGATCACCACTCAAACACAGAGCAACAACACTGGTTGAACACCGCTCAAGCAACTGAACCTCCCTTTGATACCATGTTAAATTTTCTCAAGGTGGTCAGCAAGATAGCCCAAAACCAAATTAATATCTTCGGCACTACCCAGTTCACACTTTGATCTAGCGGAAAAACAGGGAGCAAGCTCAACACACCAAGCACATGGAAGAACAAGCAGATCTTATATTCATTAATCTTCTTTACAAGACGAGGTATACGTAGCGAGACATGATTTCGCTAGTACAACAACTATAATAGAAAGCACAAACACCAAGCCGGGCGGACAACACTGGAAACCGCCGAGACCGCCGAAGTCGCCAAGTCCGCTGAAGCCGCCCGAGCTGAAGCTGCAACACGTCGAATAGACACGGAGTCCGCCGAAGCCGCGAGGCCGCGCGGACACACCATTATTCGCCTGCTGCTGATGAACTGATGAACAGACCGCCTACACGCCTGAAGCTGGCGAACAGGTTATTGGAACTTGCAAACGTTGAAGCAGAGAACTGACAAGCCGCAGAGCGACCTGCTGAGACCGCAAAGACCGCACACTTCCAAGTACTTGACCGAAGTCAAAGCCAAACTCCTGGCTCCTTGAAGCTACCCGCGCGACCTGCACACAGCAAACCGTCAGCTCTACTCAACCCGCGCGGACAGAAAACGCAGACCGCAGCAATTTGCCCTAGCCCCACTTACTGTTCACTCAGTTACTGTATACGTGTCGGGGGTTCCTATTTATAGGCGAGATGAGGAGTGTGGTCACCGCCCTAGTGGATAGAGACACCGCCCCAGCCCGCGCGCTAACAACACCCGTCCGCCGAGTCCGCAAGGACTTAGCCGGATTCCAAGGATCAACCCGCCAGGAGCAAGGCACCTTTGGGCGGACCCACATCAGTCCGCCCAGGCTTATGCGGACAAGGCACCAGCCCGCAAAGCCTCCAAACACTGCAGGACAGCATCCCCCTTCAGTGACTGTCCGCACAAATAAGAGGCAGTCCGCATACCACCACAGCAACGCCTCCATCCTCCATAAGTCCACGACCAAGGGCAGTATTAACAACAGTCCGCCCGGTCAACAACGAACTTGGCGGATATAGCGGACACACTGGACTTGTCACAGAATGTGACCAAGTTCAGTAAAGCACCAAAGGGCCTAACGCGAGTACGGTGGACAAAACCCCGTCTGACAACCATCTAAGCAACACAAACAGCCAAATCTTTGCCAAAGAAACGCAGTCCGCAAGCTACTCGCATGTCTGCCCAACGCAACGGCCATCTGCCGGACTCCACACACCAGTCCGCCACAGCAACAGCAGAGCTGTACTACCAGAGCTCGGCAAGGCCGCAACCAAACTCTTAAGGCCAGTCCGCAACAACGAACACCGCGGACACGCCAGTCCGCAAGCCTCCCGCGGACAGGACCCAATCCGCTGGTTAACACAAGCTAGCAACACGGCCACTGAGCAACATACATCAGTCCGCCAACCTTTATCCGCTCAGGCCGCTCCTTGACTAAACCAACAACCAACGCCCTATCCGCAGATAACAGTCCGCGCAGGCCGCGGTCTTAAACCGCACAAGCCGCTCAGAAGAACAGTCAGCTTCCACTAGACCTATCACCAGGCCGCATAACAGCAGTCCGCACAGTCCGCCCAGTCGACCGAATATGTCCGCACAGGCCGCCCGGCCTGTCCCATCAACCACTTTCACTTCACAAATTTCAACAATAATAATACAGTTCAATATACACTTCATTACAAAATTACAGCTTCAAAATTAACTAAACACATTAAAATTATAGTTTCAAAAATAATTTACACTACAATAAAAAAATACAGTTACAAAAACTATTAAAATTACAGTACGAATTTACAGTTCCCAAAACACTAAGATTACAGTTAAAAATTACAGTTCCGGCAACAAGTAACAATACAGTTCATAACTACAATTCCAGAACACAAATAATTTACAGTTGAATAACAAAACTAAGGGGGGAGATAAAGACTTAAAGTTGCCTGAGAAGCCATGATAGTCACCTCTGATTTCTTTTAGAGCTATGCGTTTAACATATATAGTAGTGGAGAAACAATGAATTAATGATCTAGGGGCATGAAATGGGCTAGCAATAGACGAAACAACAACCGGATTCTGAAAAATTTTCTACAAACCAGGAGTGATGGGTTACACCTCAATTAATAGGGAGAATTCCCCCATGATCTCCTCCCAAAATGGGGGATCATGGGGTTGACTAGTCAAACCCACCTCCCATGAACTCCCCATAATGAGGGAAACATGGGTGGTGGGGCTCACTTCCTCTCCCCACAAGGAGAACCACACCCTTGGGGGGGAACCGCCGCCCGGGCCGCCGCACCGCCGGTCAGGCCGCCGGCGTCGGCGAGGCTGCCGCCGGCCGGGCGGCGGTCGCCGGACAGGCCGCAGCCCGCCGCCGGCCGGGCCGCAGGCGCCGGCCGGGCCGCGGCCGGCCGGGCCGCAGACCGGGCGGCGGCCGGCCGGGCCGCCGCCGCCCGACCCGCGGGCCCCGGCCAGGCCGCCTCCTCCCGGGCCGCTGCCCGGCTGGCCGCCGCCGGCCTGGCTGCGGCTGCCGGCCTGCCCGCAGTCCAGGCCGGCGCCGACACACGACCAACTCGCCGCTGTCGGCGACTTGCCCGCCGTCCGATCGTGGTGGGATCTACTCACCGTCTTATTCGGTGGGTAACCACCCACTAACCCACTACATTAGTGACGAGACCCGCCATGATCCTCTCCAGGAGGCTATAAAAGGAGCCACAGGGTCTCCTCATAATTGATCATGGGACTCCCGGTCATCTTATTCCTCAGGCGATAGCTCTGCCGAACTCCTCCCTCAGATCATCCCCCAGCCACCACGAACCACCAGCGCACCGCCAGCAGAAAAACGCCTAAGTCTCGGAGCGAGCAGAAGGAGGAAGGCGACCCCTGCAAGCAGGCGCACGACAAACCCGCGCTCCAAGCTTCAGAGCACCAGTGTCATCTCTCGCATTCTAGTGTCCAAATCGCTCCCGCCGCACAACCTGTTGCCCGTTGGGAGCCGAAGACCTTCTCTCTCACCTCAAGTTGTAACGAGAGCGGTCTGTCGCCCCGATTCTCAAAACGCATTGTAATCACGAGCAGCTAGTGGATTTTGACTGGCACAGATCTGGTCACGTGGTTTTTTACCCAATTGAGGGGTTTTTCCACGTCATCACATCTTGTGTCAACGTTTCTTTCTTTCTGACTGTGTGCGCCCTCGACCGCTCCGCAAGCTAAGACGGTCCAACTGAATCCGGTCCAACCGGGGCATCTAGCTAGCCCGCAACAGTTTGGCGCTGTCTGTAGGAAGACGATTCTCAGCATCCTTCAAAAGAACAAGATCACCAGTCTTGCCACTTACAAGTTCTGTTTCAATGGAGAAAAGAAGCGCCTGCGCTGCTGAAGGATCCGTCCCCTGTGGACGCGCTGAACCGGCACGCACCCGCTCACTTGTGAGCCTACCGTTGGAGGCAAAAGCTGGATCTGTTAATGCCCTCGAGAGGTGAGTTCGCTGGATGGAGGAGCAGCAGACCGAAATGCTCACTCTGCTCAGAAATTTAGCATCACCCCCCGCTCCTCCTCTGCCACCAGCATCAGCCATCCCCCTGCCTCTGCCAAATCATGGACCGACTCAAGGAGCCCTGCAAGGAGAAGAACAAACTCGCATAGGACAAGAAGAGCGGCGTCAGGCTGAGCGCCGTAGCAACGATCGTCGATGTGACCTTCCAAGGAATGGGGGGCAACATCAACTTCAAGAATACTCCCCTCTGAATACCACTCACACTAACATGATGTACACAACTCAAGATGACCTGGCATTCCACCGTCCAAGAGTTCCGCGGTAATTCAAGCAAGTTGATTTACCGCTATCAGGAAAACTCTTCGTCTCAACCAGACATTGCCTACACAAGGAGTAGGACATAGAGAAGAAATTCTCAAGAACAAGTAGCTCCCCTACGCCTGCATCACCACTCCAAGAGATGCATTATCGTCACCTCGCCAATGCTCATTATGAAGAGAACTTTGGAAACGAGAGGAGTCTCTATGCTTCGGCCACGAAGCTGGGACTATGTGAGCATCTACCCAACTACAACTCACTTGAATCTTAGGCAGGGCCAGATCCAGAGGATGACTCTGAAATCAACAGTTTCAGCGGAACCAGCAACCCACTGGCACATGTGAGGTGCTTCGAAACTATCATGCACGCTCGCAACGCTTCAGATCAACACATGGTCCAGACATTTCTAATAACACTAAAAGGGAAGGCTCGAGCTTGGTTTCATTCTCTACAAGAGGAGGGGATAAGCAGCTACATTGAACTCGCGGATCTCATTATCAAAAGGTTCATGACGGTCAGAAGCCCTCACTAGAAAGTCCAAGTCCGGGTAGAGTCCAGAAAAGAAAACTAGAGAACAATGTGTACCCAGAGCACAAGAGAAACTATGATCAGCGCGCAAGTACCTGCAAAGGGCGAAAGTTGCGTCAATTTCCGGTGCTCAACACCCCTCAAGGCTAGATCTTTGAAGCAATTCGTAATCATCCGGCCTTGTACAGGCCCAGGACGCTCACCCCCGGCCGAGGAGATTTGTCAAAGTACTGTGAGTTTCATCAGTGTCAAGGCCACAGCACCAACGGATGCAATCGACTGAAGAAAGAAATCCAGCGACTGACCGGTATAGGGGAGGTTGATCAATTCCTACCAAGAAATAGACCGCCTCCTGGTCAAAGCATGAGATGTACAACCATCAGAATTGGCGAGCCATCGATCGAGTTGAACCAAGTTCTAGTGGACGAAGTGATTACCGTTAATGTGTTGTTTTTATCAACGTTGCTTCAACTCAAACTAATCACTGGCAACCTCGAGCTAGCATCAGCAAGCGCACGTGTTTCGGGGAGCGCCCTGGTACCAGTCATGAGCACCATTACTCTCCCAGTCACTCTTGAAGAAGCACCTCGGCAAGCATCCTATGACGTACAGTTCGTTGTCATCAAAGCTGACTCTGACTACACCACAATACTCCAACAATTGCTCCTGGATGTTTTCCCATCTCGTTCCCGCCACTTCCATCCTTGAGCCGTTTCTCTTTTTCCGCTCATTTATTTATCTGTTATTGTAAAAACCGCAAGCTCGAGCTTGCGAAAACTATCTCTTTACTATTTGCTTTATTAATACCTAACTATGAAGTGATTCAGCTAGGCTAGGTCGTGCAACCCCGTGTGGGCCTGTCCCCCTTACGAAGAATCTGTGAGTAGCCCTCGTGCAAACTAAGCCGCGAACAGCCCTCGTGCAAACTAAGCCGCGAGCCTGACTCATGCAACCCCGTGGGGGCCTGCCCCCTCACGAAGAAGCCGCAAGCAGCCCTCATGCAAACTAAGCCGTGAGCATCCCTCATGCAAACTAAGCCGCGAGCCTGACTCGTGCAACCCCGTGGGGGCCTGCCCCCTCACGAAGAAGCCGCGAGCAGCCCTCGTGCAAACTAAGCCGCGAGCAGCACTCGTACAAACTAAGTCGCGAGCCTGACTCGTACAACCCCGTGGGGGCCTGCCCCACTCACGAAGAAGCCGCGAGCAGCCCTCCTGCAAACTAAGTCGTGAGCCTACCTCATGCAACCCCGTGGGGGCCTGCCCCCCTCACAAAGAAGCCGTGAGCAACCCTCGTGCAAACTAAGCCGCGAGCCTAACTCGTGCAACCCCGTGGGGTCCTACCCCCCTCACGAAGAAGCCGCGAGCAGCCCTCGTGCAAACTAAGCTGCGATCCTGACTCGTGTAACCCTGTGGGGGCCTGCCCCCCTCACGAAGAAGCCATGAGCAGCCCTCGTGCAAACTAATCCACGAGCAGCCCTCGTGCAAACTAAGTCGCGATCCTGACTCGTGCAACCCCGTAGGGCCTGCCCCCCTCACGAAGAAGTCGCGAGCAGCCCTCGTGCAAACTAAGCCGCGAGCCTGACTCGTGCAATCCCGTGGGGGCCTTCCCCCTCACGAATAAGCCGTGAGCAGCCCTCGTGCAAACTAAGCTGCGAGCAGCCCTCGTGCAAACTAAGCCGCGAGCCTGACTCGTGCAACCTTGCAAGGGCCTGCCCCCATTTCGAGACAAAGCTATGGACATGAGCCGTGCAACCTAAGCTGCGAGCCTGACTCGAGCATATTAAGCCGCAAACCTGAGCCGTGCAAACAAAGCTGCAGACGTGGGCCGCGCAAACAGAACCGTAGACTAGAGCCGCGCACACAAAGCCACGGACTGGAGCCGTGCAAAAGAAACAGCTAAGATGACGTAAAAAATAATGTCGTACAAAGTATCTGGAATGATACAAAAATGGCGATCAGAGCCTAATGACAATAATAAGAAATACCGAACAAAAAGCAAAATACAATACGACTGACGAGACAACTAAATGTGAGTGAGGCTACTACTCATGATCCGTGCCGGAATGCTTGTCTTCTGAAACATCTGCAAAGCCAAGGTCGGATGTGTCACATCCCAAGCTCTTGCTAACCAGGTGGAGGGCCTTTGAGACACCATGCCGGAGCGCTAGCTCACAAACATCGTCCATCTGGGGTTCCACCTCTTTGGACCAGATCTCGTCATGATCCTCTTCTGTAATCAAACTGCGGTCTCGCATGTAGTCCAATGATTCCAAGTATTCTGCAAGTCCCGCAGCCTTCAACTCCGACACGTGGCTATTAAAAGACAACATCTCCACTTGGTCTTTCGCCGCCCGTAGCTGAGTCTCAAGTCCGGTGGCTTCCTCCTGTGCCGCCTGCAACTGGGTCACCAAGCCCGAAGTCTCCTCCTTCGAGTGCTTCAACATTTGGGTGGTCCTCTCCACCAGGGTTTTATCCACCTCCATGGCTATACGTGCATCCTTTATCTCGAATTTCAGCGTCGACCCGGTCCGGCGAAACCGTGCAGTGTCTCGATCATGTTCCTCCTTCAAGGAGGCAAGCAAGCTCGACGTCAACCGGAGCCTCTCCTGAAGAGCAAGATACCCATCTTTCAAGCTCACATAATGGTCATTCCAGGTTACCGTAATCTGAGTTTGAGTCTCTATCTACACAAGAAAAGGGTCAAGGTTAGGACCAAATAATGAAAACAAAATGTGAAAAAGATTCTTCAAAACGAGTCAAGGTGCTCACCGCATCGCTCATTGCCCTCAAAGAAGAGGACATCCTCGGGTCCGCTGTCTCCAAAGGCACTTGAGGAACTGGGAATGCGAGAATCTGCACCTCGGGGGGGCGACTCAGGACAGGCATCAGAAGGAGCTGCCATCACCGCCGTATCAAGGTCGCCAAAAGGGCCCGCCATAGCTTTCCTCTTTTGGCCCCCTCCCGGAGAAGTCCCAACAATCTGGACTGTATCCGAAGAGATACCACACCGCTGCAGGCACCTCTCCTCCACGTAGACGAAGATATTAAAGAGACGGTTGGCTAGTTCACGGGGCTCTGAAAACCCAAGCACTGGAGAAAATTCTCGTTCCTTCCCCCTCACACGACGACATCGATCGGGCAGTGTATCCCACGCCTCGGGAAGGTACCATAAATTCTTGACATACCAAAACAGAGTGTTTCCATGATGACGATCTTTTCGAGCCTCGAACTCCAACCAACTTTTCTTGCTACGAACCTCCACCCGCTCGCCGTCGTCGAAGCGAACATCACACCAATCTCGAAATTGGTCCAAGGAAAGCCGTCCTCCATGCTCGCAAAAGAAGGCAACTAAGCACATAATTCGGTCAATTCCAACCGGGACAAACTGGGAAATTGGCACCCGGCAGAACTTCAAGATCTTGATCACCACCTCACATGGGGGAAAGCGGAAGCCGGACCTCAGGGAAACTTCGCAAATCGTCAACCAACCGCGAGGAGGGTTCTGGATGCGCTCCTCGGAATATGGGATCCTCACCTCCAAATCGGCAAAAAGCCCATATTTGTTTCTCCAAATTTCCACACCGTCTTCAGTTAAAGAGGAGCACAGGCGCATCGGACCGGAAGAGCGCTTCGCAGCCTGCACAACACAAAGATGGAAGGGTCAGGTTTGCCTAAAGAATGAAGGCTTGGGGTCAGGTGTCCAAGCACATGCGGCCTGAACCACGTGCAAAACAAGTGCACACCAGCGCACAGGAGCGCGCCCAATCAAATAGGAAGACCTCCTGCGCACACCCGCGGGCACACAGGCCTGATGCGCGGCCAACCAGGGCGCGCTCAGCCTGGTCGCGCCAGGCCTGCCGCGCGCGGCCTGGGCGCGCGAGGCCTGCCGCGCGCGGCCTGCCCCGCGCCCGCGGAACTTGGGGCGCATGACGCCTGCCGCGCGCGCGCCTGCCGCGCATGCGCCGCCTGCCGCGCGCACGCCGCCTGCCGAGCGTGCTCCGCCTGCCGCGCCCGTCGCCTGCCGCGCACGCGCGGACTAAGCGCGCGAGGCCTGCCGCGCGCGCGCAACATAGGCGTGCGCGGCCTCGCGCGCGCGTGGCCTGGACGCGTACGCGTCCTGGCCGCACGCGGCCTGGGCGTGTGCGCACAACATGAGCGCGCGCGGCTTGGCTACCGCGATCTGGGCGTGTGCGCGCAACCGTGGCGCGCGCGGCCGCGTTCGGCATCTTCGCCGGCCGACTCTCCTTCGACGAGTTTGCTCCGGATACCTTCGAAACACCGCCCTTCTTCGTCTCCACTTTCTCGCCTGAGGTTGTCATGACAGCAGGAAAGAGGATGACCAGCAGGAAAATCATACTTCTCTCGCTCACTTCGCTCTCCAACAAAAAGGATTTGGGGGCCAATTGATGGGTTACACCTCAATTTATCGGGAGAATTCTCCCATGATCTCCTCCCAAAATGGGGGATCATGAGGTTGACTAGTCAAACCCACATCACATGAACTCCCCATAATGAGGGAAACATGGGTGGTGGGGCCCACTTCCTCTCCCCACTAAAGAGAACCACACTCTTAGGGGAAACCGCCGCCCGGGCCGCCGCACTGATGGTCAACTCGCCGCCGCAGGCGATGCTGCCGTCGGCCGGGCGGCGGTCGCCAGACAGGCTGCAGCCCGCCGCCGTCCCGGCTGCGGCCAGCCAAGCCGTCGACGGCCCGCCCGCGGTCGGCCAGTCCACGGCCGCAGGTCGGGTCACCACCGGCCTGGCCTCCGCTGGCCTGGATGCGGCCCCCGGCCAGGCCGCCGCGGGCCAGGCCGCTGCCCCCGGCCAGGCCGCCGCCGCCCAGGCCTCGGCCCGGCTGGTCGTCGTCGGCCTGGCTGCGGCCGCCAGCCTAGCCGCAGTCCCGGACGCCGCCTGGCCGGCCGCCGCCGACGCACGACCAACCCGCCGCCGTCGGCGACTTGCCCGTCGTCCAATCGTGGTGGGCTCTACTCACCGTCTGATTCGGTGGGTAACCACAAACTAACTCATTACATTAGTGGCGGGACCCGCCTTGATCCTCTCTATGAGGCTATAAAAGGAGACCCAGGGTCTCCTCATAATTGATCCTGGGACTCCCGGTCATCTTCTTCCTCAGGCGATAACTCTGTCGGACTCCTCCCTCGGATCATCCTCCAACCACCACGAGCCACCAAGAGCCACCAGCGCACCACCAGCAGGAAAACGTCGAAGTCCCAGAGCGAGTAGAAGGAGGACGGTGACCCCTGCAAGCAGGCGCACGACGAACCCGCGCTCCAAGCTTCAGAGCACCAGTGCCATCTCTCGCATTCCAGTGTCTAAATCGCTCCCGCGGCGCAGCCTGTTTGCCCGTTGGGAGCCGAAGATCTTCTCTCTCACCCCAAGTTGTAACGGGAGCGGTCTGTCGCCCCGATTCTTAAAACGCATTGTAATCACGAGCAGTTAGTGGATTTTGACCGACACAGATCCGGTCGTATGGTTTTTTACCCAATTGAGGGGTTTTTTCACGTCATCACATATTGAGTCAACCTTTCTTTCTCTCTGACTGTGTGCACACGCGGCCGCTCCAGAAGGTAAGACGGTCCAATTAAATCCGGTCCGACCGGGGCATCGAGCTAGCCCGCAACAAGGAATTTGAAAAACACTGCTGGTTTGTAGGATTGTCCGGGAAGTATAATGTGGGGGAAATATTCCAGGCTACTGGAGAGCGTGCATGCACTAATACAACAGGGAAATCTAAAAGAGGGGGATATCCTTCCGTGGCTGGCCGGACGGCGAGTGGAGGGAAAGCGCGGAGGGGCAACAACGATTTCGAAAATGGTGGAGGGAAGCAGAAAGATTAACACAAAAATGGGGGAACGGCAGCGTGAGGAAAAGATAGAAAAAATGTGGGACCGACTATTTTTTAGCGTATGTAGGCATGGTAAGTTAGGCGTACCAAATATTTTGCCCCAAAATGAGATTTGAGTGAGAACAAATGCAAAACACTCAATATGCTTTGCTATATGGAGCACAAGATATGCTTTGGTGTGTATTAAACTTAAGATTATATTTGTTATTAGAATATCATATGGAGACTAGAGTAATATATGAATCAACTAAAACGTGATGTGATCACTTAATAGGACCAAAGATTGCATGCTCTCATGCACAAATACATTGATAGCTGGAGATGGTTGGTCCCTCGGATTCGAGTAATTTTTAGGTCAGGACATTTGACCATTAGCAAGGTCCTGCACCAATGAGTAGTCTGCAAAGGAGGTGGGGCTCACGCAGTTGTGCCTTGTGCCAAACATTTTTGTGCGGCGTCCTCATCATTTCAGGCCCCTCATTGGTTGTCCTGACCATGCTTATGGTCAGGAGTCCTGACCTAAAAATTTTCCCTCGGATTCAGACTTTGATGGGTATGTGGAATCACAAAAAAATCTTATTCAATAATGACAATCAATATCGAAAAATATTTCATTTGTTGAATACTTTTAGATCACCACACATGTTGTGGAATTAACAACTTCTCGTTTGAGTTTATGATTATAATTTCAATTTCTAGGCTACTAAATATGTTATGTGATAACTAATCTACTATTTACTTAGCTAAAAAATATTATAATGATTGTCAAAACAAATACATTGAGACTGGTATCTGACCTCAAATTGAATATGATCAAAAAATTACAAATATGATCTTAATTAGAATTATAGATTCAGTCTCTAGTTCATTGAGAATGTTTTATGATATTTAGGCTCCGTTTGGGGGGACTTATTTTCACCGGTCAAGCGGTTACGACCGCATGAATCGGACCTTTACGGTCCGATTCATGCGGTCGTAACCGCTTGACCGGTGATAATAAGTCCCCCCAAACGGAGCCTTAATCTAAAATTTACTTGCTAAAAGAACAAAAGTTTATAATCAAAGCAAAAAAACATCAATATTAACTATTTATTAGTCATAAAAGAATATGTTAGGCTATGCCATGATTCCATCATGTAATTGTTGCATATGATCTCATCAAATTCACTGAAACTCATTCATTTGTATTATTTTCTCATATTTGATTGCATGTGCATCTTGGTAATATCAATTTGCACTTAAATACACACACTAGCTATTCATCCATTTAAATAAATTTGCTAGTATTTTAAAAAGAGAATTTAAGGTGATACATAGAAGATAATAATCCTAGAACGTCTAGCCGTCATGCATGATTCATTTATTTTATTTCATTTAAAAATTATGTTGTCGAGTGGCTGCGTATTAAAAATCTAAGATGTTTCTTCTTATTTCCGCACTTGAAGCTTATTTTTCTCGCTCATTGAAGATAATTTGAAGATAATCAATACAAAACTAAATTGTGATGAAATACTATGGTCTAGTCCTTTGACCCATGAAGAAGAAATAATCACATATATGTACACACCTACCTATCAATATGGAATGTCAACTGAATCACATCCCCATTTCCCTTATTAAAGTAAATTCTTAAGTGTGTTGGACTTTCATACAGATGTATGAGCAAGATACAATATAGTATTGTATTAACATTGATATTTTTAAGAAATTGTATTTTATCTTATAAAATGAGCTACATATATATATATGTGATTTTCTTATAAAATGATATAATATAAAATTGTGCTAAAGATTTAATTTCTTATAAAAATTAACATTGATATTTTTAAGAATAAAATAAGTATGATGATAGAAAAAGTAAATTAGCCAGGCCACATTATTTTTGATTGAAATTTTATTTGCATTTTCTAAACATAATTGTATTTTATCTTTACTACATAGAAAAAAAAAATACTCTCCACATACCATGTAACTCTGACATACCAATCAATTCATCTGAACCGTCCGATCTGGTTAGATCAGAATATCTTAGTCGTTCGATCACTGACAGACCATTTAATCAATCAGGAGCGTTCATTTATTTTTCATTGGGATCATACAACTATGATAGTAGGGGTCCTAAAGCTATAATTCTAATAAGACTACTACCCTACAATAAGAAATTATCATTTTATCTTTCAGATTTTGAAAAAAGTTCAAACAAGTGAGATTAAAGCTTCGTTTGGTTCGGCGTTTCGCCGCCTCCGTTTGGAGCAAACACCGCCGGACGGCGGGTAAACAAATGCCCGCCGGTGGTATTTGCTCCGTTTGCACCAGTAGAAAGGAGGAAACAACCTCGATCCGCACCGTTTCAACCATCTCCTCTCCACGTCCGGTTTCAAAGTGTCGTTTCGACCCACCGGATGCACCCACCACCGCCGAATCAAATATAACCTAAAACTCAAATATTCATGAATAGCAACACTTTGAAACCACCACATTCACAACCGGCGTGCCAAACGGAGCCTAAATATAGACCGACTAGTCCAGCAATGCCCTCTTTGCTTATATCCCGCACGGTCTAGCCACCACAGCCAGCTCTATGTCAAGTTTCAATTGAGGCTTTCCTCTCCTATAATTTAAACCCGAAGAAGGATTTAAAACCAACGTTGTGTGACTACTACAGAAAGTGAAAAAAAAAATTGAAAGTGAAAAAAAAAATTTAAGAAATTCGCCTGGTAGGACTCGAACCAGCAAAACACCACTTAGAAGTCCAAAGCCTAATCCATTAGAACATTAGCACTTTTATCTATACATTAATAATATATATATTTGGGTTTTTCTAAAACTTTTAAAATATAAATAATAAATTTATAATTCAAAAAATACAAAAACTTTATGATAATAAAAAAAAGCGATTGATATCCGCACTACACTTTTGGATATACGCACTACGTTACTTCTAATTTTCCGCGTCTTTTGAAAATACTTCTTGTACATTCATTTTTAGGAAAAGTGTTCAACACGAAAGTTGTAGATCTCGTTGAGATCTACAACTTTCGTGTTGAACACTTTTTCTAAAAATGCATGTACAAGACATACATTAGGAAATACGCTCAGATTTCGCGCCTTTTAAAAATACGCCTTATACATGCATTTTTAGGAAAGGTGTTCACCACGAAAGTTGTAGATCTCGTCGAGATCTACAACTTTCGTGTAGAACACTTTTCCTAAAAAATACATGTAGAAGGAGTATTTTCAAAATGCGCGAAAAATTAGAAGTAAACGTAGTGCGAATATCCAAAAGTATAGTGCGGATATCAATCGCCTAAAAAAATATATTAATAATTGTTGGGAACAGGCGAAGCCTGCCTCCGCAGCCCGAGTACTGTGTGGAACTATCACGCGTATCATTTAACAGAAAATTAATTCTGAAATATATTGTTGATAGATGCATTAAGTACCTGACCAAAGTAAAAGATCTCGCTTTATTATTGCATATTTTATTAGAAAATAAATAAAATTTTCTTAGTTCCTCCTAAAAGTGGCTTTTCAACTTTTCTACACGATTCCGGTAGAAAACCAACCTGAAAAGTTTCATAATTTATTATTATGTTATCTTTTACTAAAAAAACCCGTGATAAAGTTTATGGATTGCAACTGAAGGCACCATTCTTTTCAGAAAGTTCTTTAAAAGGTGAATTTATATTAGCAATCCCAAAGTACAAATTCCCAGCATACGGTTATTAGGCGCCCACCTACATTTTGTTCCGAGTATTTGGGCTCTGTTTGAGACAGCTTATGCTCATAAAAACGTAAATACTGTTTTTCAGCTGTTTGTTTGTGTAGCTTATAGAAAATCACTTATTTTAAAATTGATGATAAGTTGATATTTCATAAGCTATACGAGACCAGCTTATAACTTCTTATAAACGGTTATTACTTAAGAAAACTCAAAATTGATTTTTTCGCGGACATAATTTTTTCGCTTTGGTGCGATTTTTTCGCCAGAGCGTGATTTTTTCGCCCGGACGCATATTTTTCGCTCGTACGTGATTTTTTCGCCCGGACAGAATTTTTCCGCCTGCACGAGAATTTTCAGTCCGGCCGCGAATTTTCCGCACGGGCCCGTTTTTTCCGTCCGGGCGCGATTTTTTTGCCCGCGCGAATATTTCGTCCGGGCGCGGATTTTTTGCCCGGGCTCGAATATTTTTGCCCGGCTAAGAATTTTTCGCCCGGGCGCAAATTTTTTGTCGGGCCGAGAGTTTTTTCGCCCGAACGTGATTTTTTCGCCCGGGGGCAAATTATCAGCCCGAGCACGATTTTTTCGCACAGGAGCTGTTTTTACTCCCTGACACGCTTTTTTCGCCCGACGGTGTTTTTTTCGCCTGAGAATGATTTTTTTCGCCCCGTCAAGAATTTTTCGCCCGCGAGCGAATTGTTTTGGTCGGACGCGAGTTTTTTCTACAGAATGCGTTTTTTCGCTTCTGTGCAAAAATATCGTGTGCAAGAAAAAATATCGCGTTCGGGACAAAATATCACACATCTGGGCGGAAAATTCGGGCACGGCGGAGAAAATTCGCGCCCGGGCGGGAAATTCGCGCTCGGGCTGAAACTTTCGCGCCCGAGCGGGAAATTTGCGCCCCGGCGGGAAATTCGCGCCCCGGCGGGAAATTCGCGCCCCGGCGGGAAATTCGGGCCCCGGCGGGAAATTCGCGCCCCGACGGGAAATTCGCGCCCAGACGGAAAAAACGGGCAAAAAAAATCGCGCCCGGACGGAAAATTCGTGCCCCGAGCGGAAAATTCGTGCCCCGACGAAAAATTCGCGCCCCGGCGAAAAATTCGCGCCCGAGCGGAAAATTCGCGGCCGGGCGGAAAATTCAGAACATTCGCACCCGGGCGAAACATTCGCGTCCGGGCCGAACATTCGCGCCCGAACGAAAAATTCGTGCCCAGACGAAAAAAACTCTTCCGTGCAAAAAAACACACCTGGGCGAAATAATCGCGCTCGAGCGAAAAACTGCGCCCCGGCAAAAAATTTGCGCCTGGGCGACAAATTCGATCCCGGGTGAGAAATTCACGCCCGGGCGAAAAAATCAACTTTGAGCGAAAAAAACGTGTGCGGGAGAAAATACTGTGTCCGGGCAGAATATTTGCGTTTGGGCGAAAAAATTACTGTCGGAAGAAAAAATCGCGCTCGTGTGAAAAATTCGCACACAGGCAAAAAAACGTGCCTGAGTGAAAAAATCGTGTTCGGGCTCTGTTTGGAGAAGCTTATGCGGATGAATAATCTCTATTTAAAACGCAAAAATAATTTTATAGTTGTTTGTTTGTGCATCTTATAGAAAATCAGTTACTTAAAAATTGATGATAAGTTGATTTTTCATAAACTTTTCAGGTCTAGCTTAAAATTATCATAAACACTTGTCTCTTAAAAACATCATATGCGTGATTTTGTTGCTCGAATGTGTTTTTTTTGTCGGGACGCGATTTTTTCACCCAACGCGCTTTTTTCACCCGAACGTGAATTTTCCGCTCGAGCATGAATTTCTCGTCCGCGAGAGAATTTCTCACTCGAGCGCGATTTTTTCAACCGGGCGCGATTTTTTCGCTCAGGCGCGATTTTTTAGACCACCCGTGAATTTTTTCGCCGGGGCGCGATATTTTTCTCCCGGATGCGATATTTTTGACCCGTGCAGGATTTTTTCACCCAGACACGTTTTTTTCGCTATGGCGTGATTTGATTTTTCACGTACGCGCTTTTTCCCCCGGTCGCGCTTTTTCCATCTGGGCGCGATTTTTTCTCTCATGTGCGATTTTTTCACCAGGGCACGATTTTTCGCCCGACGGTGATTTTTTCACCTAAGAATGATTTTTTTCGCCCGGACACGAATTTTTCGCTCGCGAGCGAATTTTTTTGGCCGAACACGATTTTTTTTCTACAGAATACATCTTTTCGCTTCTGTGCCAAAATATCGTTTGCGCGCAAAAATATTGCGTCTGTGATAAAATATCGCCCCTGGGGGGAAAATTCGGGCACGGGGGAGAAAATTCGCGCCCGGGCGGGAAATTCACGCCCGGGCGGGAAATTAGCGCCCCGGCGGGAAATTCGCGCCTGGGCGGAAAATTCGCGCCACGGCGGAAACTTCGCGCCCGGGCGGAAAATTCGCGCCACGGCGGAAAATTCGCGCCACGGCGGAAAATTCGCGCCCGAGCGGAAAATACGCGCCCAGGCGGAAAATTTAGAAAATTCGCGCCCGGTCGGAACATTCGCGCCCTGACAAAAAATTCGCGCCCGGATAAAAAAAACGCTTCCGTGCAAAAAATCACACATGGGCGAAATAACCGCGCTCGAGCGAAAAACTGCGCCCGGGCAAAAAATTTGCGCCTGGACGACAAATTCGATCCCGGGTGAGAAATTCACGCTCGGGCGAAAAAATCACGTCGGAGCGAAAAAATCGTGTGCGGGAGAAATATTTGTGCTCGGGCGAAAAAATCACTGTCGGAAGAAAAAATCACGCTCATGTGAAAAATTCGCACACAGGCAAAAAATATGTCTGATTGAAAAAATCGCGTCTGAATAGAAAAAACGTGTCCAAATGAACAGACTTTTATGAATGAATGAAACTTTAGATAAGCACTTATGAACAAAATATTCAAACAGTATACTGCTTATTCATCATTGTTTTTATAAAATATCTATCTAATCATCAATTTCAATTAGCAGTTTATTCATCATCATAAGTTGTCCCAAACAGAGCCTTAGGCTCTGTTTCGATAGGCTTATGCGAATGAATATTCTCTATTTAAAACGGAAAAACAATTTTATAGTTGTTTGTTTGTGCAGCTTATATAAAATCACTTACTTAAAAATTGATGATAAGTTGATTTTTCATAAACACTTCAGGTTAGCTTAAGATTTATCATAAGCACTTATCTCTTAAAAAATCATATGCGTGTTTTTTTTTCTCGAATGTGATTTTTTCGTCCGGACGCGATTTTTTCACCCAACGCGCTTTTTTCACCCGAGCGTGAATTTTTCGCTAGAGCCCGAATTTCTCGTCCGCGAGAGAATTTCTCACTCGAGCGCGATTTTTTCGACTGGGCAAATTTTTTTGCAAAGTCGCGGTTGTTTTGACCGGGCACGATTTTTTCGCTCGGGGGCTATTTTTCGACCAGCCGAGAATTTTTTCGCCTCAGCGCGATATTTTTCGCCCGAACGCGATATTTTTGACCTGTGCAGAATTTTTTCACCCAGGCACGTTTTTTTCACAATGGCGCGATTTGTTTTTTCTCGGGCGCGATTTTTCCCTCGGTCGCGTTTTTCCATCCGGGCACGATTTTTTTCTCTCAGGTGCGATTTTTTCTCCCGGGGCACGATTTTTCGCGTCGACGCGATTTTTTTCGCACGGGCGCGTTTTTTATGCTCGGGAGCGTTTTTTTCGTCCGGGCACGTTTTTTTCGCCCGGTCGCGTTTTTTTCTCCCGGACATGTTTTTTCGCACTGGCGCGATATTTTTTTGCTCTGGCGCGGTTTTTTTGCCCGTGCGCGATTTTTTCGCTCTGACACGATTTTTCACTCAAACGTGTTTTTTTTTGTAAGATTTTTTGAGAATATAAAGGCGGCAGACTGCTACTCGTTACAATTATAGGGGAGAGAGAAATGTGTTTGGAGGGTGACAGGTCACCGCTCACAAAGCTAAGTTTTTGTCTTTGTCTGTTGGGGAGAACACACGCTTTTAAGACTTGGTGGTCTTCTGCTTGTGCTCGGAGTCTGGAGGGAAGAAAACTTGCGGTTGACTGGCGGGCGCTGAGTACTCAGAGCGTTGCGCACATGATGTTTGTTGGTGGGGGACGTGCACACGGAACGGAATGCTCAGGGGCGTACAAAGGCGGATGAAGGTGGACAAAGGTGAATAAAAGTCTTCGAGCGATCTTCAAAGTGCTTAAAGGTCTTCAACGGCCTCTTCAAAGGTGAAAGAAATTCCTGGTGGAGATCTTAGGCGCGTAGAAGGCGAAGCTCAGGAGGAAAAAAAGATTGAAATGAAGGATTGAAATGAAGGAGGGACTATTTGCAGGCCAATTTAGTATAGTTCGCACCGTGCATTTTTATAATATTTTTATTATGCGCAGACCGATATAATTTTGGATATTTGCACCCGCCCATAATGATTGGTTAAGCTGTTAGGGTCCAACAATGCCCCCGGTGTTGGGAGGTACGGCGCGAGGCGCTATGTCCCACACTAGTCGAACAGAAGGGTGTGTCCCTTGGGCCTAACTGGCCGCCCCGTGGATCCTGCCTAGGGTAGCCAGCTCCATAAAGGAGTGGTACCGCCGTCCTCAAACAGTCCGGGCTTTTGGACTAGTTGGTAGCGTCATGTCCCTACATAATCCAATAATTATGTGGGTGGTTTTTCGCGCATTGGATGGTGGAGATCGCAAGGGGATGATCAGATCGGCAGGGAAATGGTTGACCGGCGATGGAGGCCGGTGATGAGCCCCCGACGGGAGGAGGCCGCCTGAGGGGATAGGAGCGGCGTCCAGGGGGCAGCCGCGAGCGGAGCGCTAGTCGCGACCACCACCAGCCACGGGCGGAGGGCCGACCGCGACCCCTGTGGCTGCACGCGGAGGGCCGGTCACGGCCCATCCGGACGAGCCCCTCTAGGCCTTGCGCGGAACCACGACCGTGCGTCCTTGCGCATGCGGGCAACACAGGCCTCACGCGTAGGGGGAGCACGTGACCCCGCCTACGCGGGGCGCAGGGACCCATGCCCGCGGCCCCGCGCCCGTGGGGAGCATCGGGTGTGGGCGGCCCTGCAAGGTGGGCGCGACCTCTCGTGTGTGGGGGCACACACGTGGCCTTGCAGCCGCGCAACGGTGCAAGGTGGTGCATGTACAACCTTGTATCCGGCGAGTGGGGTGAAACAGAAACCAGACCGACCGACTCAGATCACCCAGGCCCCAGGCGAGCTCGGCAGAGAAACCCGAGCCCGAGCTCGGCAACACAGGCGAGCCAGATTAGTGGGCGAGCTCGACGTCCCAGCTCGCGCTCACGCAAAGGAGCTCGGCAACAGCAGGCGAGCCGGATCTTCAGGGGTGTCCGAGCTCCCCAGCTCGCCCAGATCTATGAGGTATGTTTTATTATTTTGCCCCTGCTGGTCTACTCATAGTCCTTCAAAACAGGGGAGTTTGGCTGTTGGCAGACCCAGCCAAGGGTATTTTGGTAACTTCAGGCCAGTTCAACTTGGTTATTTGCAGTTCAAATTCTGAAATCTATAAATAGGAGTCAAGGGGTACCTCAGAAAGCATGCTTCTTGTGCTCTCTGGCTTCATCTCTCAAGCGCTTTCTGAGGATACCTTAGCTCGGCCTTTGGCTAAGGAGGGGAAGCGCTCTAAGATCTTCCGGGTGTGTGGTGGGTCCTCCCGCCGAGCCCTTGGGTCAGTTTTTTCTTTGTCTCCCTTGTTGTTCTGCATGCAGGAGAGAAGTAGGTGCGCGATCACCTATTCCCCGAGGGTGAACTCCACAGGAGACCGTTTTTCGGTTTCAACAGTGCGGCCGTGCATATACGTGCTTGCGTTTCAACGATGATTGTGGTTGTGGCGATAGCGAGGTTAACTTCGACCAACCACACTTTCTCCATTGAAGGAGGTTGATGCTTTTGCTATTCGCAATCCAAATTTTCTATGATATTAGGGGAACCCTATAAGACAGCTTATTATATCAGGGGCAGATACAAGGGGGGGGCCGGGCCCCCCCGGATCCCCAAGAAATAAAAAAAATCAAAATTTCTGCTGTGTAATCATGTTTTCTGGTTCTTTTTGGTACCCGCCAGCTTTTTTGCCTGACAAGAAATAAAAAAAAATCAACCTGCCCATGCTGCTTAATGCTGACACAGAAGTCTCTATCAACCTTTCTCCCCGAAAAACGCCCATGCTGCTTTCTTCTTGAGCACGGAAGGAGCCTCCGGCCTCCCACGTCTCCTCTGTTCTGCCGAAAGCTTTCTGTTATCTACTGAAAGCATCTGCCGAAGGCTTCTCAGCTATCTTCCGTCGACAGAGCCGGAGAGCCCCCACCGAAAGCTTCTCTGCTATCTCCCGTCGACAGAGCCCCCGCGGCCCCGCCGAAAGCTTCTCTCCTCTGCAGTCCGCAGAGCCTCACCAGGCTCACCTCAACAACTTCTCCTCCATCGCGATTCTGAAGCTTCTGTGCAGTGCGAACTCAAAATCCTTTGTTTTCTTTGCACCTGAACTTGAAGGAAGCTCGCATCAATGGTATTTATTTCTTTGCACCTGTATTTCTTTCCTGCCGCCCTGTATTTATTTCTTTGGAAGCTCGCACCTGTATTTATTTCTTTGCTCCTGTATTTTTATCCACCGTTAAAAATTGGAAGCTCGCACCTATATTTATTTCTTTGCACCTGTATTTCTTTCCACCGTTGATGCGATCTTCCTTCAAGTTCAGGTGCAAAGAAAACAAAGATTTTGATCCCCTGTTTAACTGTTTTGATCCCCTGTTTTGACTGTTGAGCATGGATTTGAAAAAACTGTGTGAAGTTGAGCATGGATTTGATAAACTGAAGGAAAACTGCATTATATTTAAGTAATGAATAGCCTCTAGATGTTATACCAGCATTTTGTAGATTTTGGTGAAGAATTCCTAGCTCCAAATCCGTTATAAATACATGTTTTTGTAAATTGAATCCGTTATACTAATTTAAAACGACAGTAAATTGAATCCGTTATAAATACATGTTTTTGTAATTGATGCGGCGACTTGTAAACACTAAAACAATTGTGATACATTGCTATAAACCTTAAACATTATGACCATTTTCAACACAACTAGAAATGAGCTATGAAAACATTTGAATTAGAGGAACTATGAGCTATGAATCTTGAACATTATGATCATTTTTAACACAACTATATATGACAATGGGCCATTATGACCAAAAATAGAGCAGAAGCTAGCTATAATTATGCAAGCCTTATAGTAAAGTTAAGTAGAAAATATACTTAATTCACTTTCTCATACTATTCTATCAATAAATTATTTGTGGAACTTTATAAATTGCAGTATTCTTCATCATCTTTTATCTTAGTGGCACCTCATCACTTGATTCTTTTATAGCTGAGTCTTTAATAGTTTTTTAGAGCAAAGTCTTATATAACAGTATGCTCACTGGGTTTAAAAGATTATTTATTTCCAACTGGAATGCTCGCTGAGGAAAATGCTCACCAGCCTAATTTACTCTGTCTATTATCAATTTTTGTGTTATGTTTTGGAATGGTTTTGTGATTAATCTACAATATTATGTTATTAGGTTTTCATGAAAAAGTTAAAAACAATTCACTCATTTTTCAATAAGAAGTCCTCAAGTGAAGTCGACACACCTACATCATCAGAGCAAGTTAATGTTGATTCTCTGTTAGTTAATGTTGATTATTCCCCACTTAACCACCGTTCACTCGCTTTCGAGCGTGATCCTGGATTACGGCCTCAAATTTGGGAGTATCCTCTAAATCAACAAGATGAAATGCGACGATCATATCTTAAAGCTGGGTCTTATCAACACAAGCTTCAAGAGTATCCATCCTCTGGCAAACATCATCGAAGATTTCAAAGTTCCTGGTTCGAGAGATTCACATGGTTAGAGTATTCTCCTGCAAAATATGCCGCATATTGTTTGCCGTGTTATATTTTCAATAAACAGATCCCTAGTCGATTTGGGACAAGCTCGTTCACAACTGAAGGATTTCGAAACTGGAAGAAAGTCAATGGAAAGAATTGTGCTTTTTAAACTCATATTGGGAAGGATCATTGTTCTCCACACAACATTGCAGTCCAAGGTTGTGTAGATTTAATTTCTCAATGTCAACATATAGATACAGTAATGGAAAGACAATCTTCTAAGCAAATTGCCATGAATCGATTGCGGGTCGGAACTTCAATTGATGCTTTGTGATATTGTGCATTCCAAGGTATTGCATTTCGAGGTCATGATGAAAGTCAAGAATCAATTAATCGCGGTAATTTTGTCCAAGTGATTAAATTACTCCGAACTTATAACGAGGATGTTGATGATGTTGTATTAGAAAATGCCCCGAGAAATGTTATGTATATATCACCTCTTATTCAAAAGGATCTTCTTTCTGTTATGTCAAGAATGGTGCAAGTTATTATTCGTAATGAAATTGGTGATTCTAAATATTGCATAATTATCGATGAATCCAGAGATGAGTCAAAAAGAGAGCAAATGGCTATCGTGATTCTCTTTGTGGATATTTGTGGCTTTGTGTAGGAAAGGTTTTTAGATCTTGTTCATGTTACTGAGACAAGTGCACAGACTCTTAAAAATGAAATTTCAACAGTTCTCTCTTGTCATAATTTGAGTATTCAGGATATGCGTGGTCAAGGATATGATGGTGCAAGTAACATGCGAGGTGAATGGAAAGGTCTAAAAACGTTATTCCTTAATAAATGTTCACAAGCTTATTATGTTCACTGTTTTGCACATAAACTTCAGTTAGTACTTGTTGCAACATCAAGGGAAGTGAAGACAGTACATAATTTTTTCAATGAATTAATATATATTGTTAATACTGTTGGTGTTTCCTCCAAACGTAATGATCAATTGCGATCTGCTCAAAAGGAATACTTCGATCACATGATTGCTCTAGGTGAAATTGAAACGGGCACAGGAGCCAATCAAATTGGTTCACTACAACGACATTGTGATACTAGGTGGTCATCTCATTTAAAATCTGTTTGTAGCGTTTTAAATATGTATAATGCCACGTGCTCTGTGTTGCTTGATATTAGTGAAAATGGAGGGACATCTGCTCAGCGTGGAGATGCAGAAGCAGCGTTTAGAAAAATGGGAGTATTCAAATTTGTATTTATCTTGCATTTGATGAAAGAAGTTTTGGGAATCAGTGACGTTTTATGCAAAGCACTGCAACATCAATCTCAAGATATATTAAATGCTATAAATTTAGTTTCGACAACAAAAGCTCTCATTCAGAAATTGCGGGAATCTGGCTGGGAAAAGTTCATAAAGGTTGTGAACATATTTTGTGAGAAAAATGAAGTCGAAGTACCCGACATGAATGCTCAATTTAGTAATCGTCGGTTTCGAAGTCCACGTGATATCATTACAATGGAACATCATTTTCGAGTGGACATTTTCAACTCCACAATAGATTGTGTGTTGCAGGAGCTCGACTCAAGATTCAGTGAAAATTCTATGAAACTACTTCGTCTAAGTATGGCTTTAGATCCAAGTGATGCATACAAATCTTTCAATATTGATGATATATGTGCCCTTGCAAAGAATTTCTATCCTAAAGATTTCAGCGAGCATGAAATTTTTGTGTTGAATACTCAATTGCAACATTATCAGATTGATATTTCTTCCCACAAGGACTTCAAGAATTTGCTTACAATTTCCGAGCTTTATCAAAAATTGGTGGAAACGAAAAAATCAAAGACCTACTATCTTATTGACAAAATTATCAGACTCATTTTAATTCTTCCGGTATCAACAGCAACCACAGAAAGGTCTTTCTCTGCTATGAAACTGGTAAAGACAAGACTTCGCAATAAGATGGAAGATGAATTTCTTGCTAATTGCATGACTTTATATATTGAGCGAGAAATAGCGGAGAAAATTAACAAAGATTGTATCATAGATGAATTCTATGAAGTGAAAAAACGCCGTGCACAATTGAAGTAACATGTATGTGGTTGTTTGTAACTTTTTTGCTCATTGAAGATATATAATATATTTTGTGATTTTGTCGAAAAATTGTATATATATCTTTTGTATTTAAATATTTTATTTTAAAAAAATTGGCTTCCTGACTGGGCCCCCCTAGCCAAGATTCCTGGATCCGCCCCTATATTATATTAACTTCTATTTTGTAGCATTCACGTTTTACAGATAGCAGGAGGAAGAAGAAAGCAATGCACAACAAGAGTAACGAAAGGACTCAATTTCACATTATCTTCAAAGAAAAGACTCAATTTCATTGATCATAATACCTGCATAAATACACGTGGGAAACTTTTGGAGTACAGTAGAAAAGTAATGATAACTGTTAGATATTTTAATATCCATACAACTGACGTAACACTAATGTTTGACTTTGACTTCTTACTCCCCGTCTAAATTGGTGTCATGAACGACTCCTATCATCTTCCTCAGTTTTTCAAAGTGTTCCCTTAGTAGTGGTTTTGTTAGGATGTCAACAAGTTGTTCGTGGCTAGGGAAAATTCAAGCCACAATTTCTTTTCCTCAATCAATCCTCGAATGAAATGGAAATGTAATTCATTGTGTTTGTTTCGGTCGTGATAAACGGGATTCTTAGACAGTGTGATGGCTGATATATTTTCGTAGTGTAGGCTGATTTCTTCTTTTTCTTCCCTTGGGCAGGTCTCTTAGGACCCAACTTAGCCATATGGCCTCACAAGCAGCAACATTGAGTGTCATGTACTTCGCTTTTGTAGTTAAATCGGTCACCGATTGTTGTTTTCTTGAGCTCCATGATATGGGCTTTGATCCTAGTAAAAAGAGGTAGCTGATACGCCCGAAATAGATGTATATAATAACGCAAGTGCACGTGCCGGATCAAGTAATATAAAGTGAGAAGTGATCGTTCCCTCGAGGAGGTGATTGAACTAGTGATCACAATTACTAGCTCTTCCCATTCTCTAAATTCAAGACAATAATTAAGGTGAATTTCTAGATTTAATTAAATAAGTACTCTTTAGACAAGAACTAAAATGTACGGACAAGAAAATATTGTTATCCAAGTTTTAGGGAAGCAATCTTGCATGTTGGTTTCCCTTACCTATTGCGATGATTTTTTTTATAGAAAAAGCTTTCATGAGTTGTTTGACTTCTATCTTGCAGGGATGCAAAAGCGGATCTCTTTATCCCTCAATTTCCGAGATCCGGTCACCCAAATTCCCCCAGTTATCTCTAACTTGGGTGGAAAGAAAGTAACGAAAAGCGCACAAATCCACAATGCTAACTCAAGAGGAAATCTCTTTCTCTCCCGAAGTTATATTAGAAATTAGGTTACACTTACACCGCTCCTCTCTCGAATCTCGCAGTGCAGTAAAAAGATGGAATTTTGACTAAAGAAATACGTGACTCCTCTCTCGAATCTCGTCACGTAATATAAAGGATTCAAACCTAGACTAGCATGACTCCTCTCTCGAATCTCGCCATGCTAACTAGAAGATGAATACTTGCTCAAAACATCCATAAATAGAGAACACAATTCCAATAAAGATAGAAAATCAAACAATCATTAAGTCAAAACCTTGAATCAAGTCATCACAACAAGTAAGGTACTCACAACACACAAGATCTAAGAAATTAGTTCATGGCGGAGAGATGAAACCAAATTAGATGGATCTTACTAGACATACTTCGGAAAATTCAAAAGTTTCAGGAAATAATTCACTTGGAAGTGCAAAATCCGTTGCTCTTGACGATCCGGAGTAGCCTTCTTCTTCTTCTTGCCTAGGGTTTGTCTCCCAAGATGGATCTTCTCCTCCAAAAGATCCCTCTTCTTCCTTTCTATTTTTTCGTCCAGCACCCCCCTTTTATTTCCTTCTTTTTGTCCTTTAAAAACGCCTCCAGATATGCCAAGGGATGCCTCCTTCCAAATTTGAAAAGGTGGCAAAATTCGAATTTCAAAATCTGAAAACCGCCCAGGTGACGTTGCAACCTTCATTTTTTTGGGTTGTTGCAACACCTGCGCTGTGCCTACTTGCATTGCCAACCAGCACGCGAGTCGTTGCAACTATTTATTTTTTCGTGCGTTGCAACCTTTTTCCAGATTTTTTTATATTTTGGCAGATTTCCGTCCATGAGCTTATTCCTCTTGCACCACTAGTAATCATACAATGAAAAGAGACCAAATTAGCCTTGAATTAGATAATCAAATAATTAATTTCATTTCTATAGCTTTCTGCGTTAATTCGTGTCGGATATGCCGAGTAATATGTCAGAAAATGTGGCTAGATAACTTCTTTTGGGAAGTTATCACACCCCCACACTTGAACCTTTGCTAGTCCCGAGCAAAGAGAAATAATTATTTCAAATGGGTGTTCGATAATTATCACTCACCAAATCAGAACAATCCTATCTTGACCAACATTAGTCCAAGATATTCAAGAAGTTCGCTTTACTCAACTGATAAGCTTGATTATTATTAAAAGTTCAAACATCACAAATCCATTAGCTTGATAAAAGATAAAGCATACTAAAGAATTTTGTGTAGTGTGTGCGCCTTCTTCCAGATTATTTACTCCCCCGTACTTTTTTTATTGAAAATCCTCAATAATTCAAAAGGGTAAGAATAAGCTAAGTCATTACGCTAGCCTTGACAAGAATTAGCAGCATACGAGAGCATACGTTTAGCTTTGGCTTGGTTGGCAATTCATGAATAGGCTTAAATAGTGGCATGGTAATTCCCTAGTTAATAATCTCAATCTTTCACCATATTACGAGGTTCAATCCTTAAGCCTTGAATATATAAACATATTGTGCCTATAGTTGGGATCATTCCAAGTATGTAATTGCCTACCCAGGCCACATATCACTATGACAAAAGTTTTGATTATTTCCTTTCTCTTTTTTTTTATATAGTCACAGTTGGGATCATTCTAGATAGGCGTGTACATACTTAGGCCGCATATCACTATGGCCATTCACAATTTTTCTCATTTTGTTTTAATATAAATGCTGAATTGAAACACCCAATAAATGGCTAGTGGATTAATATAAAACTAGGGAAATATAGGGAATTTGGTCATTCAGTAGTGGGTAGCAAAATGATACAGAACCAATCAAAGAATCTCATGAAAGTTCAAAATGGTATAGCTACTAAAACATTATCTTGACTCACATTATTACTTAGTTCTTGCTCACCCCATTTCCTAATTTTAGAAATCAGCATCAAAAGTTTTCAGAGAAGTAAACAAAAACTGGAGAAGGATGTGCATGAATCAAATGCCTTAGAGTGCTTTATCAAAAAAAATCTTGCTAATTTCAAACTCAAAATCTGAACTCATAGGATTCTCTAGCCGTACCAATTAATTATCATTGAACTTCAAGAATAACTTATCACTAAGTACAGGTCAATATACGAAATCTTGCAATTACGAGTGATCAAATCAAATTATCTACCACCACAATTGCAGGGGCGATATTAGCCAACACCCCCACACTTAAGGGCTTGCTAGGCCCTAGCAAGGTTAATGTGTTATATAAGAAATAATATTCTATCTATACTACTCAGCCTTTGCATGAATTAAATAAACATGAAATTGAAACAGTAAAACTCCCCTGATAAGGAAATGATTTCCTCAAAGTCTCTTGAGTTTCTTCAATGTGCTCCCCATGTGCTCTGATGATCTACATTTCTCCGTACCATATTTACCAGCCCAACTTTTATCTTGGCTATGACAGAAGAGAACAAAACATGGAGGCAATCTAATAAAGTTCGTAACTGCATGGATTAGCAACAACAATGAACCAGAATAACTTAATCGCCTTCATATTCATGTCATAACTGTTAATTATAGCAATAGCCTAAATCATGTTATATCAATTTGAACATAAGAGCAGAGTAATAAAGTAAATTAAATTTAGAATTTCCAAAAGATCTAGCACTTAATGAGTCCAAATAATTACGCAAGATCATATCATATCATGTGAGTAGTGCAGAGTAATCATTCACCATGTAGTTAAACAAAATAGTGCAAAATAAGATCATCCAGAGCGTAAAAGAAACAAAAGGGTATCCATCAACCATTAACACAGTCATCCAAAAACAAATAAAGCAAAAAAGGACAACTACCACGACTGCTGCTACCAATTTTTCCGTTAGCACTTGAATTCATTCCTCCACCACTACTCTCCTAATCAAAACCAAAGACAAACTTGAAGAAAAACTACTAAATTCAAACAGTACTAAACATAAAGCGATGGGTTGCCTCCCACCTAGCGCCTAAGTTAATCGTCTCGGCAAGACGACTCTCCTTGTACTCGTCAATGAAATTTTATGACCATCGCATCGCGCTGGTCACAACCCTCATAATAAATTTTTAATCGCTGTCCATTCACCTTGAAAGTTGATCCGTCCTTCTCGTTACATATTGTTACTACACCATGGGGGAACACCTTAACAACTCGGAATGGTCCAGACCAGCTCGATTTCAGCTTTCCTGGAAATAATCGAAGGCGTGAATTATACAAAAGCACAAGTTGTCCGCTTCTAAATTCTCTCTTCTGCAGTCTCAAATCGTGCCATTTTTTAACCCGATCTTTATAAAGCTTTGTGTTCTCATAAGCGTTAAATCTAAGCTCTTCTAACTCATTCAAGTGCAGAAGCCTTCTTTTACCCGCTTCTTGAAAGTCAAAGTTAAGTCTCTTGATCGCCCAAAAAGCTCTATGTTCCAATTCTACCGGTAAATGACAGCCCTTTCCATACACCATCCTAAAGGGAGTCACACCTATGGGCGTTTTGTAAGCGGTCCTATAAGCCCATAGCGCGTCATTTAATTTAAATGCCCAATCCTTCCTGGTTGTACTCACTGTCTTCTCTAAGATGGACTTAATCTCTCTATTGGAGACTTCGGCTAATCCATTGATTTGCGGGTGATATGCTAGGGCCATTTTATGTATTACACCATATTTTTTAAAAGTAATTTAAATTGTGTATTAGAAAAATGTGAGCCCCCATCACTAATTATCGCCCTAGGCGTGCCGAATCTCGTAAATATATTTGCTTTTATAAACTTGAGTACAACCTTAGCATCATTTTTTTGTGTGGCGATGGCCTCTACCCATTTTGACACATAGTCTACTGCCAATAATATGTAGAAATTTCCTCCAGAATTCACAAACGGCCCCATAAAATCTATGCCCCAAACATCAAATACCTCTACTTCCAGAATATTGGTCATAGGCATACTTGCCCCCCGATGAATATTGCCCGTCTTCTGGCATCTATCACATGCCTTGACAAACAAGTGAGCATCCTTAAATAACGTTGGCCAATAAAAACCAGCCTCTAGTACCTTCATAGCAGTTCGTTCTCCCATAAAGTGCCCTCCGTAAGGAGATGCATGACACTTTTCTAGGACATCACGAACTTCCATCTCAGGTATGCACCTATGAATGGCTTGGTCAGCGCATATCCTAAATACATAAGGGGCATCCCAAAGATAAAACTTGGCCTGATGAAGAAATCTTTTCTTCTGCTGATAATTTAAATCTGATGGCAAAATGTTACTCACAATGAAATTTACGATGTCAGCATACCATGGGGTATTCCCCTCCGATACTGCCAACAGACTCTCATCAGGAAAATTCTCCCTAATCTCAATGTTTACATGCTTCCCATACTCAGACTCTAAACGTGATAGGTGGTCTGCTACAGGATTCTCCGCCCCCTTACGATCCTTAATCTCCAAGTCGAACTCCTGCAAGAGGAGTACCCACCTAATCAATCTAGGTTTAGCATCCTTTTTCTCTATCAAAAATCGTATAGCTGCATGGTCTGTATAAACTATCACCTTAGACAATATTAAATAGGAGCGAAATTTGTCAAAAGCAAAAACAACTGCTAATAGTTCCTTCTCGGTAGTGGTGTAGTTTATTTGTGCGTCGATCAGTGTCTTGCTAGCATAGTAGATTGTATGGAAAACCTTGTCGCGCACTTGTCCTAAGACCGCGCCCACAGCAAAATTGCTTGCGTCACACATAATGGTGAATGGTAGAGACCAATCAGGTGCAATAATAATCGGTGAAGAAACTAGACTTTGCTTTAATGTATGAAAGGAGGCTAAACACTCCTCGTCCAAATTAAAGTGGGAATCTTTCTCTAACAGCTGGCTTAGCGGCTTAGAGATTTTAGAAAAATCTTTAATGAAACGACGATAAAAGCCTGCATGGCCCAGAAAACTACGCACTCCCTTAACATTAGTTGGTGGGGGTAATTTTTCTATAACCTCAGTCTTCGCTCGGTCTACTTCCAAACCCTTCTTGGACACCTTGTGTCCCAGAACAATCCCTTCTTTGACCATGAAGTGACATTTTTCCCAGTTTAAAATTAAGTTGGCTTGAATGCATTTGTTCAAAACTTTCTTTAGCACTTCTAAACATTCATCAAACGATCTCCCAAACACTGAAAAATCATCCATAAAGATCTCGATCCCCTCATCAATTAGTTCAGTAAAGATGGCGATCATGCAATACTGAAATGTGGCAGGAGCGTTACATAATCCAAAGGGCATTTTCCTAAATGCAAATGTTCCAAAAGGACAGGTGAAGGTTGTCTTCTCCTGATCCTCGGGAGCTACCATGATTTGATTATATCCCGAGTAACCATCTAGGAAACAAAAATACTCATTTCCTGCTAACCTATCAAGGACCTGATCAAGGAATGGGAGTGGGAAATGATCTTTCCTAGTCGCTTTATTCAACTTTCGGTAATCCATACAAATCCTCCATCCAGTTACCGTTCTAGTGGGAATCAACTCATTGCTCTCATTTCTAACTACCGTAATACCCCCCTTCTTTAGCACACACTGAACAGGACTTACCCACCGACTATCAGAGATAGGATATATAATACCTGCATCCAGCCATTTGATTATCTCCTTCTTGACCACTTCTCTCATGGGTGGGCTAAGTCTTCGTTGGGGTTCTATTGACTCTCTTGACTCTTCCTCTAGAAGGATTTTATGCATGCAAATTGAAGGGCTTATCCCTCTAATGTCTGCAATGGTCCAGCCTAATGCTCTCTTGTTCTCACACAGAACCGCAATCAATTTATCTTCATTCTCCTTAACTAAAGATGCATCAATAATAACCGGTAATGTGTTATCCTCACCTAGAAAAACATACTTTAGGGTTTCGGGTAGCGGTTTCAATTCAAGCATAGGTAGCTCTACAATAGAAGGCTTCATGATCTCCGACTCGCTTGACCTGCTTATTAACTCAAACATGTTCGCATTTGGTAAATGCTCAAAAGTACATAACGTTTCCTCAGTTTCCTTCGAATCTGGATCCTCTTTCATCTCTTCATTTGTTAAAACACTAAGAATTTTGTGCTCCCAATTATTTTCATTATGCATCATCCTTATAGGTGCACTCACCTCCTCAATGGAGAGACACTCCTCTTTATCATCCGGAAATCTCATGGCTTTGAGGATGTTGAATGTCACATTCTCATCATTAACTCTCATCGTAAGCTCACCTTTCTGAACATCAATGAGTGTTCTTCCAGTGGCCAAGAATGGTCTACCAAGAATGATGGGGACATCCTTGTCCTCATCCATATCAAGTACTACAAAATCAGCGGGGAAAATAAATTTCTCCACTTTAACCAACACGTCTTCTACAATTCCCTTAGGAAATGCAAGAGACCTATCAGCCAACTGTAGAGTAAGAGATGTAGGTGTAATCTCCCCTAGACCCAACTTCTTATAGATAGATAATGGCATCAGGTTGATGCTCGCTCCAAGGTCACATAACGCTCTCCCAACAAACTTCACTCCAATAGAACAAGGAATTGTGAAACTACCGGGATCCTTAAGCTTAGGTGGCAGCTTTTTCTGCAATATAGCACTACACTCCTCAGTCAATGCCACTATCTCTTTATCAACAAACTTTCTCTTCTTTGATAAGATATCCTTCATAAACTTGACATAACTTGGCATTTGCTCAAGTGCTTCAGCAAATGGGATATTTATAGAAAGTTTTTTGAAAATCTCCATGAACTTCTGGAATTGTATGTCAAGTTTGGATTTAGCTAGTCTAGATGGAAATGGGGGTGGTGGGTAGATTACGTCTTTCTTTTGATTTAATTTCTCTTTTTGCTTCTTTCCCAAATCCTTTTTCTCACCTAACTCGTCCTTCTCTAATATGCTCGACTCACTCGGCATCTTACTTGCCTCTTCTTCGCTAGCTTTCTCAAGCAACCCCTCCCCACTTGGAATCTCTACACCACTCCGTAAGGCAATAGCTTTGCATTGATTATTATGATTTTCTTTTGTTGGATTTAGTGTGGTATCAGAAGGTAGAGTTCCAATTGGTCTTTGCCTTAATGAATTTGCAAGTTGACCCATAGTTGTTTCTAGTGATCTTAATGAAGATTCTATTCCTCCCATTCTTGAGTCATACTTTTGGAACATGCCTAAGATAAACTCATCTGATATCTTCCTTTGGTTTAATTGTTGGGGTTGAGAGTTGTTATTAATAGGTAGGTGATTTATATTTTGATTAAACCCTTGTGGTTGATTCATCCCTTGATTATTTTTTCAGGAGAAATTCGGATGATTCCGCCACTCGGGGTGATAATGGTTGGCGAATCCAGGTGGAATTTGCCTTTGTGCTCCTCCTACATAATTTACCTCTTCAGAAATTTGATTTAATTGCTCCACCGTCAATGGAGCACTAGATGAAGGCTGTGATAATGAATCTAATCTCTTATTAATTAGGTTGAATTGTGATGCCATTTGAGCGGCCAAGGAAGTGATTTGGTCCACTTGGTGGATACCAACCGTGTTGTTGTTCCCTTGACGCTCATAAGCTTGATAGTTATTAGCAGTGAGATCTTCGAGGATTGCATACGCATCCTCGGGATACTTCTTAAGTAACGATCCTCCAGCAGCCCCGTCTACTAAGATCATGGTTGCAGTTTGTAGCCCATTATAAAAGGTGGAAACTTGCTGATGTAGGGCTAACTTATGGTGGGGACACTTTCTCAGTAGCTCCTTAAAACGTTCCCAAGCGTCATATAGTGTCTCTCCGTTTCCCTGTGTGAATGTGGTTATATCTCTTATTAGCTTTGCAGTCTTCGAAGGAGGAAAGTATTTATGTAAGAATTTTTCGACTAGTTGCGTCCAAGTTGTGATACAATCATCAGGTAAAGAATCTAGCCAATCCTTAGCCCTCCCTTCTAGTGAGAACGGAAACAGTCGTAACATAATTGCATCATCGGATGCCCCGTTACACTTAAACATATCACAGATGGCTAAGAAAGTTTTTAAATGAGAATTTGCATCCTCATGATTGAGACCCCCAAACTTATTGTATTGAACTTGTTGCATAATTAGTGGGTCCATTTTAAAGTTATTTGCTGCAATTGCCGGACGAGCAATGCTGAAATGCAAACCCCCACCTAGAGGTGTATTATAGTCGTAGCATGTCAAGCGAGGAGCATTAGGTTGAACATTTTGTTCAACATGCTCCTCATTATCATCAACGTTGTTTTGCACATGATTATCCATCGCAGGATGAATAATGTTAACGGTCCTAAAGTCTCTCCTGTTTTGTCTACAGGTACGCTCAATTTCAGAATTCAAAGGCAATAATTCTACTTGCCTATACCTGGACATACACTGCACCAAGTTTCAAATAAACTTGATTCAAACAAACAAACAATCAAACAAAAAAAATCTTGATCTCTAAATACTAGGGATTCACTAATATTATGAAAATAAGTAACACTAACTCAGAAGCACCTCCCCGGCAACGGCGCCAAAAACTTGATACGCCCGAAATAGATGTATATAATAACGCAAGTGCACGTGCCGGATCAAGTAATATAAAGTGAGAAGTGATCGTTCCCTCGAGGAGGTGATTGAACTAGTGATCACAATTACTAGCTCTTCCCGTTCTCTAAATTCAAGACAATAATTAAGGTGAATTTCTAGATTTAATTAAATAAGTACTCTTTAGACAAGAACTAAAATGTGCGGACAAGAAAATATTGTTATCCAAGTTTTAGGGAAGCAATCTTGCATGTTGGTTTCCCTTACCTATTGCGATGATTTTTTTTATAGAAAAAGCTTTCATGAGTTGTTTGACTTCTATCTTGCAGGGATGCAAAAGCGGATCTCTTTATCCCTCGATTTCCGAGATCCGGTCACCCAAATTCCCCCAGTTATCTCTAACTTGGGTGGAAAGAAAGTAACGAAAAGCGCACAAATCCACAATGCTAACTCAAGAGGAAATCTCTTTCTCTCCCGAAGTTATATTAGAAATTAGGTTACACTTACACCGCTCCTCTCTCAAATCTCGCAGTGCAGTAAAAAGATGGAATTTTGACTAAAGAAATACGTGACTCCTCTCTCGAATCTCGTCACGTAATATAAAGGATTCAACCCTAGACTAGCATGACTCCTCTCTCGAATCTCGCCATGCTAACTAGAAGATGAATACTTGCTCAAAACATCCATAAATAGAGAACACAATTCCAATAAAGATAGAAAATCAAACAATCATTAAGTCAAAACCTTGAATCAAGTCATCACAACAAGTAAGGTACTCACAACACACAAGATCTAAGAAATTAGTTCATGGCGGAGAGATGAAACCAAATTAGATGGATCTTACTAGACATGCTTCGGAAAATTCAAAAGTTTCAGGAAATAATTCACTTGGAAGTGCAAAATCCGTTGCTCTTGACGATCCGGAGTAGCCTTCTTCTTCTTCTTCTTGCCTAGGGTTTGTCTCCCAAGATGGATCTTCTCCTCCAAAAGATCCCTCTTCTTCCTTTCTATTTTTTCGTCCAGCACCCCCCTTTTATTTCCTTCTTTTTGTCCTTTAAAAATGCCTCCAGATATGCCAAGTGATGCCTCCTTCCAAATTTGAAAAGGTGGCAAAATTCGAATTTCAAAATCTGAAAACCGCCCAGGTGACGTTGCAACCTTCATTTTTTTGGGTTGTTGCAACACCTGCGCTGTGCCTACTTGCATTGCCAACCAGCACGCGAGTCGTTGCAACTATTTATTTTTTCGTGCGTTGCAACCTTTTTCCAGATTTTTTTATATTTTGGCAGATTTCCGTCCATGAGCTTATTCCTCTTGCACCACTAGTAATCATACAATGAAAAGAGACCAAATTAGCCTTGAATTAGATAATCAAATAATTAATTTCATTTCTATAGCTTTCTGCGTTAATTCGTGTCGGATATGCCGAGTAATATGTCAGAAAATGTGGCTAGATAACTTCTTTTGGGAAGTTATCAGTAGCCTACGGTGCTTTTCTGTCTTTGATGTCCTCTGCCAAGTCGAAATTAGCAAACCTTGTTAGACTTGTAGTTTCATCTTTTTGATAGAATAACCCGAGATACTTTATTCCTTAGAGGTATCAAAGAATACGTTTAATAGCTGCTTGATGAATTTTTTCTGACTTACTCACGAACCGGGTAATGATATTGACAAAATTCTCAATATCGGGTCAGGTGTTTGTGAGATAGATTAAGGAGCCACTATGCTCTGATTTTCTTCCTCATCTGCTCCTTCATTCTCTTGTTTTGCTATTAATCTTTTTTTAGCAATTGGGGTAATTGATGGATTGCAGTTTTCTAATTTATTTTTCTAGAAGAGGTTTGAGAGGTGTAGCTCTTGGCTAATAAAAACGATGCATGTAAGATGTTTGATCTGCAACCCCCCAAAAGAACTTCAAAGGTCCCAAATCAGTCATTTGATAATTCATTTTCTTTTTGAACTGTAAGATGTTGATTGATTGTTACCGGTGACGATTAGATCGTCCACATACATGCACGCCATTGTCATTGCATCTCCTTCCTGTTTTAAGAATAAAGTGGGTTTGAAAGATATAGTACCTAAACACCTAGAGGGGGGGGGGGGTGAATAGGTGACCTAATCCTTTTTAAACTTTAATGGCAGCAAACAGTTATATCATAGAATCTACTCTACTTTTGCACAGCAATCACACAGCATACACAGCAAATCACAATCACAACATAGCCGACACAGAGTTTTATAGTGGTTCCCCAAGCTGTGGGTACATCCACTTTCTCCCTTCGCCTATCTAGCAGTGTACTAGATTCGGCCAAACTTCACCACTGTCTCAGAACCCAAACTGGTTCCTACACCTCAGGCCCAAAGCCTTACAACTCAGCTTTTCCACAAAGCCTACACTCAGCCAACAAGGCCTACACTCAGCCAACAAGGCCTACACTCAGAGATTTAAATCTCCTACACTCAGGCTCTCAAACCCTACCCTCAGCCTTTATAATTACAGGCTTACAATTGACTCAGATCCAAAGGATCCTACAAGATAAAAATGATTATAGAAATAATAACTCAACAACTCAGAAACATGAGAGGGGAGTTGAGAGTTTCTTGATGAGTTCTTGGAAGAACTCAGCTGGATTCAATCTGACTTAGCTTTCTTCAAAGCTTCTTGAAAGTAGAACTGAATAAGAATGAATCCTCCTGCAGTTGATCCTTGATCTCTGCTTCTTAAGATCCAGAATAAATCTGAACCCTTCATCTCAGCCTAGTTCCAACGGCTGATTTCTTGGATGGAGCCCTCTCTCTCCAACTTCTTAGATCTGCACTTGGATAGTTAGATCTTCTTGATTTGATACTTGATCAATAACTCTGTGTACCACTTTAATAACTTGTTCAACAACAATCTGAACAACAATTTCTGTAAACTGTATGAGCCTATTTATAGGCCTTCTTCATGGTAACCAGCTGGTCCGGTCTATAACTGAATTCTGACATTTCTGACAGGTGCTGTAGACCGGCTGGAACGGCAGCTGTCAAGTCATCCAGTCAGTTCTTGAAAATCTCTAACTGTCTGATAGTGTCGAGACTTTCTGTCTTTAAGTGTCGACACTTATAGACCAAGTGTCGACACAAGTTGTGTAAGTGTCGACACAAGTCTACAAGGTGTCGACACAACTCCTTGTGTTGTAGATACTATGTCTCGACACAGATTCTTCTTCATGTGTCGACACTGAAATTGAGTGTCGACACAAGTACTTGATCTTCTATCTTTTGTTGAATTCTTCTAAGTGTCGACACATCTCCTTTGTGTCGACACAACTTCTTGTGTTGTATCTGTTAAGTGTCGACACTGCTTCTTGATGTCGACACATAGTCTTCTATGTTGATACTTGCTGAGTGTTGACACAGCTCCTTGTGTCGACACTTGATTCTTCTGTTGAGACTTCAGCTGAGTGTCGACACATTCCCTTAGTGTCGACACTTGTACTTAGAATAATTTGATGATCTTGCTGTTCTTTGCTAAGTGTCGACACAGCTTCATGTGTCGACACTTTCTTCAAGTGTAGAGTCTTCAGCTGAGTGTCGACACATTGTTCTAGGTGTCGACACTTACTTCATGTGTTGACTCTTCTGTTGAGTGTCGACACTTTGTTCTTGGTGTCGACACTTTCTTCAAGTGCTGACTCTTCTTGTTGTGTGTCGACACATTATTCTTGTTGTCGATACTTTAACTTAGTCTCTACTGACTTTTGCTGAGTGTCGACACAGCTCCAAGTGTCGACACTTTCTGGTGTAGACACAGCTTCACTGGGTGTCGACACAGCTCCTTGTGTCGACACTGCTTTACTGCACTTTTCTTCACTGAGTGTCGACACAGCTCCTTGTGTCGACACTTTCTGTCTGGTGTCGACTCTGCATCCCAGGTGTCGACACAATGACTCCAAGTGTCGACACAAGTCTTCTTCAGTGTCGACACTTTCCCTCTGGGTGTCGACACATGGACTTAGAAACTTTTTCATCATTTCCTGCAAATACTTAACCTGCACAAGTAACTCAAAAACACATCAAATACATTTTGATGTATATCATTGAGTTGGGTGAGGCTTCTTCAAATCAGGTACATTTAACCAATGTACCCAACAATCTCCCCCTATTTGGAGAAGTCATAACCCTTAGTCAATGATATACACCATTCATAATTAAAATTACAAAATGATGTAAAGCAGGACAATGTACAGCAGGGTAAACATAAACATGTATCAATTTCACATGTATACAAATTCATCATTACAGAACAAATAAGAAATAGACATATTCACAGAACAAACATGAAATAGATTAATCATATATTGTTCAAATATCTGTCTTATACAGTTTCAGAAGTTCACAAAATGTTTTTCATCAAGAAAATTACAAAGTAAACTTCAAGAAAATGCTAAATCTATTTTTGTTCTGGCTCCTTAATCACTATGCCTTTGCCAGCTTGAACTTTAGCTTGGACAGCAGCATCAGCAGTTTCAGCATCAGCAGGCTTCTTGCCTTTCAGATCTTTCTTCTTAAGCTCTTCAGCTTTGCTCTTCTGTCTTTCAAAATAATGGTATGGCTTTGGAAAGTACTTGCTAGGCTCCAGAGCAGTAGGAGGTAGCTTTCTCATCTTTGCCTTCCTTCTGTGTTGAACTATGGCCTCATGTCTGGTTTCATGTTTTCTCCATTCAGCTTCAGAGAACCATTTGTTCCTATCTTGAATGTTATCCTTGGCATCTTTCCAGGCAGTTAATATAATATTCCTAGAGGTAGGGCTCCACTGTTCATAGTCTGGCCTTTGTTCTGCTTGTTCCCTAAACCTCTTCTTAGACAACCTTGTCTCTTCTTCTTTTTGTAGAGCTTCTTCTTCTTTCTGAAGAGCTGCTTGCATAGCTTCAGACATAGGCTGAACCACTTTTTCCAGAATAACATTAGACTTCCTTCAGTTGGGCTATACATGTGATGAATATCAGCTGGCACCATTTCAAAATCTGGTGGAGGATAGATCACTTGAGCTACCTCTGGTTGCTCACCTCCAAGATATGCAGGTTGAATTCCAGATTCAGCAACATTGTCATCATCACAAAGTGGAGGATAGCCCAGTGTAGCTCTGATGGAATTAGATATCCATTTGGCATGATCAGAGCTAGCTTTGACTAAAACTCTCTCCCCCTTTATGACTTCTCTAGCCATATGATCTCTGACATCATCCTTCTGGAATCTGATTTGATTATCCAAGAATCTGACTCCATCTTTAAAGAAAGGTTTGAGCTTTTTAAGTTGTTCAGATATGGCCTTCTGGGAGTCTTGAATAGCAGTCTTAACAGCATTGATTTCTTCTTGAAATACTTTGTCAAAATCAGCTTTAACAGCAGCAGTAGAGGTAGAGGGTTCAGCAGCCTTGTTCTTTAACTCAGTGACAATAGAATTATGGGAAGCAGTCAAATTGTCATTCATCCTTAGCTGATTTTCAAGAACATACCCTTGCTTCAATGCTATGTCATCCACTTGGGCCTTTATCTTTTCCTGGTGTGTTGCCAAGTACACCACTGCATTTCCACCTTTGTGGAAGCATTCAGTCATCTCCTTTTTGTTAAGGTTCATTTCAAACCTTATAGACTTGATATCTTGGGCAAGATCAAACTGTAAAGATTTCTGCCCTTCATCCACATAAGCCTCTATGGCTTTTCTATGTTCATCCAGTTTTATCTGCAGGGCAATCATTAAAGCACTATAATCAACAGTTGGAGTTTGCTGAACTATAGGCTGTGGGGCAATAGATTGAAGAGCCTTCTTATAACTTTGACTTCTTCTCTTGAATACATAAAGTTTCTTCTTCTTAGCCCTGGCAATCTCCTCATCTTCAGAGGCAGATGTGCTGGCAATATCCACCCTCTCCTTAGGGCTTGAAGGCTTCTCAGTTTGCACATCTTGTGCATTCTCAGGTTCTGTCCTCACATGCTCTTCCAGAATTTCCATCTGCTCCCCCTCAACAGCAGCATTCTCTTTATCAGTAGTAGCCTTGTCCATGTCAAAGTCATGTTGATCTAGATTTAAAAATAAATCCTCCATAGTGTATTCTTGTGGTGATGGAGCTGGAGGAATACTAGGTTCTTCAACCATTGAATCAGTAATATCTTGAGCAACAGTAGATGTGTCTTCTATGACAGCATCTGGTACTTGACTATCCAGCTAAGTTTGCTGATGAACATCAGACAAATCAGCATCTTCTATAAGAAATTCTAAAGTATTTAGGTCAGTGAGTACCTCTAGTACGGTGTTGGTGGCTTGTTCACTTTCCAGTGTAGAGGGTTCTTCTACAACTGGAAGCTTCCCCTGGCTGTGATCCTTGTGGATGGGGCTAGCTTGAGGTAGCTCCCCCTAGATCTCAGCAACCTCTTGAGGAGCAGGAGTCTTCACTGCAGGCTCTTCCTCATGGTCATCTGGAGTAAAAACAACCTGTTCTTCACTTTCAGAGCTGCTAGTGGACTCTTGAGCCACTGGAGCAGTCTTCCTTTTCTTCTTGGGAGGAATCTCTTTCTCAGAAACAATCTTTTCAGGGGTTGGCAGTTCCTTTGACAACACCCTGTCCCATCTAGAAAAGATCCTCAAATCCATCCTTCTCATATGATTTATCTTGCTTCCTGCAGCTTGTTGCATTACCTCTGGTATTGCACCAGCTAGGTATAGACTTATAATTCTGCCCAGGTTGGGCTTCTTCAAGCTTTCCTTAATCTTCTCATAAACTACCATAGACCAGTCAGTTTTTAGAGAGAATATAATCCTTGTCATTATTCCAAACATATATGCAGACACTCTGTCATGCCCTCCTGGCTTGCTGAGTAAGACCTTACCAACAATTTCAGACATGAATTTGCCTTGGCTGTTCATGCCTTTCCTGTTAAACACAGATCCCAGCTTCATCTTAGGATCAAGTCCACACCAGGTTAGAGCTTCCTTGGTCCTTGATGCAGTAACTTCATCTTTCTCTTGAGTTCTTGGAAGCTGTAGAATCTTCCTCAGACTTTTTGGGGATACCTTAACCCTTGCTCCATGAACTCTGGATTTGATTTTGTATCCAGATTCATCCACCTTGGCTCCATTGAGGAATTCGAGTACCTCTTTCTTCCATATCTTTGTGGGTTCAGAAACTAAATATTCTAATCCAGAATCGACAACTAGGGTTACGACCGCCTGGATTTCTTGATCAGCATCAGTGAAAGCGTCGCGCACTAGCTCATATCCTTCATTGACGTTCTCCTCTAGCTTAGGCGCCATTAGGGTTTGTAGAATTTGTCTTGAGAGAAGAGAGGTGTCGACACAGTAGTTTTGGTCTCGAAACTTTGAAAGCGTGTCGACAAACAAAGACAAAACCCTATTTATACCTGTCTAATTTTGAAGATGAACAGGCGGGACAGCTAACTTAAAATGTGTCGACACTGGCAATAAGTGTCGACACTGACTTATAATGTCTCGACACATATGTGTCGACACAAGTTTAGTCAACAGATTTTATGTGTCGACACTTGGTTATGTGTCGACACAACATAACTCGACACATTGTCGAGACTTTACTTAGAAAATTCTGAGTAAATACTAAGTGTCGACACCTTTTTCCTGAAGTGTCGACACCTTTTTCCTGAAGTGTCGACACCATTTTTCTGTGTCGACATAGACTTGTCTATGTGTCGACACCTTTTTACTTAGCCAATTTCAATTCTGTAAACTTACTCTAAGTTTATCATTCCTAGTTCAATTTTGAATCTATTGAACTTAGCTTCTTCTAGGGGCTTAGTAAACATATCAGCTACTTGATTATCAGTTTTAACATATTCAAGTAAAATATCTTCTTTTTCTACATGCTCCCTAAGAAAATGATATTTAATTTCAATATGTTTAGTTCTACTATGGGATACAGGATTATTAGCTATTGAAATAGCACTAGTAGAATCACAGAAGAGTGGAGTTCTACTTACCTGAAATCCATAGTCCTCTAGCTGATGTTGTATCCACAGAAGTTGAGCACAGCAACTTCCTGCAGCCACATACTCTGACTCTGCAGTGGAAATAGCCACACTGGTTTGCTTTTTGCTACTCCATGAAATTAGTCTCCCACCTAGGAATTGACAGGTTCCAGTAGTGCTTTTTCTATCTTCTTTGCATCCTGAAGGCTGTTCCACATAGACTTCTTCCTTAAGATTACCATTCAGGAATGCTGACTTGACATCCATTTGGTAAACCTTGAATCCTTGATAGGTTGCATAGGCTAAGAACATCCTTATGGCTTCCAGTCTGGCTACTGGAGCAATGGTTTGATCGAAGTCAATACCTTCTTCTTGCACATATCCTTTAGCAACCAGTCTTGCTTTATTCTTAATGATGACCCCTTGTTCATCCAACTTATTCCTGTAGATCCACTTGGTTCCTATTATATTGTGGTCTTTAGGTTTAGGAACAAGTTCCCAGACCTTGCACCTTTTGAACTGATTAAGCTCTTCTTGCATTGCTTCAGTCCATTGTGGATCTTGTATTGCTTCTTCAAACCTCTTAGGTTCAACTTGAGATAGAAAATTGGAGTAGATTGCTGCATTTATGTTTCTGCTCCTGGTTTGTACTCCTTGTCTTGGATCTCCAATAATCTGCTCTACTGGATGATCTCTAAGATGCCTGTTGGCTGGAGGCATCCTAACTTCTGGTCGAACCTCTTTAGCATCTCCATCATGCTGTATACCTTGAACTTCATCAGCAATTGGTACATGTAGTTCTCCCCCTGGACAACAACTACTGTCCTCTACTTGCTGTCTTGCAGCAGATACTTCTTCTATAATAAGCTTGTCCATCTTCTTTGTTAAACCTGTGGGGCTGCATACAGTACTAGACAACTCATTGTTAATAAGTTTAGTCTCATCAAAAACTACATGCACAGATTCTTCTACAACTTGTGTAGACAAGTTGTAGACTCTATAAGCCTTACTATTATTGTTGTACCCAACAAAAATTCCCTCTTGGGACTTGGCAGCAAACTTAGTCAAGTAAGACTTCCCATTGTTAAGTATGAAGCATTTGCAACCAAAGATCCTGAAGTAGGATAGGTTTGGTTTCCTGCCTTTCACAACTTCATAGGGGGTCTTGTTGAGGCCTTTAGTGATGGTAGCCCTATTTATAACATGGCATGCAGTATTAACTGCTTCAGCCCAGAAATACTCTGGCAGTGATGTATCACTTAGTAGGGTCCTACCAGCCTCTATCAAGGTCCTATTCTTCCTCTCAGCAATGTCATTTTGCTGAGGTGTTTTAGGTGAAGAGAATTCTTGAAATATCCCAAAGTCTTCACAAAGTTTTGTCATGCTATCAGACTGAAACTCAGTACCATGGTCACTTTTAATCTTGACCACTGTACTGTCTAGTTCATTCTGAATTTGCTTGACAAAGCTATGGAAGACACTAGGTGTTTCAGATTTCTGTCTTAAGAAGAACACCCAGGAAAACCTTGAGTAGTCATCTACAACTACAAGGGTATAGACCTTCCTACTTAAGCTGTGAACTGGCATTGGACTAAAGAGATCCAAGTGCAAGAGGTATAAACACCACACAGCATCTTTGTTTTCTATGCTTCTAAAGGTGGATTTAGTCTGCTTGCCCTTTTGACAAGCTGAGCAAATACCATCTTTAACACACTTAACTTGAGAACCATTCCTCACTAACTCTTTGCTAAAGAGTTTGCTAATAGTCTTGTAGTTAAGATGGGCTAGCCTCTTGTGCCATTTGACACAATGAGTGACTGTCTCATCAGCTACAAGATAAACTGGAGAACCATTGTTCTCAACCATAATGTCTAGGCAGTAGACATTCCTCTTCCTATAACCTGTCAAAATGATCTCTTGATCACTTGACCTCTTGATATGACAACCATTTTTAACAAATGAGATGTCTTACCCTACATCACTTAATTGACTTATACTTATTAGGTTGTGTTTCAATCCTTTAACATAAGCCACTTGAGTAATGGTAACCAAGTTGCTAGAAATGTTACCAAATCCTTTGATGATTCCTTTTTCAGAACCACCAAAGGTGACTTTTGGACCTTCTTTTATTGGTATGTAGTCCTTTAGTAATCCTCTAGTTCTAGTCATATGTCTGGAACATCCACTGTCCAAGTACCATGTTGGGATATGGCCACTTGGACTCACCTGCAAAACAGATTAATGAACCTTAGAACCCAAAGAATTCTTGGGTCCTTGGTACTTGTTAGTTTGCAATCTGACAAAGCTACCTACTGACTTTCCAACAGGTAGTTTGGTACTCACTTTGACACTAGCATTGTGCCAACAGTCCACTGCAAAATGGCCAACTTTGCCACAACACCAGCATTCAAACTTATTTAACCTTTGCTTAGGTACTGTCTTTGCTGTCTTATCTACAGCTAACTTGTTGAATGTTGGGGCTTTGCCCTTGGACTTGGGCTTGGACTGCTCAGTCCTTGCAGGTTTAATAAAACTCAGTCCAGCCTTGCCTTTATGATGAACAAATTCATCAATTAAAAGTAGCACTGACTTAGGTTTAGAAAACCTAGCAACAAGCTCTCTCTCTTTCTGAAGATTGATCTCCAGACTCTTGATTTGATCATTCTTAAAGGTGATAGTCCCCATCTGAATCACTGTTATGTGTTTCAGCCTGGCTATCTCATTAAGCTTTTGATCAAATTGCTTCTCAGAATCTGTTACAGCAGCTTTTAGATCAGCAATTTCCATTGCCTGACTTTTGGCTAGGGTCTTGCTTTTCTTGTAAGCTTGCAACAGCACTTTATATTCATCTATAAGCTGATGAATATCATCCTCAGACTCAGATACACTTCCATCACTTGATGAAGATGAACCTGATTCTGTACTAGAACAAGAAACTGAACTTAGAGTTGAACTTTGTACCTTACTGGGTCCTGGCTGCTCCAGGATTTTGTCATTCTCTGTCAAAGCCATTAGCCCTTAGCATTGACTGTCTTCTTGTTCATAAATAGACTCCATTATCTGCATGAATTCTTCTTCTTCTTCTTCAGCAAACAGCCATATGTATGCCTCAGCATCAGACTCAGTTTCTGAAGAGATATCTGATAGAGTCTTCTCTTTCTTGGCTACAAAAGACTTCTCTTTCTTGCCTTTAAAATGAGTCTTTTTCCTGTCACTAGACTCTTTTCTCTTTTCAGGACAATCTGCAATAACTTGGCCTTGTCTATTGCAGCAATAGCACACTATCTTAGAAACAGTTGCCTTGCTAGATTTAGTCCTCTTCCTGTCCTTCTTTGAGGCCTTTTTATTCTGATATAGGTCTTCTTTTCCTTGTGAAGTAGAGGGCATTGTCCTCCACTGTTTCTTCTTCAAGAATTTCTGAAAGTGTCTAGTGAAGGCAGCAAAGTATTCATCACTTTCACTGCTTTCAGATTTTGTGCTGACTGACTCATCTGACTCTGATTCAACTACCTTTGGAGGTGGAGTTGATGACTTATTCCTGCACTTTCTGGAGGCTTCTGTCTTGAAGGCTACAGTTCTTTCCTTGTGTTCAGTTCTTGTTGACTTCTCCTCCTCTTTCCTCACTGTCAATTGCATTTCATATGACAATAATTTACCAAACAGTGTAGGAGGAGGAATTTCTCCCAACTTAGCCATTTCTCTAATGACACAAATCTTTGTGTCCCAATATTTAGTTAGGGACCTTAGGAACTTGTCATTTAGTTCATAGTTACTGAACTCTCTTCCATAAGACATGAGTTCATTCACTATCCTGTAGAACTTCTTATAGCACTCAGTTATGATATCACCCTTTCCTTGTCTAAAACTTTCATACTCCTGATTTAGCCAGGATTTTCTATCTTGTCTAACTTCTTCAGAACCCTCCATATACACAATAAGAGTGTCCCACATCTCTTTGGTTGTCTTACAGTGTATAAGATTCTGAAATGTTGCATCATCTATGGCACTCACTATATTGTTTTGTGCCCTTTTGTCCATGGTGGCTAGGACAATCTCATCCTTAGTCATTTCAGAGAAATCCTTTGGTGTTCTCTGATTTGCATCTAGAACAGATATCTTCATGGGCACATAAGGCCCTTCCTTTACTGTGATGTAGATTCTAGGGTCTGAGGCCTCCAAAAACAGCCTTACCCTTGACTTCCAAATCCCAAAGATTTCCTTTCTGCATATAGGTAATTTCATGGAACCCAATTCCTTGTGATTCTCAGAAGAACCCATGTTTCTTGATTTTCTTGAATCTGTAATTTGCCTTACACTGAATCTGCCAATCAGGATCTCCTCAGACTGTTAGTCCATTTTAAGGAACCTCCCTCTGATACCACTTGAAAGATATAGTACCTAAACACCTAGAGGGGGGGGGGGTGAATAGGTGACCTAATCCTTTTTAAACTTTAATGGCAACAAACAGTTATATCACAGAATCAACTCTACTTTTGCACAGCAATCACACATCATACACAGCAAATCACAATCACACCACAACAGACACAGAGTTTTATAGTGGTTCCCCAAGCTTTGGGTACATCCACTTTCCCCCTTCGCCTATCTAGCAGTGTACTAGATTCGGCCAAACTTCACCACTGTCTCAGAACCCAAACTGGTTCCTACACCTCAGGCCCAAAGCCTTACAACTCAGCTTTTCCACAAAGCCTACACTCAGCCAACAAGGCCTACACTCAGCCAACAAGGCCTACACTCAGAGATTTCAATCTCCTACATTCAGGCTCTCAAGCCCTACCCCCAGCCTTTATAATTACAGGCTTACAATTCACTCAGATCCAAAGGATTCTACAAGATAAAAATGATTATAGAAATAATAACTCAACAACTCAGAAACATGAGAGGGGAGTTGAGAGTTTCTTGATGAGTTCTTGGAAGAACTCAGCTGGATTCAATCTGACTTAGTTTTCTTCAAAGCTTCTTGAAAGTAGAACTGAATAAGAATGAATCCTCCTGCAGTTGATCCTTGATCTCTGCTTCTTAAGATCCAGAATAAATCTGAACCCTTCTTCTCAGCCTAGTTCCAATGGCTGATTTCTTGGATGGAGCCCTCTCTCTCCAACTTCTTAGATCTGCACTTGGACAGCTAGATCTTCTTGATTTGATACTTGATCAATAACTCTGTGTACCACTTTAATAACTTGTTCAACAACAATCTGAACAACAGTTTCTGTAAACTGTATAAGCCTATTTATAGGCCTTCTTCATGGTAACCGGCTGGTCCGGTCTATAACTGAATTCTGACATTTCTGACAGGTGCTGTAGACCGGCTGGAACGGCAGCTGTCAAGTCATCCAGTCAGTTCTTGAAAATCTCTAACTGTCTGATAGTGTCGAGACTTTCTGTCTTTAAGTGTCGACACTTATAGACCAAGTGTCGACACAAGTTGTGTAAGTGTCGACACAAGTCTACAAGGTGTCGACACAACTCCTTGTGTTGTAGATACTATGTCTCGACACAGATTCTTCTTCATGTGTCGACACTGAAATTGAGTGTCGACACAAGTACTTGATCTTCTATCTTTTGCTGAATTCTTCTAAGTGTCGACACATCTCCTTTGTGTCGACACAACTTCTTGTGTTGTATCTGTTAAGTGTCGACACTGCTTCTTGATGTCGACACATAGTCTTCTATGTTGATACTTGCTGAGTGTCGACACAGCTCCTTGTGTCGACACTTGATTCTTCTGTTGAGACTTCAGCTGAGTGTCGACACATTCCCTTAGTGTCGACACTTGTACTTAGAATAATTTGATGATCTTGCTGTTCTTTGCTAAGTGTCGACACAGCTCCATGTGTCGACACTTTCTTCAAGTGTAGAGTCTTCAGCTGAGTGTCGACACATTGTTCTAGGTGTCGACACTTACTTCATGTGTTGACTCTTCTGTTGAGTGTCGACACTTTGTTCTTGGTGTCGACACTTTCTTCAAGTGCTGACTCTTCTTGTTGTGTGTCGACACATTGTTCTTGGTGTCGACACTTTAACTTAGTCTCTGCTGACTTTTGCTGAGTGTCGACACAGCTCCAAGTGTCGACACTTTCTGGTGTAGACACAGCTTCACTGGGTGTCGACACAGCTCCTTGTGTCGACACTGCTTTACTGCACTTTTCTTCACTGAGTGTCGACACAGCTCCTTGTGTCGACACTTTCTGTCTGGTGTCGACTCTGCATCCCAGGTGTCGACACAATGACTCCAAGTGTCGACACTGCTTGCCTGGGTGTCGACACAAGTCTTCTTCAGTGTCGACACTTTCCCTCTGGGTGTCGACACATGGACTTAGAAACTTTTTCATCATTTCCTGCAAATACTTAACCTGCACAAGTAACTCAAAAACACATCAAATACATTTTGATGTATATCATTGAGTTGGGTGAGGCTTCTTCAAATCAGGGACATTTAACCAATGTACCCAACAGGGTTCATTAGGACTCCTTGTGAATCCTTCATTCATAAATAAGTTGGTGATATTCTCGTGCCAAGAACAAGGGGACTTCTCAAGACCGTATAGTGCCTAGTAGAGTGTGTACATCTTATCTTCTTTTCCTTTTCTCTTGAATCCCTCTGGTTGGCTTACATATACTTCTTCAATTAGATTTCCGTTAAGAAATGCTAATTTTACGTCCAATTGAGAGAGAGAATACCTGGATTGTGCTGCAAGTGTAAGTATTAGGCATATGGTGGTCATCCTTGCTATTGGAGCAAACATTTCTCCATATTCTTCACATGTACCTAAGTGTACCCTTTGGAAACAAGACGTGGTTAGTGTTTGAGGACTGAGTCATCTTCATTTTTTAGTATGTATACCTACTTTAGTCCAATGATAGTTTTATCATTTGGTCTTGTACTAAGGCCCGTGTTTTATTTACTTCAATTGCATCAATCTCATCCTTCATAGCATTCCTCTAATCTTTTATTTTCACTGCTTCATCAAATGTGGTTGGCGTAGAGGGAACCATAATCTGCTCTATTGTTCTGTTTATTTCTTCAAAAGTTTTAAATTTTTGGGGCGATGATGAATCCAAATCTGAGTTCAGATAAGGCTCGATATTACTTTGTTGAGGAGAACTGGGGTCTGCTAGGAGGGAGCTGGCAGGTGTTTCCAGCTCAACCAGCAACTCCAGTGGTTGCACTGAGATAAAATCTGAGCCCCGGTACCATTCATTGTCTTCATCAATTGTTACATCTCTTGATATGAGAAGCTTATTAGTGTGCAGTTCTACCAGCCTATACGTATTGCTCTCATTGTTGTAACCAATTAGGGTGCATTTAACACTTGTTTCTGTGAGCTTGTCTGTTCTTCCTCTGGTTTTTTTGGGTGTATGCAATCGAGCCAAAAATTCTTAGGTGAGACAAATTTGGCTTTTCCTTCAACAGTGCCTCATAAGGAGTGCAATCATCAAGTGATTTTGTTGGGCATCTATTCAATATGTATACGTCAGCAGTCACTGCCTTTCCTCAGAGTTCCTTTGGGCAGGACTTGTGTAGCAACATTACCCTAGTCATCTCAATGACTGTTCGATTTCGCCTCTCCACGACCCCATTTTGCTGAGGTGATCCTGGAGTGGCGAATTCCCAGCGTATGCCTGTCGTGTTACAAAAGTTGACGAATTGAGTTGACAAAAAATCTCCTCCCTTATCACCCCCTCAATATTTTTAAGTTCCTTTACAACTATTTTTCTATAATGTTTTTAAATGTTTGAAAGGTTTGAAAGACATCTAACTTGTGCTCTAGTAGATACAGCCATATGAAACGGTTATAGTCATCCACAATTAGGAGGTAGAATTGTTTTGCTCCTAGAGCAGCAACACTGGCAGGGCCCCAAATGTCAATGTGCACAAGGTCTAGTGGTTTTGAAGCCCTTCGAAATGTTGCTTGAGGAAAAGGTTGGCGGTGAGACTTTCCTATGGAACAAGTATCACATACCTGAGGGGTAAACTTGGTTTGCGGTTAGAGCTGTCACTTAAAACTGAAAACTGAAAACTGAACCGGAACCGAACCGGAATCGCAAAGAACCGAATCAGACCGTTCTCGAATTATTTGGGTTTTGATTTGAATTTTGGAACCGCGAACATCATTGGTCTGGGTGTGGTTATTTCATTTTATTATCCGGACCGAAATCCGAACCGCAACCGCAATATACAAGTCTCAAGCGGTTCCAAGATTTTTAGACCCGATCTGAACCGAACCGAAGCAGAACCGAACCGCAACCTGTTTATTATTTTAATTTTTTAATAATAATAATTTTATTATATTGTTATTTTTTTATAATCATCTATAATATCTATACTTACTAGTATGAGTGAAACTGACGTGATTTGATCCAAACCGCAATCGCACTAAAAGAGGTTGGTTTGGACCGAACAAAATCGCATCATACCAAAAATGTGCAGTGTGGTTTGACATTGGTGCAGTTTGGAGTCGATTTTTGCGGTACAGTTTCGATTTTTACACTATTATATAATGTATTTTCAATTTTACTCATACATTTTCCTGAAATAATTAAAGTAACTTGTACTTAGTGGTGATGATTGAAATATCATGCCCTCTCGAAGAAAACGATATGGCACGGTATTGTCGATTTTGCACCGCCAAAAACAACACTTTAAATTATATTGTTTTGCAACAAACGAAGTCACTCTACAACCAAACCATTTAGTACAGTTTAAAATCAGCGCGGTTTAAAATTAGTGCGTGATGAAGCATTTTTTTGCTTACTTTATTAGGGAAAAATATGTATATTCTCGTTTAAATCTTTTGCCTTTCTTATTTTTAGGTTCTTTTTAGTTTCTTTTCTCAATTATTATTCTAAATTATTTTATTTTCTATTTTTCAGTTTTTTTGGGTTCTCTCCTGTTACAAGCCCACGGGTCACGCCCTACCAGGGAGTGTACTTAGGGAGTGAACCCAGATGGAATGAAGCTATCGGTCCGAAGTCAAATTCTGGAAAATTCAGCTTACACGCCCTCGGTCACGCCCATGTACTACCACCACGGGCGTGTCTCTGAGGCGTGTCCCGCCAAGTCCCGAAAAATCACTACAACGTGACTTTTCCCCGCTCCACCGTCACGCCGAATCTGACACACCCCAGGTAAACACTTGACCCGGGCGTGTAAGGGGGTCGTGTACTTCCCGAAAAATTTCTACAAATAGTCACAAGCTCCAAGTATTCTGAGAGCAGATTGAAGCCTTGTAGAGAGTTGTTGAGAGTTTTATTTTCAGAATATTTTAGCTTAATGTTTTCATTTCTTAGCATTATTGTAATCTTGTTTATCGTATTTGTAATTTTTTTGGAAACTCGCTTTGTAATGTCCTTTGGTCCTTTCGGTAGCTTCTTTCCAATAAGAAATAAAATACTTTGTTATTCCTTTTTTCTCTCTCTTTCTTATTGTGCATATTCTTAACATGATCTTCATTCACTACTTCCTCATGAGTAACTAAATCCTCATTAGTACTCGATCGCGATGATCTGAGAATGAGTTGATCAGTTATGATGTTTTAGCTTTATTTTTCCTTTTAAAGTATATGCCTTAGATTTACTCTTGGTTTATAATTAGTGGGACTATATTATCGATATATAATCTCCACTTAGGTTTTCATTCTTAGTTAGCCGAGAGGCTCGTAGACTAAATTGATCACCCAAGTGTAAAGAGAGTTGCATGCACGTCTCGAGAGAGAATGACGTAAATCTCCCGAATTGCAATCAAATCCAATAGCGGGGTTCACCACTTAAAGCGAGTTTTAGGCATTCGAATACATGATGAGAGTTCGTTCGGATCTTCCTAAACTCAGTTGGGCACTTCTCTGAGAGGAGCGTGTTCAAACTTCGGGAACCCCCACGGTCAAGGACCACTTACTTTATTAAGATCAAGGTTGTTATTTCATTTTAATTTTCTTATTTTGAAGTGATTCAAAATCGAGTACTAATCTCTTTATCATTAGTTGTTACCCTTTATTTGCAAGTAAATTAGTTCTCTTTTTAGCTAAGTAAAACAAACCCAAAAAAATCATTGATAAGATAATAGTAACCTCCTCGAAGTAAAAGTATTCTAATAGCCCAGGGAAATACGACCTTGATATTAAACCCATAATATTTTATACTATAAACGATTAGGTACACTTTTCTTTATCGAAAAATGAATCGGAGAATATTATTAACCTCACTTCCACACATTATATTCTCTTTCACCCCCTTCTCTGCACATTTAATTTTTATATCAAGTTTTTGGCGTCATTGCCGGGGACTTAGTTTTGATATTTTGAAAAGAGGATAACTATTACTTTTATCATTTCTCTTTTTCGCTCTCTCTATAGTTTTTTTCATCTTTATCTCTCTCCCACTTCTCTTTCTTTTTAAGTGTATGACCTGAGGAAGCTCTTCGAATATTCCTTTTGATTTTGAGATAGAGCGCGCCGCTTTGTGTCGCCACCGTTCTCGTGATCAGGAACGCATTTAGGCATCGAAGAGTCGATCGGGGACACTGCCATAGAAACTATGGATCTTAATCCGCCCAACCCAAATGAGGCCCAGCAAAGGATCATGTCATATTATGCGCGGCCAAATCTGGAGGGTACACAATCAAGTATTGTCCGCCCCGCGGTGGCAATCAATAACTTTGAGATCAAGTCTAGCATTATACAAATGGGGCAGCAGTCGGTAACCTTCGATGGTCTCTCGGACGAGGATCCAAATTACCACATTTCAAATTTTCTTGAGATTTGCGATACTTTCAAAATCAATGGAGTCACAGATGATGCCATCCGATTATGTCTTTTTCCATTTTCTTTGCGGTCAAAGGCCAAGTAGTGGCTGGGCTCTCTCCCTAGAGGGTCCATCACTACATGGGCCGAGATGTCAGGGAAATTTCTTACAAAGTACTTTCCTCCTACAAAAATCGCAAAATTACGCACTGATAATGCATCATATATGCAAATAGACTCGGAGACTCTCTACGACATGTGGGAGCGCTTCAAGGAACTATTGCGTAGATGCCCACACCACGCACTTCCCACTTGTCAACAACTGCAAATCTTCTATAATGGCTTGAATTTCCAAACAAGACAAATGATTGACGCAGCCGATGGGGGATGTTGAATTACAAAACCCTGGAGTCCGCGCAAGAGCTTGTTAAGGAAATGGTCATGAATGCGTCCCAAAGGAATGCAGCCCGAGCACGACCGGTTAAGCCAGCGAGAGTTTTTGAAATTGATGCAGTTACGAATCTAGCCCTCCAAGTTGAGCTCCTAACTAAGCAAGTGGCGGTGATGACTGCTTCCTCCGCCACTCCTCCTTGGGATAATAATAATAATGTTATTTTAGAAGAACATGTTAACTTCATGGGAAACGCACCTCAGCCTTCCTATAACACGAATAACACATCGTACAACAACCCCTACAATGCGGGTTATAGGAACCATCCAAACTTCTCATGGAGCAACCAAGGGAATGCTCAGCGCCCTCCAAATCTAAATCCTGCTTATAATCTAGCTCCCTCCCTTAATTTAAATCCACCCGGTTTTGCACCGCAACAGCCGAAGCCCTCTTTGCTTGAAGAGGTCTTCGCCAAGTACGTTGCCTCAAATGAATCTAATCTCAGGAACATATGGCTTCAAATTGAAAAGTGATTAACATGAAAGTTGTAGATCTCGCTGATTAGCATGAAAGTTGTAGTTCTCAGCGAGATCTACAACTTTCATGCTAATCACTTTTCGATTTGGAGTTGTTTTGACCCTCATACTAGGCCACGAAAAACCAGATTTTCGTGCATTTATTGTAGCACTCTCGCCGCCCCCGATTTCGAGACCCAAATTGAAGGTCAAGAATGCTCCAAATCAAAAAGTGATCAACATAAACGTTGTTCGTCTCGCCAAGATATACAACTTTCATGTTAAACACTTTTCGATTTGGGGCCTTCTTGAGTCTTGCACGTACGCCCGTACACCCGCACAATATACTTCTCCATATATATATATATATATATATATATATATATATATATATATATATATATATATATATATATATATATATATATATATATATATATATATATATTCATAATTGTGCTGCCAGAGGACTCCACGCATGCCAGAGGACTCCACGCATGCCAGAAATCAGAGTAAGGTTTGAAAGTCCATGCATGCTTGTATTTGTAATCAGAGCATGCTCCTTATTTTCTTCACATGCATCTGTTGGGTATCAACACATCACTGCTTAAGGGTGAAATTGACGAGATATTTTTTTGTTCTTGGACGCATGCTTCGAATAGGCCATCAGATGTCAAACTCGACGCCCCAGTCGGACCAAATTAACTTTGGCCGTCTTAGGAGGGGCAGAACTAGGAATTTTTCTTAACCCAAGCACAATTTTAAAATAAATAATTAAATGCAATTCTTAAATAAAATTAAACTAATATTGCAATTAATAAAAAGTTATTAACCAAAAAACACATGACATATCGTTCAATATGCCACCTTTTGTGGACACATATTTTGAAATTATAATAATAGTATCATTAGTAATAGTGTCAGCAACATCTTTCTCCGTATAAATGATCAAGCAGTCATTCATCCATTCATCTCTCATTCTGTTTCGTAAATAATTTTTTATAATCTTCATTGTTGAGAACATTCTTTCAACTGTAGCAGTTGCAACGGGTAGAAGACATGCCAACTTTAAAATCCTGAAAACCAACTGATAGTGATCTTATTTTTTCAACTACACCAATTGTTTTAAAAGGCCACTAATTCCTTTACTATGAGAAAACGTGTCGGTTGGTAAAAAACGCATGTCAATAATATACATATCAAGTTGTCCTTCAAGTAGTTGCAATTATATTTGTGAGAAATCAGAGGAGTACAATTCCGTGAGACGAACTAACTTTTGTTTATCAAATTAGGCAAATCGACCACTAAAGTCAAGACAAGAAATACATAAGAGTGGTTTAGTGTTCACTTCATTAAAATGATCATTTAACTCGTTCAAAATCCAATCGAGCACTGTATTAAAGATTTCAACATGAAAATGATGACAGTTTATAACCTCTCTTTCATTGCATCTTGATCTTCTTGCTTGAGTATATTTTTCATTCATATTAGGAACCTCTCTATATGTTGTTTTGTGCAAAATTTTGATACTTTAGTCATTAAGGAGTTCTATTCAAGATCATCATTTCTTAAATTAAACAGTAACTGTTTTGTAAATTTTACAAACTTCATTGCATTAACAATGCCTTGATCCTTCTTCTGTAAAGTTTGTGATAACTCGCGTGACTTGGATAAAATACTCTTCATTAAATGCAAGAGGAAAATAAAATTAAAAGTCAGGAGACTTTTAATTAAAGTATTGGTCATTTCTCTTTGATTTTCATCAGCACCATCAATCTTGATAATTTCAAGTGTCTCAACAATAGATGAGAACATTTGAATAAAATTTAATACTGTGTCATAATGTGAACTCCACTGTGTGTCACCTACCCATTTTAATTCAAGTGGGTGATTTGCCCCTCGACCACTTTCCAACTCCCCGCAACCAAGCTCTAAAGCAACCCGATCAACTTCTAATGCTCTGATACAATCCCGTCGTTTACAAGATCCGCCAACAACATTCAACACAAGGTTAATAAGCGTAAAATCTCTACAACTTCAATATGATCTTCTACAACTGCTACTAATATTAGTTGCAGTTGATGAGCAAAACAGTGAATATAGAAAGTACAATTATTCTCCTGCAATATCAACGTTTTCAGTCCTTTGAACTCGCCCCTCATATTGCTAGCAGCATCATAACCTTGACCCTGCAATTTAGATATGCTTAGGCAATGTTTTGCAAACAAATTATCAATAGCTTTCTTTAATGATAAGACAGTTGTGTCTATAACATGAACAAACCCAAGAAGACGCTCCACAATAAGACCTTTGATAGTAATATAATGTAAAACCACGACCATTTGTTCTTTTGTGGACACATCACATGATTCGTCGACCAAAATACTGAAGCAGCATCCCCAATGTCTTGAACAATTATCTTTGTTATCTCTGATGTAATGCAAGAAACTATCTCTTTTTTGGATTTTTGGAGATATTAATTGACAATTGATAGGTGCATTTTCAAAAACCACTAACTTGACCTCATTGTTATGCAATGCAAGAAATTCTAAAAGTTCAAGAAAGTTGCCTCGATTGCTGGATTCTTTAGACTCATCATGCCCGCAAAAAGATAACCCTTGTTTTAAAAGAAAGTTTATACAGTCTATTTACACACACAAACGAGCGCGATATTGAGTGCGTTGTGTCTCTTTCTGCCTATAAAATGCAACTTGAATACCTTGCTTCTGATTCATTAAAGCTATGCACATCTTCTTAGAGTTATTATGTGTACTTGTGTGATTTTTGACATGTTTCTTTAAGATCATCCTATCTTTCCAATATTTGAAAGCTTGACATACAAATGTACGATCACAACATCTTTGTGAAAAAATGTAACAATAAAGACAATATACATCATCTTTATCTATACTGTATTCCAGCCAATCTTTAAATTCGTTAAACCAGATCTTGTTGAAACGACGAGCTTTATTTCCAATTTGAGCTTGTGGAGAATTTGCTAAAATCGGTTAACAATGACCATTCTGTAAGTATTTTCATCTTATCATGTATTGTATGTTTACATCATATGAGCTAATAGGTTGTCTCAATCAAGGATCAGTAGTTAACTCATTTAAGATAAATTCAGATAGAGTCCTTTTACCACATGAATCTGATGCTTGAGAATCTTGAGAAATTTGATTTGAGCTCACTTTTGAAAAAAAATTATCAATCGAACACCTAAGTAGGCACCAAATAAAACAAAAAACTGATCTTGTAATTTACAAACTAAAATTGTTAACTCATCGCTAGCAGCAACACTACAACAACATCACTAAAAATAACTGGTATAACACAAATTTGGTATAACAGAATGGTACCTGAATTGGTGTAACTGATAAACAGAATTTGGCAAAATTGATAAACAAAATTGGTATAACAGAAATGTTAAAATTGGTATAACAAGGAAGTGTTAAAATTGATATAACACAAGTGTTAAAATTGATATAACAGAAGTGTTAACTGATAAATAAAAGTGATATAACAGATAAAATTGGTTAGCTTATCACATATGTGTTAACTGATAAAGCAGGTGATATAACAGACAAAATTGGTTAACTTGTTACAGAACTGTTAACTGATAAACAAAAAATTAGTTAAGTGTTAGCTGGTAAACAAAAATTTGAAATTGGTTAACTGATAATAATAATAATAATGCAGAAGAAGAAGAACCTGGAGTGCGTAGTGCGGACCGGTAGGCAGCAACGATTCAAACCTGGACTGCGGAGTGTGGAGCAGCAGACAACAGCGATTCCTGAGGCAAAATCAGCGAAAAATCACACCCGGGCGATCAACGGGCTGGGGCAAAATCAAAGCGCGGAGTGCGAAGTGCAGAGTACGGAGCAGCAACGATCAGCGGGCTAAGGCAAAATTAAAGCGCGGAAATGACAAAGCAATAGCGATGCGATAATAGGGTTGTCTCGCTCGGTGAAATCTGCAAAAAATCACACCCAGGCACGTGCCCGGGTGTGTCCGAAGGTGGGTCCGCCCGTGGTCTTAGCCCACGAAGCGATCGAGCACGCACACAGTCAAAGAGAGAGAGAGAGAGATTATGCACACAATGTTTTGAAGTGGAAAACCCCCTCAATCAGGTAAAAAATCACTTGACCGGATCTTTGTCGGTCGAATCGAGGGCGACATGCCCTGCTCATTACACTTTGAAGATGAGAGGGAGTTACTTAGGCTCACGATGAACAACGGGCTGCTCCGCATGAGGTTATTTGTTGGGGCGTTGAGGACTAACGGGCACTTGTTGTAGTAGGAATTTCCTTCTCGCCGCTCACTTATGGACTTAGGAGATTTTTGGTGGAACGGAGGTGGCTCGAATGTGGCTCGTAGGAGGAATCCGACAGAGCTCTGATCTGAGAAGAAAGAAAGCAGAGGAGAGAAAAGAAGAGAATTGAGGTGGCCTGGGGGCCTTTTTATAACCTCTAAGAGGTGGTTACGGTGGCTATGCGGCTATCAGCACACCGTAACCACCAATATCATTATTTTAAACATAGTTTTGGGTGCATATTATTCGCATATTATTTTTACTAAATATAGGCCCCCACTTAAAACATGCCGCCCCACAACTAGTAGTGGTTACGCGAGTAGTTATCCGCTTAGTAGACGGTGACAATCGTGGCTAAACGATCACACAGTGGGGAAGGAGCCCATAGAGGGCAAGAGAGGCGACCGACCACCACCTCACGAGTTGCCGGCCCCGGTGAAGGTGGAGGGCCGCCGTCGCGGCGCCGGCCGGTCGACCGCACTCGTGTGGCACACCAGGCCTGACCCCGGCGACGGTCATCGGGTGCGACCCCGACGTTGGCCGTCAGGCGCGACACCAGGTCCGAGCACCGGCCGCAAGGCGCGGCCGACCGGAGCCGGCCCGAGTGGGGGGCGGTCGGCCGAGCATACCCGGTCGGGGAGTGGTCGGACGAGCATACCCGGCTGGGGGGCGGGGCTCGGACGGCCGCACCCGGCACCTCCTGTAGAGGCCGCGAGAGGGAAGGATTCCACCGACTAGCCAGCGGGACCTTCGCGCCTCGCGGCCGCAAGTGTGTGGCCCAGAGATGCGGCCACTCAGCCGACCGGAAGCCGGGCCGACTTGAGCTGGCCCGCTGGCGGTAAGAGAGATAGGGTGTGGCCCCAATAGCCGGCCCCGGGTGGCTCGGGGAATGAGATCCCGCGTGAGCGGATCATGCATGATCGTGCGTGCCGATCGCGCGCTCCGCGATTCCCCCATGATCTCCATTTAGGATGATGGGATCATGGGGAGTGGCTAACCACACCCCCAATAATTCATAAATAGGCTTGTCCCCATCAAAGCTACAGTGCCCTAGCAATCTGACATCTCTCCCGTGGAAAAACAATTCAGTCTGCCTCCATTATTGTTGTGAAGGTTTCAAGAGAGGGAAAATCTTCTCTCTTCATTTCGCCGTCGTGTGACCACCGTTTTCAAAGATCGTCGTCTCTACGGTGTTGCTCTCATCAAGGATTCCACTGTCGGGTGTTTTTTGAAGTGGCTTTTCGCTCACACGAGTCCAAGGAGGCGGCTGGAGTATTATCTGTTCAAGGTGTTCTTGTTTATTTTCTGGACAGTTTTTGGATCAAACAATTTCTATTTTCTTGTATGCTTTGTTGTATGTCTCGGTGTATGTCTATGCATATACTTTGATGTGGTTGTGGTGAATAATTTTAACTCTTATTTGAATCCACATATTTCGGTTCTGGTTATTTTTCGGTGTTGTTCTACGTGGTTGCTTGAAGCATCCCTGGGGTGTGAAATCTTTACATGGTATCAGAGCTACAAGGGTTTTAGAGGAGTTTACTAAGTTTATTTGGGGAGAAGAATGGTATACCAGATATGGACGGAGGTAGCGGTATTAGAGGGCATGAGATTGAACTACTCACACATACAAACTATAAGAAATGGAAGAGTTGAATGAATAGTTATCTATTGGTAGAAGATCTGTGGGAGGTGTTGGCGGAAACGAACAGGAAGAAGTGCTTCAAGCCGGGGACAAAGATCCAGAGGTGAGAGCATGAAGAAAAACAAATGTGAAGACAAAGTTTGTCTTGAACAGATCAATTTCACCGGATTTGTTCGACTATATCTGGGGATGCAAATCAGCGTCACAGATTTGAGCATCCCTTGATGGACTTTTCAACACGAAGAACGTGACACAGTTACAATTTTTTGAAAATGAGTTGACAAAGGAAAACCAAAGGGAGCTTTCCATCTCAACATTTTTCTTGAAGTTGAAAAACTTGTGTGCAAAGATTTCTATGTTGGATCCGGATGAGCCAATTTCAAAGGCAAGGCTAAAGAGACATTATTCACGGGCTTCAGAAGGAGTATATTCCGTTTATTACATCAGTTCAAGGATGGGATCGTCAACCTACCTTAATGGAGTTGGAGAATCTTCTTGCATCGTAGGAAAGTTTGGCACAATAAATGGCGGGCTGCTATATTTCTGGCAGATAACAAAGTGCTCTTTTCGGGGAAGAAGAAGTCATTCGTCAAGATGAAGAATTTTGGTGTTGGACCTTCTAACTCTTTAAAAAGTGAGAGTGGTCTTTCCCACACTAAGAATGATGAAAATCAAAAGGAGCCAAGACGTTACAGTTGTAAAAAGTTTGGTCATATCAGACAGGATTGCCATGTCAAGTTGAAGTCTGGAAATTTGGCGGATAGAGTAGAGTATCATGAAGAAGATGAGTGGGGAAATTGCTTTATGACGGTGTCTACGGTCATGCCGATAGATGACTTGACTTCCATAAATTTCCAAGATGACTAGATTGTTGATTCAAGATGTGGACACCATCTTACAGGAGATGACTCAAAGTTCTCTCTTCAAAAGTATAAAGGCAATGATGCTATAGTGATGACGAATAATACAGTGCATGTTGGGGAGAAGGAAAGTAGAGTGGTATTGGATAATGAAGGTGGAGCTCTTACTCTAAAAAGTGTTTTTCATGTGCCCGGTATAAAAAAAATGTTTTCTCAGTTATAAATGCAGTAGACGTTGGCTATAATGTACTATTTGGGCCAAAAGAGGTGAAGTTTCTTCGAAACGTCTCTCCCATGAAGGCGGATGTCACCCATACGGGTAGAAGGGTTCATGATCTTTTTGTCCTATCTACTTCTTCTTATGTAGATAAGATGATGGCCAATGATTGAGCTGTCATTTGATATAAAAAGTAGGGGCATGTTGGCATGGAGAAGTTAAAGGCGATGGTGGCCAAGAAGTTGGTGAAGGGATTACCTAGTCTATCTTCATTTGGAGAAGGACATGTATGCGAAGGTTGTCAATTTGGGAAGTCGGTCTTCCATTTGACAAATCTATTTCTAGGAGTAATTGAACACTGGAGTGCGTCCATAGTGACATGATGGGGTCATGCACTACTGCTACATATTCGGAATATCACTACATATTTTTGTTCGTGGATGACTTTTCTAGATACACATGGGTATATTTTGTGAAGGAAAAGTCCAAGATGTTTGAAAAATTTCAAGAATTTATGGAGACTATTGAAGGCGTGCTGAATCGAAGAATCAAAAAGTTGAGAACGGATAATTGAGGGGAGTTTACCCCTAATGAGTTTTTGTTTTTTTTTTTGCAGGAAGCATGAAATCAAATGGGAGCTCTCTTACGCTTACACTCCGCAACAAAATAGAATGGCGGAGAAAAAAATTTGGCATCTAGTGGAGATGTGCAAATGTTGGTTGCATGCAAAGGGTATTCCCAAAGCCATACGGGCAGAGGGTATGCCATATGTGGTATATGTAATCAATCGGCTTTTGCTATATTCAAATAATATGAAGTCTTCTCATGAGATAATATTCAGAGAGGTGCAAAGTGTCAAACACCTGAAGGTGTTTGGATCTCCTTGTTTTGTACATGTTCCAGATTCGAAGAGAACAAAGTTTGACACAAAGGCTGTTGAATTCTGTGAAGTGAAAGTGGGTGAATGGAAGGCTTGGGCTACCTATCCGCGCGGACTACGCGGATAGGGTTGGCGGACTGCTAAATCGGCAGGGATGTTGCAGGCGGTTTGCTCTGTGGCGGCTTGGGCGGTCTGTTCGCGCGGACTACGCGGACAGCAGCAGCGGTCTGTCAGGTCGGCGTATACTCAGCAGATGGTTGAATCCCAAGAAGTAACCCGGCGGATAGAAACTCTATCCGCGGAGTCCGGCATGAAGCGGACTGATGAACTGGAGCTCGGTAGACCGGTTTGGCAGTTGCCTTGGTCTTGCTCTGGTGCAGCGGGAAGCCGCGGAGACCGTCGGTCAGTGCGGACAGAAGCTGGAGGTCGCCCGGTATGGCAGGCTAGATCCAATGTCCGCCAGTAAGTGCGGACTGGCCCTTGTGGCCAGGGACTGGACTTGGTGAGTTTTTGAATCAAGTCCAGGGTGGCTCAGTCCGGGGAGATCGCGCACTGGAGCGCGGGCTGTTTTCTCAGTCCGCCAAGCTCAGTAGAAGTGTTGTTGCCTTGATTGCTAGCTTGGGGAGATGCGGACTGGAGAATTTCGTGTGCAAGAGCGTACGGACTGGAGCTAGAGTCCGCTGAGTTCGGTTTAGCCTTGTGATAATGCAATGGACTCAGGATGTGCGGACAGAAGCCGGGTGTCCGCTGAGTCCGGCAGGTGCCTTGATGGCGAGGCTGCGGGCTAGTGCTGTGTTCGCGGATTTGCGGACTGGTTGCGGAGTCCGGCTGTGGTGATCCTGGTTTGTCCCTTGGAGACAAGGCGGACTGGTATGGTGTCCGGCCTTGGTGATGTCTTGGCGGCTTGGCCTTTGGCGACAAGGTGGACTGGAGATTGGAGTCCGGTCTTGGAGAAGCTAGGCGAGCTAGCTATCTGCACAGGAGCGGCGGACTGGTGTGTGTATCCGCAGGTTTGCGGATACACTTATTCTTGCTGCAAGATGTTGTGGTAATCCTATCGGCTAGGGCGGTGACCATACTCATCATCGTGTCTATAAATAGGACCCATGTCACATCAGGAAAGAAGAGACCTCAGAGACCTAACCGAAGTAAGTGAACAGTATTTGAGCTCGCATAAGTTGCTGCGGACTGGACTTGGATGTCCGCGCGGTTTGAAAGAGTTGACGGGGTTGTGCTGTGCAGGTTGTGCGGATAGCGCTGGAAAGCCAGGACTTGGATCTGATTGCGGTCAGGGACAGTGCGGACTCTGTGGTTAAACAACAGGCAGTAAACAGCAGGTCGCGGACAATGACTAGGCGGTCTTCTCTTTGGCAACTTGGTTCGGGGTTCAGGAAGTCGCCTGCTTCAGGCAGACTGTTCCATTCGGTAGCGCTGCGTGTGCGGTCTGGCGGCTAGGCGACCTCGCGGTCAGGCAGCTTGCAGATCGGCGGTGAAGAGCTAGCATTGGAATAAGGGGTAGTCCGCGCGACTTGGGTTGCGGTCTGGCGACCTGGCGGACTGAGCGGACTCCACAGCAGTAGGTCGTGTTGCTTGACGTTTGAGTCCGCGCGGCTTGTTTTGTTTTGTCTTTGTATCTGTCTCTGCTCTCCCTGTGTTGGTTTTTGGCGAAGCATGTCTCGTTATGTATGTCTCGCCTTGTAAAGAAGGTTGCTCTTAATCAATAAAGACGCCTGTGCTGCATGTGTTGCTGGTTGTTACTGCTTTGTTGAGATAACCCCTGCTTTTTCCAAGATCCGGGAAAACGTTCAACATTATATGTGGAGGTGTCCTCCTCTGGTTTGTTGAGTTTCAACAGGGTATCCGAGGAGGCCTCTGCGGGTTTGTTGAATTTTTAACATGGTATCAAAGCGAGGTTTGGAGTGGTCAAGCAGTGCTCAATGGAAGTAGTTGCTCTTGTATAGAGGAAACCAGTGGTAGAACCATGGCAGTGGAGGTTGCAAGTTGTCTTGGAATTGATCTCCTTACAGAGACGAACTTTGAAAGGTGGAAGTCATGTATGAAGAGCTTTATTCTTGGCGAGGACCTTTGGGAGGTTGTATGCAGAGCAGGAAGATAAGAGGCTACTGCTGGCAATGCTGAGGTGATGAGAGCTTGGAAGGAGACAAATGCGAAAGCGGAGTCTATTCTCAAGCAGGTGATCTCATCGGAGCTCTTGGACCACATCAGTGGATGTCGGTCAGCTGCGGAGGTCTGGACTTCCCTTGATGGGTTGTTCAGGAAAGAGGTGAAGGCTGATGAAGAAGATGGTCCCTCTACTTCATATTAGGAAGAAAGGAGTGTTTCTCCTAGGCGTGATAGGAAGAGGAAGGAAGGACCAAGGTGCTATAAATGCACACAGCAAGGTCATCTCAGGAGTGAGTGCAAGGTTACCTTCCTCTCGAGCGAACGTAGCTCATGTTGGAGGTAAGGAGAAGAACGTAGTTGGGACATCAACTAGTTCTGGAGCTGATCGGATGAAGGCCAGTGATAGTGCAGCTATCTGGCATGAAAGATTGGGGCATGCAGGGATGGACAAGCTGAAAGCAATGGCCAAAAGAAGACTCGTAAGAGGCTTGCCTAGATTGTCATCCTATGACGATGGTCGGGGGTGTGCGGGATGTCTGCAAAGTGAAGCTTATCGCTTCATGGTTGATAAAGCACAAACCAGATGTAAAGCACCATTGGCGGTTGTCCATTGTGCTCTGGTAGGACCGACCGTCACAGCCAATCTTGGAGGCAACAGGTTCATGCTGATATTGGTTGATGACTATTCAAGGTATACTTGGGTATACTTCATGAAGAAGTCCAACATGATGCGCTTGTTTGTGGAGTTCAAGAAGCTTGTAGAAGGCCGGCTTGGCCTGAGGATCAAGGTGTTGAGGACAAGCATCGGTGGTGAGTTTGGCTCAACCGAGTTCTCAAACTTTTGCAGGAAGCAAGGGATCTGGAAGGAGCTTTCTTGTGGACATACTTCACAATAAGGTAGTATTGCAGCTCGGATGATCCGTTGGTTAACGGAGACCTACAAGTGTTGGCTTCAAAAGAGTTTATTACCTGGTCCTCTTCAGATTGAGTCCCTAATTCAGATTCTGACTCTTCTGCATCAGAATTTTGTTGAGAGGCATTGATAGCCATCATGTAGAATTCTTTTTCTTCAGCATCATCCTCATCATCACTTGAGCTGGATGAAGCTTCAGATTCTTCTTCTGTATCACTCCAAGATTCAGCTACAAACCCCTTCCTGGTGTGTTTGTTCTTGCTGGAGGAGGGTTTGTCATTGCTGTTCTTCCTGAAGTCTTTATCTTTTCTTCTCTCCTTCCTGTCCTTTCTGTCCTTATACTGATTTTCTCGACAGTCAGACACCATATGGCCTGGTTTCCTACATCCAAAACAAATAATCTCTTTGTTATTTGATTTGTCATACCTTGGCTTGTCATGCCCTCTGGCAGACTTTTTCCTGAAATCTTTCCTGGCCATTTTATAAAATCTTTTGGCCAGTAGGCTTAGCAGTTCTTCATTGCCTGTGACTTTGTCTTCAGACTGATCTTCAATGGCTTTGAAAGCTATTGACTTCTCTTTTCTGACTGCTGGTGAAACAGCCTTCTGCTCTTCTTCTCTATTCTTGATGAGCAGCTCATAAGACTTGAGCTTGCCCAAAAGAGCCTCAGTTGTGATCTCATTTAGGCTTCCGGCATCCTTGATTGGTCAGATCCTTGAGTCCCAAGTGCTTGGGAAGCACATTAGGATTTTATCATTGAGCTCAGTCAATGAGATCTCCTTGTCCAAAGTCTTCAGTTCATTGACTATAAGACTGAGTCTATTATACATATCTGCTACTGACTCAGCTTCTCCTTTCTTGAAGTTCTCATATTGGGTTATGAGATGAGATCTTCTGTCTTTTCTCTCATCAGCAGATCCTGAGACTATCTCTGATAGCTTGTTCGTGAAGGAGGTGGAACGATACTTGTACTTGTATTTTCTAGAGGTCTTGGACACACTGTCAAAACAGAATTGAAAATGTCTTCATCAATAGAGTTCATGTACAGTCTAATCCTTGCCTTCCAAAGTGCAAACTTAGATAGATTGCACACTGGAGGTCTGGTGCTAGCATAATCTTTGTTTTGGGTCATGTTCTGTGAAGAAATAAAAATAAACTTAAACAAGCAGATCTAACTAGAGGGATCTTTGGGTTCAGGTGTTAGCCTGTGCAACCACTAAGGTGTGGTATTTTTAACCAACCTGCCTCTGATACCAATTGAAAGTGCTGGTTAGATCTGATATACTCTAGAGGGGGGTGAATAGAGTATGGTGCTTACTAAAAACTATTTACAACTGTTGTTGTAAACCTAAGTGAACAGGGAAGCAAATAACATAAAGTAAATGTAAACACAGAGCAATCACAGATCACAGCCAGAAAACAAAAGAAAAACAAGCAACTAGAAGACACAAGGAGCTATAGTGGTTCCCCAATCAATCTGGGTACATCCACTCTTCTACCACCCTAGGTAGGAATCCACTGCAGGATGAGTTGATCAGGTGTCCTGGGCACCAATGGGTTTTGATCAGGTCCCCAAAAACCAAACCCTCAAGTCTTTTGGAAGGAGACTTGCAACAAGAATAATTTTGAAGAGATTTAAAACCCTATACAGAAATGAGAGAGAGGGTGATAGTGTCTTCTCTATCAACAGTCAAAGAGAAGACTTGTGGATTGATGTAGCAGCTCTTGCTCCCCCTGAGATCTTGAAATGGTCAGGAATGCTGGAGCACTGCTTCAGGGTGATAGACCTTCAATGACCTAGAATGCCTGGACCAGAACTGTTTCAGGAACTTCTTTGACAGATTGAATGATTATTGTCCTTTGAAGTTATCATGTGAATAGAGAGAAGAAGACTCTTGATTGAATTTAGTTCTTCTTCTTCTTCTTCTTGAGAGAGTTCTCTGGTCAAGGCTGATTGCAGTCAAGAACTTTTGATTTTTGAATATTTTGTTCTTCTGCAGCTTTTGAGTATTTTTTGTACTGAGATTCTTGAACTCTGCTTGATTCTGTATTCTTTTTTTTTGTTGTCACTGTCTGTGTCTATGACTGACTGAGGGATATTCAAACTTTTGAATGTCGAGCAGTAATTATAGTCGGCCTTGGAAAGAATCAGCAATCAATGACTTTCCTAACTGTCCCATGAAAAAACGGCATGTGATCGTCCGTAGTCAATGCACGTTCTAACGGTAACATTCCGTGAAGATCTGACATTAAATGTTCAGGAATTAGCGCCAAGAAACGGGACGGGAGCCTTGAAGAAAACCTAATCTGGATTCGTCGAACGAAGAACACATTTCGTCGAGCTTAACTTGTGTTCGTCGAGCTGAGCTTGAGTTCGTCGAGCTGAGCTTGAGTTCGTCGAGCTGAGCTTGAGTTCGTTGAGCTGAGCTTGATAGAGTTCGTCGACCAGACAATCTTCATTCATCTGACAGACATTCTTCATTCGTCGAGCTAATAATCAAATTCGTCGATCTGAGAAAAGTTCTGGACTTAGACAAAATATCCTGCATCTGCTGAAATGCTGTGTCGACATAAATTGGTGTCGACAGATTGATCTTGGTGTCGACACAAATCCTCTGGTGTCGACATAAGCTGGTGTCGACTGAAATCCTGGTGTCGACACAAGTTGGTGTCGACTGAAATCCTGGTGTCGACACAAACCCTAAGTGTCGACACAGATTCTCTGAGTCCAGAAATCGTCGAGTAGAGAATAGCATTTGTCGACCTGAGAAGCTGACTTCGTCGACCTGAGAAGCTGTGAACTTGAGGTCCAAGTTCGTCGAGCTCAGAATATAATTCGTCGACCGAAGCATGAAGCTGTACTTAGAATAATTTGAAGTCCTCCTGACTTTGGCTTGATGTAGAAACCGAATTTTCGTCGAACATAGAACATAGATCGTCGAGCTCAACACTACGAATTGTCTCACGATCGTCGAGCGCAGAATTCCTTTCGTCGAGCTGAGTTCGACGAACGTCGAACTCACTTTACTTAGCCTTGAAAACTTGTGAGTCTGGAGTCTCTAAGGGTCTTGTTGAAAGCTGGTCCATCTGGAGTTGAGCCTAAGGACTTAACCTAGACTCTAAGACACAAATTGACCCTGACTATACAAGATGGGCCACATCCTAAGTCAGTGAACCTAGCCCAAATCAACTAGGGATCCAACACAAAGGATTTGTATTGCGCGTCGGAGTACCCCCCCCCCCCCCCCCCCTTCGATGGCAAAAGACAAATTGGATGTGTTGTTGTGTAGTGATGCTTATTGCGCGAGAGTAGAATCTGTTGCGTTCAGATTCATATTGGGAGTCAGGAGTTCCACTTGCTAGCGTCGATACTACCGCTGATGGAGTTCGACGTAATATTTGGCATGGACTGGATCTCGGAGCAGTAAGCTCATATAATTGCGGTCGCAATGGAGTCACGTTGGGAACAGGTCGTGAGATGACTTTTACAGGTTTGAGAGGGTCGAGCAAGACATTGATGTCTGCTCTTTAGGTGGTGAAGGCGGTTCGTGCTGGTGCAAGGCTGTTCTTTACACTAGTGGAGGTTGCAAAGACTAAACCTACATTGGATAGTATTTCAGTGGTATCAGAGTACCCTGATGTGTTCCCTGGTAATCTTCCTGGAGCCCCGCCTCAACGGGAGATTGATTTCACGATTGAGCTAGTGCCAGGTGCAAAACCCGTGTCACGCTCTATGTATCGGCTAACGCCTAAGGAAATGGGGGAGCTGAAGGTGCAACTGCAAGAGTTGTTGGAGCAACGGTATGTGTATCCAAGTTCGTCATCTTGGAGCGCACCGGTCCTCTTTGTTAAGAAGAAGGACGAGAGCTTGAGACTTTGTATTGATTACCGAGAACTGAACAAGTTGAAGGAAAAGAACAAGTACCTGATCCCAAGGATTGATGATCGATTTGATCAGTTAGTCGGGTCGACGGTGTACTCGAAGTTGGATCTCAAGTCCGGTTACTATCAGCTGAGAATAAGGGAGAGTGATATCCCTAAGACAACGTTCAGTACGAGATATCGACATTACGAGTTTACGGTCATGCAGTTTGGGCTGACGAATGCTCAGTCGGTGTTCATGGATTTGATGAACAGGACTTTCAGGGAGTACTTGGACCATTTTGTGATCGTCTTCATCGACAACATTTTGGTGTACTCGCAGAGTGAGGAAGATCACTTCAGGCATATTCACTTGGTATTGGAGACGCTCAGGAGGAATCAGTTGTACGCCAAGTACTCTAATTGTGAGTTTTGGTTGTCCTCAGTGGCATTCCTCAGTCATATAGTGAGTGGAGAGGGTATTGTAGTGGATCCGGCGAAGATTGTTGTGATAAGAGAGTGGCCTATGCTTGCTACGATAGCGGAAGTCCGGAGTTTTCTGGGGATTGCCGGCTATTACAGGCGCTTCATGGAGAACTTCTCGCGGATAGTGTTACATCTCACTACTTTGACGAGGAAGGAGCAGAAGTTCATTTGGACGCCGGAGTGCGCACAAGCTTTTGAGGAGTTGAAGTGTCGGTTGACCACTACGCCTATGCTGAGTTCGTCGAGTGGGACCGAAGGCTTTGAAATCTATAGCGATGCTTCGAGCAGTGGTTTGGGTTGTGTGCTATTGCAGCACAGAAGTGTGATAACATATGGCTCGAGACAGCCAAAGGTGCACGAGAGGAACTATCTGGTCCATGACTTGGAGTTAGCAGCCGCGATTTTTGCATTGAAGCTATGGAGACATTATTTGTACGGTGTGAAGATTGATATCTACACCGATCATAAGAGCCTGAAGTATTTGTTGGATCATAAAGATCTGAACATGCGGCAGCTTAGATGGATGGAGTTCCTGGGGGACTATACATTCAAGATCCACTACGTGTCTGGTAATGGCAATGCGGTTGCGGACGCATTGAGTCGTCGGGCCCCAGCTCAAGCCAATTGGCTGTCGATCCATGACGAGCGGTTGGTTCGGGAGTTGGAGGCGTTGGAGATCTCTTGCGTAGATAAGCAGTCAAGTGCTGAAGCACTATCGTATTGGACTGAAGTCCAGTATGACTTGGCTGATCGGATTCTGCAGAATTTGGATTTGGATGGCCACATGAAGCAGATCATGGTTGAAGCTCTGAATGGGTCGAATTCCCAATTTGTCGTTGAGGATGGATTGCTTAGGAAGGACGGTCATCTGTGTGTCCCAAACATGGGCAGTTTGCGGGTGGAATTGTTATATGAGGCGCATCATACCAAGTACTCAATTCACCCGGGGAGCACGAAGATGTACCGCGATGTTAAGAAATTGTTCTGGTGGCCAGGACTGAAAAAGGATGTGGCGCTCTACGTGGCGAAGTCTCAAACTGCGCCTTGGTGAAAGCGGAGTGCCAAAAGCTGGGAGGATTCTTGAAATCCTTGTCTATTCCGGAGTGGAAGTTCGACGACATTACTATGGACTTTGTGCATGGGTTGCCAAGGTCGCAAAAGGGGAACGACGTCATTTGGGTGGTCGTAGATCGTCTAACGAAGGTGTCACACTTCATTCCGCATAGGAAGAATGATCCGGTTGAGAAATTGGCAAAGTTGTATGTGGATAACATAGTACAGCTTCACGGTGTGCCCCGCAGCATCGTGAGTGACCGGGATGGGCAGTTCACGTCCAACGATTGGAGGTTGGTGCAGTAGATGTTGGGAACAAAGCTGAGTTTTAGCACAACCTTCCATCCGCAGACGGATGGGCAGACCAAGAGGGCAATAGGATAATGGAATACATGCTTCGCATGTGTGTACTAGACTTCGGGAAGCAGTGGGAAGATCATCTATACTTGGTGGAGTTCGCGTACAACCATAGCTACCAGGCGAGCATACAAATGACTCCCTTCGAGGCTCTTTATGGTAGAAGATGTCGCACGCCGTTATCTTGGTTGGAAACGGGTGAGTCAAAGTTGTACAAGCGCCAAGAGGTGGTTGATGCTACGTCTTTGGTTCGAACGATTCGAGAGAGGTTGCTTATCGCTCAGTACCGGCAGGTGAAGTACTACAATGCCAGGCACAGGAACGTGGAGTTCGCTGTCGGCAATTGGGTGTACTTGAAAATCAAGCCGTTCAAGGGTGTCTCGCGGGTGCGGCGCTTAAAGAAGCTAAGCTCGAAGTATCTTGGACCGTTTGAGGTTCTGGAGCGGATTGGTGGAGCAGCTTATCGGTTGAAGCTATCAGTGGAGCTTAGTGGTCTACATGATATATTCCATATATTGGTGCTACGGAAGGCGATGCAAGAGCCTACGCAAGTGATCGTGGTCGATCAAGTGCCGGTCGATAGTGGGTTGACGACGGAGGTCAAGCCCGTACGTATTGAAGACTCGGAGGTCAAGCGGCTACACAATAAAGAGATCAGGATAGTCAAGCTCCGTTGGGACAATTGCGGTCGGGAAGAGCTCTCTTGGGAGTGAGAGCAGACCATGATTGAGGAGTACCCGGAGTTATTTCACTCAGGTACCGTTTAAGTTTTATGTCTCTTTCCTTTATGTAATTTCGAGAACGAAATTCTTTTAAGAGGGAAAGAGTTGTAACGCCCCAACATTTGAAAGTGTGACAGCCAGCGTTAGGAGCCCCATCTGGTGTCGACACAAAGGCTGCGATGTCGACACAGGGTTTCGACACCGGGTGTCGACACAGGGTGTCGACAGGGTCTCGACAAAATGTCTCGACACAAGCTGTGTTCGCGTTTGACGCGGACAGATCGTGAACCGTGCGGTGTTCGGCCCAGTTTTCCCACTTCAGGCCTGGATCATAGTCGTTCGTTTCTTTATTTTGGGATCCGACGGCTGGGGGTTATTCCTACTAGGATATACCCGGGATTAGGGTTTCAAATCCCTCATTTTTCTATTCGCTGGTTCTCGGTCTAAAGATCTAGAGAGAGGGAAGAGCAAAGAGGAAGAAGAAGGCTAGATCCGGTCACCGGTGGAGTTTCGGAGCTCCAAATCGCGAGCCGACTTCGGATCTACGGAGGCAAGGAGGGTGCGGTATTTTTCATCCGCATACTTTTCCATGGCGCCATGATCACACACATGTAATTGCCATATCGACACAGACTATAGTTCCACTATTCGAGCAGGTAGCTAACCTCTCAGGCATCAACCGTTGTGGCCAGACAGTGACAGTAGAGCGGGCATCTCTACTACTAGGCGGGTATCCACACTACTTCACCTAGGCTTCTGTACGCCTCAATGCTAAGAACACAACAGCGGAGCCCATGCGTACTATGGCCCAGCGGGGTCTCGAGTAGATGTGCACCGAGAACACAGCCTGAACTGGCCTGGTGTGACCCAGAAGAGGTCTCGGAAGAAAGCACGAGTACACAGCCCAACCGTTCACTTGGCACAGAAGGGGCCCCGGGACGTGAACACCGAAGACACAACCCTACCGCCCAAAGTCTAACTGTCAACTCCCGTTGGTGTGACGATCGGCAAGCCCGTAGACCTGCCACACTATCCTTAACCCCGGATTACGACACCGCGTGTCGACTCACACCGCATGCAAATTCCACATCACCGTGACATGGAAGGGGCCTCGGAAGTAAGCACGAGGACACAACCCAACCATCCATCTATACCTCATCTCAACACTAACCCAACTTGTGATGGTCAACACCACACTTACATCCTTCCACAATACTACCCGTAGGGAGACTACGATCTAAGTATTGGACTACCAAATTTCATTCCAACCATCAAACATACTCATGGCCATAGTTTATCCTTCTATATGTCATTTCAAATGATTTCAACATGGTATAACATAATGCGCATATATAATAGTGTACCAATTTCTAACAAGTCATTTCGTTTAAGTAAGCTTGCTTCACAATTCAGTTATATGAAAACCAATTAATAATCTTCATCATTCATAGCACTACGGCGGTTAACATAAAATAGTTCACCAAAATCTTGAGTTAGTTTGCAACATCGATTCCACCGAATCCAATCCATATTATATAAAAAAACCCCAGAATTTAAGTGCAGAATAAATCTGGACATTAACTTCAACCGGCTATTTCCGAAGCTACAGAATCCGGTGAAGACGTGTAACCCCTCGATGGAAAGGTCTTTCCATGTGTTACAACTTTCATATTCAGCCCACAACCCAGATTTGACTGTATCCTATTCGAAATCGGCTTCAAAGTCCGCTGCGCACAGAACACAATTTCTGCATGCAGGTTTTATCGGATGTCATTTTCGTTCAGGCTTTCCTGTGGCTACAGACTTCGCCTGAAGTCGTTCATCCATTCGTTGGAAAGGTATTTTCAAGGAATTCAACTTTCGTGTTTAGTCGAAAGACTATATCTGGCCATAACACATCTGAAAATTGCCAAGGAGATCGCTGAGCGCAGAACACAGATTCTGCACGCATCTTAAAGTGGAATGAACGACATCGGTTCATCTTCCTCCTCAAGTCGATCTCCCAAAACCACATCAGAAATTCTTCCTCCCTTATTCACCCTCATGAGGCCATGACTCTTCACGAAACCACCCCCCATCTTCACATAGAAGGTTGGAGAGGTAGAAGACACAACTAGCCTTAGAGCATAAGCCCTAGGACGGCCTCTTCCTAGAGAAATCACCATCTCCCATGTATATTCCTCCTTCCCGTGATTAGACCATAGCACCTTCACCAAGGGAACACTTTTGCGGCGCAACATTCTTGTCTCGTTATCTACGATCCGCACCGGCTCTAGTCGCAAAGACCTATCATACGCCACATCACCATCAGTTGTGGGGATGTATTAATCGGGCTGCAACAGCGCCTTCCGAAGCGACGACACATGGAACACGTCGTGGAGGTTCTCTAGCTCGGACGGTAACTCCAACTGATAGGCCAACGGGCCAATCCTTTCCAATATAGTATAAGGCCCAACATACCTTGGGCTGAGATTTTTCACACCACGCACACGTGACACCCCATGCAATGAGTCTCTCTCAAGATTTCCTCCCGGATTTTACCGCCCTTGGGAATGTAGAGCCGGCCACGAAAATAAAATAGGCCATCTTTTAGCGTATACTCATTCGTAGTCCCATCTTCGATTAACCTGATTGTCGGGGCCAGAGCCGTATCCATACCTTGCTCCACTCTGATTTGGTCCCGATATCACAAACTATGCTCATGCTTGCCAAGTACTCTGTATACTCTGTCGAAGGAGTCTTAAATATCAATGTAATATCCATCTCCTCAATCATCCGAGACAACTCGATACTCATAAACCGAGACTCTGGGCTAGAGCCTGGTACTTTTCTACTCAACGCATCGGCTACCGAGTTCACTTTTCCGGGGTGGTAGTTCATGGTGAAATCATAGTCGCATAGAAATTCTAACCACCGCCGTTGTCTCAAGTTCAACTCCTTCTGAGTATGAACGTACTTCAAGTTTTTGTGGTCTGAAAAGATCTCGCAGTGGACGCCGTATAGATAATGCCTCCAAACCTTCAAGGCGAACACCACTGCTCCCAATTCCAAATCATGAACCGGGTAATTGATTTCATACTTCTTCAGTTGTCTTGAAGCATAAGCAATCACGTGCCCGTGCTGCATCAATACCGCTCCCATCCCTTGATATGGCGCGTCAGTGTAAACTTGAAATCCTTCCTTCCCAGACGGAAGTGCAAGGATGGTGGCGGAGGTAAGTCTATCCTTCAGCTCCTGGAACGCCGCTTCATATTGGGGCGTCCACTCAAATGACACACCTTTCTTCGTCAATGATGTAAGTGGGAGGGCAATCTTGGAGAATCCTTTCACGAACTTGCGGTAGTACCCGGCAAGCCCAAGGAAGCTCTGCACATCGGCCGCCGACTTCAAGGGAGACCACTCCACGGCACGCACCTTGGCCGGATCCACCGCTAGCCCAGCACCACTGATCACGTGACCCAAGAAAGCAACCTCCTTAAGACAGAAATCGCATTTGCTGAATTTGGCGTACAAGGCGTGCTCCTTCAATTTCTTCAACACCAGGGTCAGGTGTTTGACATGCTCCTCCTCCGTCTTTGAGTAGACCAATATGTCGTCGATGAAAACAATGATGAAGATGTCCAAATACGGTTCAAGTACCTTATTCATCAGGCTCATGAAAGCCAAAGGGGCATTTGTCAGCCCAAACGACATTACAGTGAACTCGCATAACCCATATCTTGAACTAAAGGCCGTTTTCTGGATGTCACCTACTTGTATTCTCAACTGATAATACCCTGAGCGCAAGTCCAGCTTAGAAAACCAATGCGCTCCCACTAGTTGATCGAACAACTCGTCGATCCGAGGTAGCGGATAAGTGTTCCGCACCGTCAGCCGATTGAGTTCCCGATAGTCTATGCACAAACGCAGAGTTCCATCCTTCTTCTTCACGAACAATACAGGGGCTCCCCAGGGTGACGAACTGGGGCGAACGAACCCTGACTCCACCAGTTCTTGCAGTTGAACTCTAAACTCCGCGAGTTCCTTCGGTGTCACAACCCACATTTTCTCTACGATTACATCGTATCAGAGCGAGAGAAAATACGTGTCGTGATGCCACGTCGTGCTGGGGATAACTGCACACGTTCAGGCAAAACTCTAGACTTTAGATTTTAAGGAAAGTCATTGTTTAATATGAAAGAAAGTCAGTTATATTGACCCAAGAGGCCACAAGCAAGCCCCTCCAAAAGAACTAGCCGCTGAACTGGCTACAACCTGGACCTGAGGCATTCAAGAAAATAACACCTCAGCAAGAAAAATAATCAAAACGGTAAATAGAGCATTAGATTTATGAGCAAATAAGAAGGGTTTACCAACCCGGCAACAAACTGCTATAAGCAAAAGAAAGGGCATGACAGTAAGAAAAGAGCACTGTCTAAAGCACAGCAAAGCACACCAAGTGCGAGCAATAAAAGCAATATGCCCTACAAAAGAGTCTGCAACAGCAACAAGACATATACATATATGCCAAAAGAAATATCCATAGAATAGGAAAGGAACTAACAGTCCTAACACGTGGGTAAATGGTAGTGGTCAAAACATGGATCTGAATACATAACCAAAACCAGATCCCAAAATGGCTAAGAGGTCAAACAGTAGCAGCTTTAGGGTCCCACACACGCCAACCCAAACCGGGGCAGAAGGCGGTGGCCACAGCTCTCCACATAAAACCACCGCTCCAGAGGCCACCAAAACTCCACCACCTGCCACAACCCAAGAGTCGACATGCAAAAACAAGCCGAACACCCAATACCCCCCCCCCCTAGAGAAAAGGGAAAAGTCATACTAACAATCCCAAGGAAACACACGAACCCAAGACAGATACGTCGAGCTCCACTCACCTAACGCCAAAAATACTTTAGCCGCAAAACCTACGCTGGATGACGGCGTTGAGTGAACTCGACTCACTCAACGCTGTCAACGCTCTCTACTTAGGGTAAACGTAAATTTTAGTTAAAACCACAGCCTAAACTCTCTCAACGCGTGGAAACAGAGAGTTGGAAATTTAAGTCCAACCCTCCCTTCCATCCTATCTACTCGGGGCTACCGCATCTAAACTTAAACTACAACTAATCGCAACCTTACCCTAACTCTAGCTACCCATTGGACACCAAACTTAGACAAAAAGAGAGAAAGCTTGATTTAAATCTAGAAAATAATGAACCAGCACATGGCTAGAATTAAAGAACAATATACAGCAAAGTAATTAGGTAAAAAGGGGTCAAATTGGCAAGGGCAAGGAGCCACTTGCCTTACCACCAAGATGAATCGATTGCAACACGAAACAGGCTTTGGCAGCAAGATCGGCCATCTACTGGTCAAGAAAAGAAATCAAAGGAAGTTTAACTCCTTGAATCAACCCTAAATCAAGAATGACTTACATGAAATGGAAGATCTAGCTGAGAGCAAGCCAAATCCGCTATCACACGAGAAAAACGAGCTCCCTCCCGCAATCACCGGCCAAAAACCACCGCCTCCTCCCAAAACCCTTCCGCTGGAAGCTTTTCCAGAATCGGGAACGAAGAAAATGAGGAGGAAAACGAATCACGGCAAAAAAAGCACTCAGGAAAAAAAGGTACGGAACAAGCCCCAGACACGCACGTGACACAGTCCGACACGCCCATGTCACGGGGCGTGTACTTACACATCTACCCACCTACCCACTCGACGATTGTCGAACTCAGCTCGACGAAACAGGATCACGCCCTGTGACACGCCCGTGTCATAGGCCGTGTACCAACTCAAACACCGCTTGACAATCGTCGAGCGCCGATCGTCGAACAGAGAGAGACGCCCCGTGTCGAGCCCGTATCCGATACGACACGCCCGTGACACTGCCATGTACTCACTAAAACACCGCCCGACGATCATCGAGCGCAGCTCGACGAATCGAAGGGGACACGCCCTATGACACGCCCGTGTCACAGACCGTGTTCCTACCAAAAACACCCGTTGACCACACAATCGAAAGCTCCACGCAAGCTCGACACGCCCTGGGTCACGCCCGTGACCCAGGCCGTGTCACCCAAACATACACAAAAAATAGCTAACACCTTAGCTAAAAAAGACAAGGCACCAACCTAACAAGCTCGGCCAAACTAGGCCATGCACAACACATCAAACATTACAGCTAACAAAACAAACGTCGAAACGACGCGAAAGCAAACGATCCCGGACTTCGACCAAAACTCGCACCGTAGCTAAACACCCAAGCTACAAAAACAACGGTGAGGTCGAAAACAACATCCGACGATCGCACACTCGGGCTAACACCTCCCGAATCCAAAACACAAGCATTCCCTAAGAGGCCCAACCGAGTAACCAAAACAGACTCTGGCTAGCTGGGGAATCTTGCTAACAGGCTACAACCAGGCTACACAAGGAACCTAAAGAGCTAAGATCACGCTCTACAACGGCGAAAGGTCAGAAATGCGTCATTGTAACGCCAATCCAGGATCAAACAAAACAAAGAAAAACCGGGGGCGTTACATTCGGGGCCATTCGGTAAGGGGCCTTGGATACCGGCTTGGCACCCGGTACTAGATTATTCTGGAAGTCAACCTCTCTGTGCGGGGGTAATCCTGGCAGTTTCTCAGGAAATACCTCAGGGAAGTCCCGCACTACTCGTACGTCTTTTATATCCAACGCTATCTCCTTCAACTCGAACCAGATCATGAAGACTTCATCCCCCTTCATATGGGATTTTACAACCTGAACGGAAGACAACAACATGCGAGGCGCGAAGCTAATACCTTGGAAGATGATGTCGGAGTCTCCATGTCTCAAGTAGATTTGTTTCTCCGCACAATCAATCCTTGCAAAGTGCCAGTCCAACCACGCCATGCCCAAAATGATGTCAAACTCCGGCATTCTCAAGACCGTGGCAGGCGTATCAAAGGCCTTTCCTTCAATGAATATCTCGAACTCACACTTAGCGGTTGCAATCATCTCCGAGCCGTCTGGTAGGCGCACTCGTCGGGATATACCAGTAAAGTATTGTACGTCCTCCATGTCCTTAATGAAGTCCTCAGACACAAAGGAGTGTGAGGCACCAGTATCGAACAGCGCATAGGTCGTCTTCCTGCCAACTATCACAGTGCCTAAGTACTAATAACCAAAACTTATTGTTATGTGTCTAGTATGTATCAAGCAACTTTAAGTTAGATAATTAAAACGTGATAATCATTTGAATCATACCTACAATCACATCTTGGGGATTCCATTCTTGCGTCATGTCCAGTGCGTACACTTGATCCCGAGTAGGGCCTAGTTTCCCTCCTCGTGGTCCTCGTCCTCGACCATGCATGTAACCCCACCCCTGTATAGCTGCCGGAGGGAGGGCAGGAGGAACATTCCCATACAACCACGGGCAGAAACGTCGAATGTGGCCCGGCTGGTTGCATTCAAAACACACCAGCCCACGACGCCCTTCATGTTGCTGAAATTGTTGAGGCTGAGGTGGTGGAGGCAACGCAGGTGGCTGCGGAACTGGATGCTCTACTCTAAAATCTTGGTGGAAACGTCCTTCACCTCTTTGATATCCCCTTCCTCTCCTAAAGTCCCGCCTTCTTCTATTGCTTGGGTCAGCTTCCATCGCGTCTTCCGCAGGCCTCTTACCACTACTCAAGTGATCCGCCTCCAATCTCTTCACCATGTCGATAATCTCTGCCAAGATAGCGTCCGCTATAAACAAAAGGGTCTGCCTTAGGGGATCTCGCAACCCTTTGTAGAAATGCTTGACGTATCCTCTATCATCCAGGTCATATGAGTCCGCGAAACTTGCGAGATGCTGGAACTCTCGCTAGTATTCTGTAACTGATTTTGATCCCTACTTCAGTAGTAGAAACCTCTGCTCGAGATTGTCTCGAGCCGATGTAGGAATAAAGTGCTCCAAGAAGACACCCGAGAACTCGCTCCAACTTATCTCGGTATACACTCGTCCTTGGAACGTGGAGCCCATGAGTGACTTCCACCACCTCTTAGCATGTAGATCCAAGATGGACACCGCCAACGATACAACCATGTTGGTCGGGCAATGGATCCCCGCCAATAGCTCTTGCAATGTGAAAGTCCACCTAGTGTCAACTACGTGCACCTATGGGGGGGGGGGGAATAGGTGACGTGTGGTTCTTTTGCGGAATTTACGGAAGTACCTGCACAATAAAAACAAAAGGCACAGCACACAGAATACACACCAAATTTATAGTGGTTCCCCGACTTGGGTACATCCACTTTCCCCCTTCGACCTATCTCCCCAACAAGGGACGACTCGGTCACTTCTCCAACGGGATTGAAATCCAATCCCCGCACTAACGGAAGGAGCCCTTCCACACGTGAGAGTCAACACTCCCACACAACGGGTTGCACCCAACCCTTACAACACGGAACAAAAGTTCCCTTACAACAAAATTACATATAGAATGTAAACGTGATACAAACTTCTTTTGGAGACTACGGTGTTCCTCTTTGTTCGACGACGTGTTCTTGAAGTCGATGAAGAGTCTACGACCTTGGTCTCACTTGGAGAGGATCTCCCCGGAACCGGCGGCGGCACACGAGCGGCGGCTAGCTTCGGGATCGGCGGCTACGATGAAGAGCAGCTGCTGAACTTGGAGATCCAAACTTCGTAGCGAAGCAAACTAGGTCTACCAACGGTCACTCTAGGATCGGTCGTCTCGATCGATTCGGACGGAGGAGTTTTTCCCGGTCAACAAATCGAGAGACAAGAGATCTCTGGATAGACACGTGAGACTCAAGCTTTACTAAGCTTCTGTCGCCGGAGATCACGAAGAAGAACGATCAGCGGCGGCGACGTACTTGCCCGAGCGCGACGGCGGCGGCGGAGAGGAGTCGCGGTTTTAGGGTTTCGTTGCGGCTCGGTTTTTGTTTTTTTTCTTCGTCTTTTACTGTTCAAAATACCCATGTATTTATACCCTGTAGATACAGCAAATTTGACCGTTGTGGGACCCACAAAAGAAATCCCCATATTCCGGTTCAAACTAAGCTCAAAAGCAGAATCCGGTCCAGCAGCATTCTGAGAAAACGCCAAGTCAAAATCGGCGAGAATCGCAGGCGATTCTCGACGAATCGGCGAGAATCGCAGGCGATTCTCGACGAATCGGCGAGAATCGCAGACGATTCTCGACGAATCGGCGAGAATCACCAAGTGATTCTCGACGATTTGTCGAGAATCGTTTTGTGATTCTCGTCGAATCACTTACTGATTCTCAACGACTTTTACTGTGTACATGGGCTGCTTGGCCACTGGTTCGGCGGGAATTACAAGTGATTCTCGCCGAATCTTACTTGGCACCATTTTGAGATGGCCAGAAGGAGTCGGCGAGAATCACTGATGATTCTCGTCGATTCGGCGAGAATCGCTAGTGATTCTCGCCGAATTGGCGAGAATCACTTGGTGATTCTCGTCGAATTTGCCTTGGACGAATTTTCGTCTTCCCCTAGGAGCTCTCCTTGATCCTCCATGCTCCTTGTCTCTTCTTGCATATGAACGGCCCTATACTTGAAAGTAAGTGCACTCCAATAGAGAGAGTACACATAGGCCAACACACTGATCTGCTCAACGAGGGATTACGTCGTGCAGACCCGTGTATATTGACCTACTGCACCCTGATATTGGTGTGCACTTAGCGTGGAGAAACTGCAAGTACAACTTGAAAAAGTTTATCAAACACATTGTGAATTCATCTTAGCTTGACGGGTGGCTTCCTCAAATCCAGGTAATCGTGGATACAATACCCAACAATCTCCCCCTATTTGACGAAGCCAAAACCCTACTAGCTAAGATGAATAACACCTATCAAATAATAACATAACATTCAAAAATTAAACATGCAACACAAGAGAATATATGGAATCAGAACAGGACTTGAGTCATTCACACATTCAAATATATAGATACCAAGAGAAATGTATTCACATATAATCCAAAATCGTTCATACGACATGTAATAATCATTAATTGTTCTTAAGACACAGTGAACAGCTATAAAATGATGACTATTTGTCCTTAGCTACGTCACCCTTAAGAGTTTGAGCCAAGTACTTTTTGCTTTGCCTTTCCATGTATTCCTTGGGCTTCGGGTAGTACCTAGGAGGAGCAACTTTGTCTGGATCCTTGTTGTTTCTGAAAAAGATGTTGCGTTTCGCTTCAAATGCTTTGTGCGTTTCCCATTCATACTGGCTATATGTTTCATTTTGATTGATCTCTCCTCTTTCTTGCAGCCGGAAGGTGTCTAAGATGATGTTCCTTGAAACTGGACTCCACCTTTTGTTTCGTACATCCTCCTCACTCATTCTGATTCGCTTCTCAGCTGGAGTCTCCTTGGAGGTCCCTTCCTGAACTTTTCTCTTTCCCCTGGCTTTTGCTAAGGCCTCTTGGTCAAACATGCTCCTCAATTTAGCTTTGGAGAGAGCCCTAGCATCAGCTTCATGTGTGGGAATATCTGCAGCAACACTTGCACTAACATCCTCAGCAACACTTACTTCCTCAGCAGCCTTAGATGTCACAGAGACATGAATACCGGCAGGGTTGTCAGGTAGGACGACGCCTAGCGTACCTAGCGCCTGTTGGAGCATCCACCAGCAGCTCTCATAGACGTATTTGCTTGATTGTGCGAAGTTTGCATCCATGCTTTCTTGGAGCTCGGCCAGCTTAGCGATATACTCTTTCTCCCCCTTTTTGGCTTCGTCAACTATGCAGTTGGCATATGAGTGCAGGGAGTCATCAATATGCTTCGTTGTCTTGGTGAATTCATTGACCAAGGTCTGCTGATTTGCGTTTAGAGTGACCATATTACCATCAAACTTCTGAATGTTGTTGGCGACAACATGAGCGTTCTGATTGATGACGGCAAGAGTATATGTATTCTTTTTCAAACCGGCCATTAGGAGTGTGACAGCTGTGCCAGCCGCGGTATACTTTTCGTCAAATTTCTTCTCCATCACATCCAGTTTATGGTTGATCTCTACCATATTTTTAAGCATGAGATCTTCAGAAGTCTTAATCTTTTTCAGCAGTGTTTTCTGAGCTGTATCAAAAGAGTCTTTAAGCTCATTGACGATGCCCTGAATGATGTGTACAGTGTGAGTGGCTAGGTCATCGCGTAACGGAATAGCAGGGGGCACTTGTGGACCTTGCATTTCAGCAGACGTGTCGGTAGAGCTGGATACAATCACAGGCTCCAAAGGAGGAATGTGGGCGGCCTCTGTAGATTTATTTAACTCCCCCTCCACTTGTGCAGACTTATCAGAAGGAGGTTCAATAGTATCTGGAGTCTCAAGTACTTCATGTCCCTCATTTTCATCGTCCTCTCCGTCCTCATTCAAGAATTCATCTATGTCAGCAGCTTCTTCCAATTCCCGATCATCAGTTTCCAGTGCTGCAGCTTCGGTTCCTTGACTATTTCTGTTCAGGATCTCCTCATCCTCCAGCGCAGGTTCACTTACTTCAGGAATTTCGGCTACCGCATCCTTGGCCACCTGGGCGATTTCAGATATTATATCCATATGAGTGGGTTGAGTCTCCCCCTCGATTCCTGCAGTCACAGTATCAGGAATTTCACCGGGGGAGACTGCGGGAGATACTTCCTCCTGCTCTTCCACAGCAGGCTGCCCGATGCGCCGCTCCCATCGATCAAACACAGTAGCATCCATCTTTTTCAGGTAGTGGAGAGAAACTCCTTTGCTCATGTCGAACTTGTCTCCGTTGAGCTGGTTGAGATATAGACTGATGATGCGGCCGAAACTTGGAGTGCCCAGAGTGTCCTTGATCTTTTGGAACAGCAACTCCCCCCAGTTGAACCTCTTGCGGCAGACCACAGCTATGAGAATCTTAAACATATCTCCGGAGATATGATCATGGGACCCCGGCTTGCAGATGAGCACTTTTCCTATAACGTCAGATAGGAGCTTCCCTTCTTCATTCATCTCTTTTCTCTTCACTGATCGAGTGCCTCTTGGAAGAACGCAGAACAGGAGAGTTCTGGCTTTGTCCTCGTCCTCCAGATAGTCCTCCTGCTCTGAACTTGAAAGCTGCAGGTAGCGAGTTAGCTTACTGGCAGACATCTTTACTTTTGTCCCAGCCACCTTGCTTTTGATGATGGAGTCTCTATCTCGGAGTCTTGCGGTAGAGAAGAACTCCAGCACTTCTTTATCCAGGACTTTGCAAGGGTGCTCCAAGACGAAGGTTAGCCCAGCCTCTTCTAGCATTAGAATGATATTTCGGAACTCGTCCGAGGCATGAGAAAATCCAGTGCGAACCAGCTCGCAACCAGAAATCAAGCCTGCAGTCGTCCTAGGAGCCATTGAAGATCTAGAGAGAACCCCGACTCAAAGCATTAGTGAACATTCAAAAAAGAAAGTATCACTTGGGGTTCGGCCTTGGAGCCATTGAGGAGGAGGTTACCTAAGGGCTTACACGGAAGTGAGTTGATGAGCTTCGGGAAGATCTTCGGTGGATGGAAGAGTATCCTGTGGGGTTCGGCCTTGCCAGAACCTTGCGGTCACAGGGACACTTTGCTAGAACCTTGTGGGGTTCGGCCTTGCTAGAATCTCAAGGGGAGAAGATGGTCACACAGCAGCGATTCGACGAGAACTCTATTGGCGTTGACGAGAGCGTCGGAGGGCTGCGGGTTTCGGCGAATCCGCGGAAGAGCACTTTCAGGAAATTTCTGCGACGAGAGACGGGATTCGTGAAGAGAGCGATTGCTGATGCCGCGGGATACTTAAGGAAGCCGAACGGTCGGCGAGCTCCTTCGGCGGGATTCGGCGGAATTTGTCTAATTTGGTCTCTAATACCGTTTGTCTAATTCGGCGAGATATACAATGGTTCGACGAGATTTGTCTAAGTCGTCGGGATTCGGGGAGAATGCCAAGGGTCGGTGAGCTCCTTCGGCGGGATTCCGAGTATATAAAGTGATATTGATGTTTTTCTTTACCACTTGTAATTTAAGGGTTTTCTTTACTAGGAATTGAAAGGTTCCGAATTGAAGAGTTTTTCTTTACCACGTTGGGAAGCATTGCAATTTCAAATTCTTCGAATGTCAAGTTAATATAAGATTAATAAATACATGTTTATTATAACGACAATCTATTCGGATTTGAGCGAGACTTCTCCAGACACTTCTTGATGTCAATTGTGATTAGTCGAAATTTACAATGACATATCTTTGTTAACCTTTTATTGATGTGTAATGGTTAGCATGCCTCGAGTTAATCTCTTCATAAAGGTGCACACATACAAGATAAGCATAAGTATACGTATACACAAGGATAGAAATATATATATATATTTAATTTGAATGAGGATGCATCATGACACAAGTCCTTGAACTGATCAAAATTACCTGGGATTTGGAGAGTCATCGTCTTAGTCCCACAGGTAGAACACATTAGTAGCTTAAAGTGAGTATGCTCAACAGGTAGCACATCTGTTATTGCAGACGCTTGTTCCGAGTTAGCCTTGAGCTACCTACTGTCCAGATCCCATCGTATTTACGGGGACCTAGACTTCCCTGCAAGACAGAATTACTTCACCTTAGGAACCCAAATCATATTGGGTCCTAGGTTTCTATTAGCATATGCACGCAACTGCCTTCCTTCCGAAAACCTGTCTGGAAGACTACCTCTGTCCCTAGAATGTGGATAAGCCCTTGCTGTGGGCACAGAGGGGTTGTGCCAACAGTCAATGGCAAAGTGCCCCACTTTGCCGCAGCACCAACAAGGGTGAATGTTGTATCGCCGTTTTCGACCTGATCTAGTGACTGACGTAGTCACGGTCCTAGGTCTAAACGGGATAGGGCATGTTCTTGTCACACAAATTCCTCTTTCATCGTGACACGAGGAAGGGTGGAACGAATGCATGATGTGAGCGTTATGAGGCCGAGAAGGTGGTGCCATTCTTTCAGGCATCTCCCTTGCTGAGGCCCCATGAAGCCTGACATCATGACTTCTATCCTCCTTATCCCGTGTCCTCGAATGGTGAGAAGTATCCTGTGAACTGGGACATGCAGATCCACACTTTGTTGTGGCAGTGGCCGTGAATACAAAGGGCTCAGAATGAGCCTTAGGTATTCTCTTGTGGGTGCCCATGCCGGCCCTTGCACTCCGGGTGTCTCCACATGGGGACAGATCACCCTTGCAGTGACCACGATTATTTCTGTGGTCATACCTGAAGGCATGATGAGTTGCCTTCCTGCTTGGAGTGGGGGGTCGGAATACTGTTTCCCCATTTCTCCATCCCTGAATAATCCGGGAGATCCACCCGGTTTCTTGCTTTCTCTTTATAGCATCAACTTTGGAAAAGTTTGATACTATACGTTTCTCATTATCTAGACTATTCTCTAGAGCTGAGATCTTAGAGTCCTTGACCTTGTTGGACGCCAATTGGAGAACCAACAAGATCTTCAGTCGAGCAATCTCTCGAGCTTGCTCCTCAGCAAGTAGATTGCTTTCATGAAGTGCTCTCTTCAGGGAATCAGTATTTTCTGGAGGAGAGCAGTTTCTGTCTTCAGAAAAGTCAAAAGATATGGGGCAGGATGAAGATGATATCTGCTCATCTGAGTTATTGTCATTGGAATCAATGACCAATGTTTCGTCCTCGTCGGAGCTGCTTTCCTCACTATCTTCTTCAGTCTCTAACACGGATACTGGAGCTCTGATGCAATCCGAAGGATCCTTGCATTCATCTTCAGAAGTGAGGACCCCCACATATGCTTCATCCTCTGATTGGCAGCATATTTCAGCTTTCTCAGACCCCCCCATCAGCTCTGAGATCATTATCCACAGAGATTTAGCCGTTTTACATTTTTCCAATCTAGAGCGAGAGGCTCCAGACCAGACATCCATGATAATTTGTCGAATCCTCTGGTCCAGCTGAAAAAGTGAGAGTTCCATTTCTGACATCTCAGCAATGCACATGGGCACTTGGATCCCAGAGTCGGAGGTCTTCATGGGAATAAACAGACCCTCTTCCAGGATGAAGGATGCTCGAGGATCGATAGCATCAAGGTGACATGACACTCTCATTCGCCAGATGGGATAATAATCCTTTGTGCAGGCGGGGAGTTTGAGTGGCGGCATCTCATACTCTAGCTCCATGCTTCTGACACTGGTGGCAGGATTCTACTCAAGGTGTTAACCTTTTTGATGAGTAACCTGGCTCTGATACCACTTGAAAGTCCACCTAGTGTCAACTACGTGCACCTATGGGGGGGGGGAATAGGTGACGTGTGGTTCTTTTGCGGAATTTACGGAAGTACCTGCACAATAAAAACAAAAGGCACAGCACACAGAATACACACCAAATTTATAGTGGTTCCCCGACTTGGGTACATCCACTTTCCCCCTTCGACCTATCTCCCCAACAAGGGATGACTCGGTCACTTCTCCAACGGGATTGAAATCCAATCCCCGCACTAACGGAAGGAGCCCTTCCACACGTGAGAGTCAACACTCCCACACAACGGGTTGCACCCAACCCTTACAACATGGAACAAAAGTTCCCTTACAACAAAATTACATATAGAATGTAAACGTGATACAAACTTCTTTTGGAGACTACGGTGTTCCTCTTTGTTCGACGACGTGTTCTTGAAGTCGATGAAGAGTCTACGACCTTGGTCTCACTTGGAGAGGATCTCCCCAGAACCGACGGCGGCACACGAGCGGCGGCTAGCTTCGGGATCGGCGGCTACGATGAAGAGCAGCTGCTGAACTTGGAGATCCAAACTTCGTAGCGAAGCAAACTAGGTCTACCAACGGTCACTCTAGGATCGGTCGTCTCGATCGATTCGGACGGAGGAGTTTTTCCCGGTCAACAAATCGAGAGACAAGAGATCTCTGGATAGACACGTGAGACTCAAGCTTTGCTAAGCTTCTGTCGCCGGAGATCACGAAGAAGAACGATCAGCGGCGGCGACGTACTTGCCCGAGCGCGACGGCGGCGGCGGAGAGGAGTCGCGGTTTTAGGGTTTCGTTGCGGCTCGGTTTTTGTTTTTTTTTTCTTCGTCTTTTACTGTTCAAAATACCCATGTATTTATACCCTGTAGATACAGCAAATTTGACCGTTGTGGGACCCACAAAAGAAATCCCCATATTCCGGTTCAAACTAAGCTCAAAAGCAGAATCCGGTCCAGCAGCATTCTGAGAAAACGCCAAGTCAAAATCGGTGAGAATCGCAGGCGATTCTCGACGAATCGGCGAGAATCGCAGACGATTCTCGACGAATCGGCGAGAATCACCAAGTGATTCTCGACGATTCGTCGAGAATCGTTTTGTGATTCTCGTCGAATCACTTACTGATTCTCAACGACTTTTACTGTGTACATGGGCTGCTTGGCCACTGGTTCGGCGGGAATTACAAGTGATTCTCGCCGAATCTTACTTGGCACCATTTTGAGATGGCCAGAAGGAGTCGGCGAGAATCATTGATGATTCTCGTCGATTCGGCGAGAATCACTAGTGATTCTCGCCGAATCGGCGAGAATCACTTGGTGATTCTCGTCGAATTTGCCTTGGACGAATTTTCGTCTTCCCCTAGGAGCTCTCCTTGATCCTCCATGCTCCTTGTCTCTTCTTGCATATGAACGGCCCTGTACTTGAAAGTAAGTGCACTCCAATAGAGAGAGTACACATAGGCCAACACACTGATCTGCTCAACGAGGGATTACGTCGTGCAGACCCGTGTATATTGACCTACTGCACCCTGACATTGGTGTGCACTTAGCGTGGAGAAACTGCAAGTACAACTTGAAAAAGTTTATCAAATACATTGTGAATTCATCTTAGCTTGACGGGTGGCTTCCTCAAATCCAGGTAATCGTGGATACAATACCCAACACAATGTGTCAATCCATTCCTCCGTGCGTACGGCCGACTCCGTCCCGAGGTAGGCGGGAGGGGAGAGAGCCTGAAAGGTGCCCAGCCAATTAGAGCCCGGAGCCTGTTGTTGAACCAGAGACTGCTGCGCACTACAGGCATCCAGGATGGCGGTGAGCGTCTGCCCCAACTCGGATTGGTAAAACTGAGTGGGTATGGAAGGGGCTGGAGTGCCCCCCTTTGGCTTAACGTGCACTGGAATCTACACGTAAAACACAAACGTATGGTCAGGTTGGCTAATCTTGAGGTCAAAGTTGGACAACTTAGTGTGAATTACATATGGGCACACCACTGCTTCCGCTAAGTCAGTTTGTCCGCACACTGACTAATCGAACGATGGTGGTACCATTGTTGAATGACTTGTTTAGTTGAGGATCGTGGCACTCTGATACCATTTGTAAGACCCCCCTCCCGGATCCCAAAACACGGCACAAAGGGGGTTCTTATACCCAGAACAGCCGCCTTGTGGTAGCATTAGCACACGGGCTAACTTGTACCACAAGACGCCTATTCTGTCGGCTACAAAAAATATCAATGTAAACATGTCAACCCAACCATAATATAAAAGAGAGAAGTCAAATACACACTAAGCATATATGTCCAAATACATCAAATAAGAGAAGCTAAAACATGCTTCTACAATATCAGAGTACAACTATAAAAATTGCCCAAACGGGCTACATCAGAGTCGCTCAACACTCAAATCCGTAACCTACGTTAGCGACGGTACTGTCACTTCAGGCCCTGTCGTCCTGGCCTGGCTGTCCTGCTGCATAGTCTGCGACTGCTCTCCTCCTAAAAAGGAAGACGTAGCAATCGTTAGTCGAAAAGACAAAGTGGATTCACATCCGCTCCCCCGGCGACTCCTCGGCGCCGAGCGGAGAAAGGAACAAGGGTACAAGTATAATAAATAGTATAACAGGTACAAGCAGGTGGTAATGGTACAATACGATTAATAGCATTATATTCTAGCAGCTCTACATAAACAATAACAAACAATCAAGTGAAAGTATATACAACAGGAAAGTAACTTAACTTATAAGGATGCTCATAGAAGCTTATAAGTTAAGGATCGGGTTACATAAAAGTAACTCATCGTATAAGAGTGCCCATACAAACTTATACGATGAGGATCTTGTTGTGCAGTGATATGAAATGGTATGTATGCTATGCTATGACTCACCCAAGATCACACACATGCAATTGCCATGTAGACACAGACTATAGTTCCAACTATTCGAGCAGGTAGCTAACCTCTCAAGCATCAACCGCCGTGGCCAGGCAGTGACAGTAGAGCGGGCATCTCTACTACTAGGCGAGTATCCATACTACTTTACCTAGGCCTCCATATGCCTCAACGCTAAGAACTCAACAGCGGAGCCCATGTGTACTTTGGCCCAGCGGGGTCTCGGGTAGATGTGCACCGAGAACACATCCCGAACTGGCCTGGTGTGACCCGAAGGGGCCTCGGAAGAAAGCACGAGGACACAACCTAACCATTCACTTGGCACGGAAGGGGCCCCGGGACGTGAACACCGAGCACACAGCCCTACCGCCCAAAGTCTAACTATCAACTCCCGTCGGTGTGACGATCGGCGAGCCCGTAGACCTGCCACACTATCCTTAACCCAGGATTACGACACCGCATGTAGACTCACACTGCATGCAAATTCCACATCACCGTGACATGGAAGGTGCCTCGGAAGTAAGCACGTGGACAAAGCCCAACCATCCATCTATACCTCATCTCAACACTAACCCAACTTGTGACGGTCAACACCACACTTACATCCTTCCACAATACTACCTGTAGGGAGACTACGCTCTAAGTATTAGACTACCAAATTTCATTCCAACCATCAAACATACTCATGGTCATAGTTTATCCTTCTATATGTCATTTCAAATGATTTCAACATGGTATACCATAATGCGCATATATAATAGTCTACCAATTTCTAACAAGTCATTTCGTTTAAGTAAACTTGCTTCACAAATCAGTTATATGAAAACCAATTAATAATCTTCATCATTCATAGCACTACGGTGGTTAACATAAAATAGTTCACCAAAATCTTGAGTTAGTTTGCAACATCGATTCCACTGAATCCAAATCCATATTATATAAAAGAAACCCAGAATTTAAGTGCAGAATAAATCTGGATAGCAACTTCAACCTGCAATTTTCGAAGCTACAAGAATCCGGTGAAGACGTGTAACCCCTCGATGGAAAGGTCTTTCCATGGGTTACAACTTTCATATTCAGCCCACAACCCAGATTTGACTGTATCGTATTCGAAATCAGCTTCAAACTCCGCTGCACACAGAACACAATTTCTGCATGCAGGTTTTATCGGACGTCATTTTCGTTCAGGCTTTCCCATGGGTGCATACTTCGCCTGAAGTCGTGCAACCATTTGTTGGAAAGGTATTTTCAAGAGCTTCAACTTTTGTGTTTAGGCGAAAGCCCAGATCTGGACATAACATATCTGAAAATGGCCAAGGAGATCGCTGCGCGCAGAACACAGATTCTGCACGCATCTTAAAGTGGAATGAACGACATCAGTTCATCTTCCTCCTCAAGTCGATCTCCCAAAACCACATCAAAAATTCCTCCTCCCTTATTCACCCTCATGAGGCCATGTCTCTTCACGAAACCATCCCCCATCTTCACATAGAAGGTTGGAGAGGTTGAAGACACAACTAGCCTTAGAGCACAAGCCCTAGGACGGCCTCTTCCTAGAGAAATCACCATCTCGCTAGTCAAGACTCTTTTGAGTCGACATATCACCTAGATATCTACAGATCTAGCACTAAGGGAGAGGGGAGGAAGCTCACCTCATTTCCGGCATTTCCACTATTTCCGGCCATGGATCTTGTGACTCTTCTCGGCGGCATCTTCTCTTTCACGACGACGACATTTCTCCTCCTCTAGAACTTGCTCCAGCAACTTCCTTCTCTCAACAAGAGTTTCTCTCAGAAAACAGGGGATGAAATGAGCATGAAAACGGCTAGGGTTTTCACTTCTCCTTTTATATAAAAAGGTGACACGGGTAGGGGCACGCCAGTGTCCTTACCCGTGTCCTGCTTCGGGCGAAGCACCAACGACGGTTGCAGTGTCGGTTCAATACTCGATACGGGTGTCCGTGTCCCGACCCGTGTCCACATGACACGGCCGTGTTCCCTGGCCGTGTCCTTCTCTGCATACATTTTGACGAACTCAACTCGACACAACGACACACGGGTAGGGACACGCCCGTGTCTCTACCCGTGTCATACAATTCGTCTATCTCGACACGTAGTTCGTCGATCTCGACACGCTCTGTCGAGTTTAACTCGACACAACGACACACGGGTAGGGACACGCCCTTGTCTCTACCCGTGTCAAACAATTCGTCGATCTCGACACACAGTTCGTCGAACTCGACACGCTGTGTCGAGTTCAACTCGACACGCTGTGTCGAGTTCAACTCGACACACACGCACACGGGTAGGGACACGCCCGTGTCCCTACCCGTGTCACTTCACACGGGTAGTGACACGCCCGTGTCACTACCCGTGCCCTTCTCTGGACATACTCGAGTCATCGACTCGAGATCTGGCCACTCACACACGGGTAGTGACACGCCCATGTCTCTACCCCTGTCCAATGCTGGACTGATTTATCCTCCTTTTCACATGTGCTGCCCAGTTGTCAGCACTCCCCCTGAACCCAAGTCAGCTCTCCTGGCTCAAAAACAGGCATGAGGGGCCTAGTTCGATTCGGGACGTTACAGCTACTGCCCCTGAAGTTGTCAATGTTACCTCTGTCAGGGTTCGACTCTCCTTTCCTCCCGGCCTCTGCTGCCTCTCGGCTCCTTCTCCTCCTCCGTGGACCACCTGGCCAGCTTCCGAGCAAACTTCGGATTCGATGCCTACCCGTCTACCTCCCTTGCCTCCCTCTCCATCCACTCTTGGTAGGAGAGGGGTGGTACTCTCTTCAGCTCCATTCTAAAGAATCTCTGTTGTAGCCCCAGGGTGAATGCCATCATCAGGATATGACTTGACATCTCCTGGACTTGGGTGACCTCTTCCTGAAACCGGTCCACGTAACTCCCCAAAGGCTCGTTCACTCCTTGCTTGATGTGGAACAGGGACTCCGACTCCTTCCTCCTCCTTTTGGAGGTGGTGAACCTCAACATGAACCCCCGGCGTATGTCCTCGAAGCAATAAATGGAGTTGGTCGACAGCTGGTGGAACCACTCCCTCGCCTTATCCTTGATGGTGATGGACAAGAGCTGGCACTTGAAGCCATCCGACTTCTTCCGCATCAAGACCACGTCCTCGAACCACTGGATGTGCTGAACCGGGTCTCCCTTCCCGGTGTAGTAATACATTTCGGGTTCCCTGAACCCCTCTGGAACTGGGGCGGAGAAAACCAGCTCGTTGAACGAGCTTCCTCCCCCTACTGGGCGAGCTGGAGGATCTCGCGCACCCATCTCACCGAACCGGCCGCCGCTTGTCGAGTCGGGGAAGAGCACGCGCCGGGGAGCTCGCATCCTCTTCCTTCTTCGGCGACCTCCTTCCCAGCTAGCCTGTCGGGAGTGTGCTCGCCCACAGACGGGGCGGCAGCGATTGGAATAGCTAAAGTTGAGCACTCGGCCGACACACCGAGTGCGAATTTGACGAGGCTGAGTACCTCCTTCTTGGAATCTTCGAACATCCCCATTGTGGCCAGAGGTGGCGGGGGAGGCGAGTCGGACCTGTCCGAGCCTTGTCCTTCTCCTCTTGCCATCTAGCTTGTTGGAGATTTTCTGTGCTGACCACTCTCCACGGTCGCCGTGCCAAAATGTTGAAACCGAGAGCTCGGTCTCTTGTGGAGTTCACCCTTGGTGATCGCACACATACTTCTCTCCAGCAAGCCAAATAGTAAAAGGAAATAGGAACTAACCCAGGGGCTCGGCGCGGAGGTCCCTGTTGAATTCTGTGAAGTGAAAGTGGCTGAATGGAAGGCTTGGGCAACCAATCTGAGCGGACTACGTGGACAGGGTTGGTGGACTGCTAAGTCGACAGGGATGTTGCAGGCGGTTTGCTCTATGGCGGCCTGGGCGGTCTGTTTGTGCGGACTACGCAGACAGCAACAGCGGTCTGTCAAGCCAGTGTATACTCAGGAGGCAGTTGAATCCCAGGAAGTAACCGGGCGGATAGAAACCATATCCGCGAAGTCCGGCATGAAGCGAACTGATGAACTGGAGCTCGGTAGACCGGTTTGGCTGTTGCCTTGGTCTTGCTCTGGTGCAGCGGTAAGTGGAAGTCGCGGAGACCGCCGGTCAGTGCGGACAGAAGCTGGAGGTCGCCCGGTATGGCGGGATAGATCCAGTGTCCGCTAGTAAGTGCGGACTGGCCATTGTGGCCAGGGACTGGACTTGGTGAGTTTTTTGAACCAAGTCCAGGGTGGCTCAGTCCGGGGAGATCGCGCAGTGGAGCGCGGGCTGTTTTCTCAGTCCGCCAAGCTTAGTAGAAGTGTTGTTGCCTTGGTTGCTAGCTTGGGGATATGCGGACTGGAGAACTGCATGTGCAAGAGCGTGCAGACTGAAGCTAGTGTCTGCTAAGTCTGGCAATGCCTTGGTGATTAGGCAATGTACTCAGGGAAGCGGACGAGAGCTGTCCGCAGCGGACTGTTTTGGCGTGTCCGTTGAGTCCGGCAGAACCCTCGGTTTTGGGGCTGTGGAATCAAGATAGCGGGCTGATGCTGTGTCCGTGTTTTGGCGGACATAGCTGTTGCAGAGTCCGACTGTGGTGGTCCTGGCTTGGCCTTCGGCGACAAGGCGGGCTGGAGATTGGAGTCCGGTCTTGGAGAAGCTGGGGCGGACTGGCTATCTGCACAGGAGCAGCGAACTGGAGTGTGTGTCCGCGGGCTGGCGGACACACTTGTTCTTGCTGCGGGATGTGGCGGTGATCCTATCGGCTACGTCGGTGACCATACTCATCATCGTGCCTATAAATAGGACCCTTGTCACATCAGGAATAGAGATCTTAAGAGAGACCTCGGAGACCTGAATCGAAGTAAGTGAACAGTATTCGAGCTCGCGTAAGTTGCTGCGGACTGGACTTTGGTGTCCGCGCGGTTTGATAGGGTTGACCGGGTTGTGCTGTATAGGTTGTACGGATAGCGCTAGAAAGCCAGGACTTAGCTCTGATTGCGGTCAGGGACGGTGCGAACTCTGTGGTAAAGCAACAGGCGGTAAACAGCAGGTCGCGGACAGCGACTAAGCGGTCTTCTCTTTGGCAACTTGGATCGGGGTTCAAGAAGGCGCCTGTTTCAGGCAGACTGTTCCATTCGGTAGCGCAGCGTGTGCAGTATGACGGCTAGGCGACCTCACGGTCAGGCGGACTGCAGATCAGCGGTGAAGAGCTAGCATTGGAATAAGGGGTGAGTCCGCGCGGCTTGGGTTGCGGCCTGGCGACCTGGCAGACTGAGCGGACTCCACGGCAGTAGACCGGCGGCTTGTTGATTGAGTCCGCACGGCTTGGTTTGTTTCTTGTCTTCGTAACTGTCTCTGCTCTCCTGTTTTGGTTGTTGGTGAAGCATGTCTCGCCATTTATGTCTCGCCTTGTAAAGAAGGTTGCTCTTGATCAATAAAGACGCTTGTGCTGCATGTGTTGCTGGTTGTTACTGCTTTGTTGAGATAACCCATGCTAACTGCAAGATCCGGGAAAACATTCAACATTATAAGTGGAGGTGCCCTCCTCCGATTTGTTGAGTTTCAACAGGGTATCCGAGGAGGTCTCTGCGGGTTTGTTGAAAATTTAACATGGTATCAGAGGGAGGTTGGAGTGGTCAAGCAGTGATCAACGGAAGTAATTGCTCTTGTGAAGAGAAACCAGTGGTAGAACCATGGCAGCGGAAGATGCAAGTTGTCTTGGAATTGATCTTCTTACAGAGACAAACTTTGAAAGGTGGAAGTCCTGTATGAAGAGCTTTCTTCTTGGCGAGGACCTTTGGTAGGTTGTACGCAGAGCAGGAAGACAAGATGCTACTGCTGGCAATGCTGAGACGATGAGAGCTTGGAAGGAGACAAATGCGAAAGCGGAGTCTATTCTCAAGCAGGTGATCTTATCGGAGCTCTTGGACCACATCAGTGGATGTCGGTCAGCTGCGGAGGTCTGGACTTCCCTTGATGGGTTGTTCAGGAAAGAGGTGAAGGTTGTTGCAGAAGATGGTCCCTCTACTTCATATCAGGAAGAAATGAGTGTTTCTCCTAGGCGTGATAGGAAGAGGAAGGAAGGACCAAGGTGCTATAAATGCACGCAACAAGGTCATCTCAGGAGAGAGTGCAAGGTTACCTTCCTCTCGGCGAACGTAGCTCATGTTGGAGGTAAGGAGAAGAACGTAGTTGGGACATCAACTAGTTCTGGAGCTGATCGGATGAAGGCCAGTGATAGTGCAGCTATCTGGCATGAAAGACTGGGGCATGTAGGGATGGACAAGCTGAAAGCAATGGTGGAAAGAAGACTCGTAAGAGGCTTGCCTAGATTGTCATCCTATGACGATGGTCGGGGGTGTGCGGGATGTCAGCAAAGTGAAGCTTATCGCTTCATGGTTTATAAAGCACAAACCAGATGTAAAGCACCATTGGCGGTTGTCCATTGTGCTCTGGTAGGACCGACCGTCACAGCCAGTCTTGGAGGCAGCAGGTTCATGCTGATATTGGTTGATGACTATTCAAGGTATACTTGGGTATATTTCATGAAGAAGAAGTCCAACATGATGCGCTTGTTTGTGGAGTTCAAGAAGCTTGTAGAAGGTCGGCTTGGCCTGAGGATCAAGGTGTTGAGGACAAGCATCGGTGGTGAGTTTGGCTCAACCGAGTTCTCAAACTTTTGCAGGAAACAAGGGATCCGGAAGGAGCTTTCTTATGGACATACTTCACAACAAGGTAGTGTTGCAGCTCGGATGATCCGTTGGTTAACGGAAAACTGCAAGTGTTGGCTTCAGAGTAAAGACGTTCCGAAGGCTCTTTGGGCGGAAGGGATGGCCTATGCTGCTCATGTCATCAACCGGATGCCTCTTAGTCCGATCATAGTGAAGACTCCTTATGAGCTGATGTTCGGAGTAAAGCCCAGTGTGAAGCACCTACGGGTGTTTGGATCTACCTGCTACAAACACTCTCCGGGTGCTCTCAAGACAAAGCTAGTCTTTGTTGGGTATGATGAGCAGCGGAGAAGATGGAGATGTATGGATCCTACGACGAAGAAACTCATAGTGTCTAGAGACATTATCTTCGATGAGTTAACGCCGTATTGGAGTAGCTCTCATGTGGAGCTAGAGATGAGCAGGTCAGATGGTGGGCTGAAGGAGGCTGCTGCTAAGGAAGTGGATCTACCTGAGTCACCAGGTGCTCCAGGTTGTTCTAGCTCCGGGGCAATGGTGTCAGGGTCAGGAAGTAGGGGGAGCGATGCTCCAGGTACTTCTGACTCGAAGGCAGAGGCTTCTGGTTCAGAAAGCAGGGGGAGCGATGTTCCAGGCAATTCTTGTTCAAGAGGGGAGTCTTCTGGTTCAGGTAGCAGGGGGAGCGTTGCTCCAGGTGCTTCTGGTTCCAGTAAGGAGGCATCTTGTTCAGGAAGCAAGGGGAGCATTGTTCCGGGTTTGCCCGGGAACGGAGCTGGTTCAGGAGCAGCGGAGGTGGTTAGCCATGATCAGGTTCTTTGGAGATCGAAGAGGATCAGTAAGCCACCAGCTCGATATAACGAAGGGAACACGGCGGACTTGGTCCTGTGTTTCTTTGTTATCCCTCAGGTCGAGCAAGGTTCTTCTGGCTGTGATGACCCCACTAGAATCAAGGAGGTGGTTGACACCAAGGCTGAAGAGGTGACTTCTCTCAGAGGTAACAAGGCTTGAGCTTTTGTGCCCAAGGAAGTTGGTGATACTCCTGTGATGCATGAGTGGAGGTTGAAGCTGAAGAAGGCAGAGGGAAGCATGACTCCTTTTGGGAGATGCTGGAGGGCTCCCTCATGGTCCATGATATGCAGGGCGAGGATTATGTCTTGGACATATCTTCGTAGATGCTATCGGAGGGACCAGGTGCAAGGTTACGGGAGCTGCTGGAGTTATTCACCACTTCTCACTTCAAGGGGGAGTGTTGAATTCTGTGAAGTGAAAGTGGGTGAATGGAAGGCTTGGGCAACCAATCCGTGCGGACTACGCAGACAGGGTTGGCGGACTGCTAAGTCGGCAGGGATGTTGCAGGCGGTTTGCTCTGTGGCGGCCTGGGCGGTCTGTTCGCGCGGACTACACGAACAACAACAGCGGTCTGTCAGGCCAGCATATACTCAACAGATGGTTGAATCCCAGGAAGTAACCCGGCTGATAGAAACTCTACCGCGGAGTCCGGCATGAAGCAGACTGATGAACTGGAGCTCGGTAGACCGGTTTGGCAGTTTACTTGGTCTTGCTTTGGTGCAGCGGGAAGCCGCGGAGACCGCCGGTTAGTGCGGACAGAAGATGGAGGTCGCCGGGTATGGTGGGCTAGATCCAGTGTCCGCCAGTAAGTGCGGACTGGCCCTTGTGGCCAGGGACTAGACTTGATGAGTTTTTGAACCAAGTCCAGGGTGGCTCAGTCCGGGGAGATCGCGCAGTGGAGCGTGGGTTGTTTTCTTAATACGCCAAGCTCAGTAGAAGTGATGTTGCCTTGATTGCTAGCTTGGGGAGATGCGGACTGGAGAATTGCGTATGCAAGAGCGTGCAGACTGGAGCTAGAGTCCGCTGAGTTCGGTTTAGCCTTGTGATAAGACAATGGACTCAGGATGTGCGGACGGAAGCCGGGTGTCCGCTGAGTCCGGCAGGTGCCTTGATGGCGAGGCTGCGGGCTCGGATTATGCAGGCTGGTGCTGTGTCCACGGATTTGCGGACTGGTTGCAGAGTCCGGATATGGTGATCCTGGTTTGGCCCTTGGCGACAAGGCAGACTGGTATGTTATCCGGCCTTGGTGATGTCTTGGGGGCTTGGCCTTTGGCGACAAGGCGGACTGGAGATTGGAGTCCGGTCTTGGAGAAGCTAGGCGAGCTGGCTATCTGCACAGGAGCGGCAGACTGGTGTGTGTATCCGCGGGTTTGCGGATACACTTGTTCTTGCTGCGGGATGTGGTGGTGATCCTATCGGCTAGGGCGGTGACCTTACTCATCATCGTGCCTATAAATATGACACATGTCACATCAGGAAAGAAGAGACCTCGGAGACCTAACCGAAGTAAGTGAACAGTATTTGAGCTCGCGTAAGTTGTTGAGGACTGGACTTGGATGTCCACGCGGTTTGAAAGAGTTGACAGGGTTGTGTTGTGCAGGTTGTGCGGATAGCGTTGGAAATCCAGGACTTGGCTCTGATTGCGGTCAGGGACAGTGCGGACTCTGTGGTTAAACAACATGCAGTAAACAGCAGGTCACGGACAGCAACTAGGCGGTCTTCTCTTTGGCAACTTGGTTCGGGGTTCAGGAAGTCGCTTGCTTCAGGCAGACTGTTCCATTCGGTAGCGCAGCGTGTGCGGTCTGGCGGCTAGGCGACCTCGCGGTCAGGCGGCTTGCAGATCGGCAGTGAAGAGCTAGCATTGGAATAAGGGGTAGTCCGCGCGGCTTGGGTTGCGGTCTGGCGACCTGGCGGACTGAGCGGACTCCACAGCAGTAGGTCGTGCGGCTTGACGTTTGAGTCCGCGCGGCTTGTTTTGTTTTGTCTTTGTATCTGTCTCTGCTCTCCCTGTGTTGGTTTTTGGAAAAGCATGTCTCGTCATGTATGTCTCGCCTTGTAAAGAAGTTTGCTCTTGATCAATAAAGACGCTTGTGCTGCATGTGTTGCTGGTTGTTACTGCTTTGTTGAGATAACCCCTGCTTTCTCCAAGATCCGGGAAAACGTTCAACATTATATGTGGAGGTGTCCTCCTCCGGTTTGTTGAGTTTAAACAGGGTATCCGAGGAGGCCTCTGCGAGTTTGTTGAATTTTTAACAAAGGCAAGGAAGTGCATCTTCATTGGCTATGATGAGGGGAAGATAGGATGGAAATGCATGGATCATCAAACACATCGTTTTATTGTGTCAAGGGATGTGATGTTTGATGAGTTGACATCATATTATGGTGCTCCAAAAGTGACCTTGGAGGAAGGAAGTGACAGGAAGGTTCATGGAAGTGAAGTGGATGATCAGGTGGCTATGATGCCAATTTATTCTGGTGTTCAATGTTCTCCAAGTTCATCATCCTTGCAAGGGAGCAATGATAAAGAGGGAGCAACACTCCTACTCATGTGGATGGAGTGGAAGAACCTGTTGTTGATGGCGTGGTTGTGGATAGTGGTCCTTCACTTAGAAGATCCAAGAGGACAATTGTGTCGCCATCTCGATATCGAGACAGAAATTTGGTAAGCATAATTTCTTGTTTCTTTTCAGGACCTATCGATGAAAGGGAGCCTTCTTGTTTTAAAGACGCTATGGGCAAGAAAGTGTGGCAGCATGCTATGGATGAGGAGATGAGTGCTCTCATAAAAAATAAGACTTAGGATCTTGTGCTCAAGGTGAGGGAGTGATGTAGATTTTATAAGTTTTGAAAAATATCCAAACTAAACTCTCAACTAGGCAAGTGCACCTATCGAAATTTAGTATAGGAAATATCGTATTTAAACTCGGGGACCGTTGAGTATTTGTACTCACAAGGACGAACTATTATTTTATCGATCGGAAAATTGGTTTTTGCGGAAACGAAAACAAACGTTAAATTAAGAGGAGAAATTTGATGAATAAAAGGCTAGCACTTGATCTGGAATCCCTTTGGGCTAGAATAAAATCCACGAAATTAAAGAGCACAAGCATCTAAATTATTAACTTTGACCGCAGAGGTTCCAAAGCTACGAAGCGCCTCTCTCGAGAATACGCACTCGACTAACCTTAGGTAGATCGATTAAGACCTCTCGGCCAGTCGAAAGACCTAAGCTTGCTTTAGGCGGTGAACCTCACTAATGGAGTTGACTCCAAGGCAGAAGAATTTTGCGTTCCTCTCTCGAGGGGTGCAAGAAACTCTCTTTATCCTTGAGTGATCTACTCGTATCCACAACCTCTCGGTAAATCTAGGATACGGATCTAGGCTCGAATAAAATAATTTGCAACTTATGAATTCGAAGAAAATTTAAATCAAAGATAAATCAAAGTTAGAAAATAGAATGCTTGCTAATTTGAGACAAAAATAAGAATTTTATTCCATTCCAAAGTTCATCATGATCAAGTGCTAATTGAAAATTAGCTACTCATCATGATGAGAGAATTACAAGAAAGATAGAGGAGAGACATGATTATAAAAATTACTTGGAAATATAGACTACACTATGAATTGAAAATGCAGAGAATAACAGCAAAGAAAATAGAATTAAGCTCCCCAAAAATCTCTCCCTGGCCATCTGAAGCTGTCTGGAATTTATAGAAAAAGTTGCTGGGTGGTCACGCCCCTAGGTCACGCCCGTGACCTAGGGCGTGTCGGTCTCGGAACCGTCGTCTTCAAGTCCTCTGAACGTTGGCGCGAAACCGCCAAAAGTCGTTAATTGGCGGGTCACGCCCCTTGGTCACGCCCGTGACCTAGGGCGTGTCTTGACGGTTGCATAAAAACGGCGGGAAGCAGAAACAGCGGGAATAACTCCGGCCGTTGTTGGATGGGTCACGCCCACGGTCACGCCCGTGACCTGGGGCGTGTCTCGAGAAAACTCCCTCCGCCTGAAACTGCAGCATTTAGTCGGCATGCTGGGCTGTCACGGGTTTCGTCACGCCCGTGACAAATTTGTCACGCCCGTGACATGTTGCAATTCAAAACTGTCGTTGACTGGAAGACAGGGCAAAGCACTGGATGTCACGCCTGGAGTACACGCCCGTGTGATGATAGTCACGCCCGTGACCTCTGGGCGTGTACTTTTAATTGACGTGGCAGATAGCTCCTTCCACGCGCCGGGTTCTCGTCAGGATGTCACGCCCGTGACCATGTCGGTCACGCCCGTGACGTTAGCGTGTCCTTTTGAACTTTCCCTGCTTTTGCGCAGTTTTGTCTCCTGATCAACCCTATAGACTGCAAATTGCGATTTGCAGCCCAGATTGCCCTGAAATAAGAAATTAGAAAAATTAAATAATAAAATTATAAAATATACCTATAAGTTAATTAATTATTAAATAAAATATATAAAAATACTTGGACAAAAATTAGAGTTATCAAATACCCTCATACTTACTCGTTTGCTCGTCCCGAGCAAACAACTTTACATGGAGAGTAGAAAAATTTAAATGCTAGAAAAGAAAAGTGAACCTAAGGAGTAAAATGCGAAGTCTTATGCCTATGCTTGTAGCTATTTTAGTAGAAAAACTCACTCAGCATACAAGTTAGGTTTTTATTTTTCTTAAAATGTGTTTCCATTATTATTATTACTTTTTAAAATGAAAATCCGGTAAATCTTAAAATTATATTCAGGGAGAGTGTAGCGTGTGTACTAAGATAACATTGCACGAACGAAGATCAAGATACCCTCCAAAGAAATCCATCAATGTCGATGGCCATAGGCTTGCCCTTTCACATTCTCGCCACGGCACTAGTTTAACTTATAAACATAAATCAGAAGGACTTAATTAGGTAGAAACGTAGGCTTAGGCTTTTGGTGAGGATGGTGAAAGATAAAAATGATGGCTTAGTCACACCAAAACCTAGAGAAAGCTTGCACATAAAAATTTATCATGGCTTTAAGAACGCAGCCAAAATCCTAATCCCTTTTTTTTTCTTCTCTTTTTTTTTATAATTAATATTTTTTTTTTCAACTCTCACATCAAGCCGAAGATTTCCTTCTACCTCTTCAAAATTTTTTTTCCTTTTTTTTCTTTTTTTTTCTTTTTATTTTGAAGAGGAAATGAAAATCAACTTTTGTTTTGAATTTTTAAGAGAAAAAAAAAGAGCCACCAACAATAAAAAGTCTGATAATCACTCACAAACTGGTTTTGTATATCTATGTGCAAGCTTGGTTTTAAGTGTGCAATTAGGTTGTTTTTTAGGCTTTGGTAAAATACTTGGTGGGGCTAAAACAAAAAGATAAGATAATAGGCTCAAAAATGGCTTGACAAAGATAAAATTTTAGGTAAGGGTGCAAAGTCTCAAACTGGCCAAAAGATGTGCCTAAATCATATCTATGCTAATGAGTTTAACTTATGCAAAGTCTTGAGAATAGTTAGAGGGCAAGTTCTAGACATCGAGAAAGAATATCTCTTTCTTGATCCGTGAAATATCTCTCTAGTAAACTTCTAGTTACTCACCTAAAGTTTTTTTTAGATTTTACCGGTTTTCAAAGTGAAAGTAAAATAAAACATTTCCACGCATTTAGAAAAATGAAAATCTAATTATATGCTAAACATTTAAATCTACATAAAATTCTACTTACACGTGCACTTGACTAGAAACACAGCATGGCCAACAGTTTTACTCCAAAATTCAGATTTCAATTTAAACATCAAAATATTCTAAACACTATGTAAAAGTCGAATACTAAAGATTGCGCAAGTGAGTAAATATAGAAATACAGATTTCTCGAATTTGAAAATTTACCCCTTTTTTTGTTGTTGAATTTTTGGTTTTGTTTTTTTTTTTTGTTTGTTTTTTTTATTTATTTTTTTTTTTGTAAAAAAATAATAACAAAAATTTTGTATGTTTTGCTAGAAAACTATCCCCCCATACTTAAATAAGACATTGTCCCCAATGAAAAAGAAATAAATAAACAAAAAATTTAGGAGACTTCCCTGAAGCGGGTATTATTTTAATAAAAAGAAACGATACATGACGAGGAAAAATAAAATGATAAAAAGAAAAGATACAATGGGGCGGACTACAATCCCAAAGAAAAAGAAAGCAGGCTAATCCTCATCGCTATGTTGCCGCGGCTCATGATAGTGCGTCCGGAGGTCTGAAAACTCACGCTCAATATGTGTCATGGAGGAGGCTTGATTTGTTGCTAGCGTGGTAAATCGACTGTCAAAACTCACAAATCGAGCGTCAAAATCGGCCTGCATCGTATCTAAGCGTGTGTGAAGAGACGCAAACTGACGATCCCAATAGCTCTGAGGGCCGGGCTCGGAAGAAGGGTCCTGCGGTGGTGGAGGAATCTGGGGAGAGTGAATAGTGCCGCTGGGACCGGAACCGTAATCAAGGCCAAGATCTCCACCACCGACTGCGGGGGGAATAGCCGCAAACTCTCCATCACGTCGCCGCGCTAGGCCGAGGGCCTGAAGGGTCTGGAACTGGATGACTTGTGGCGTCTGGACGCAGCTGAGGCGTGGAAGAGCATCCCAAATGCCGAGCTGCTTCGCGAGGAAAGTGATGAAGTTCCCGCCGTGCACTGCTCCCAACCTCGCATTTTCGGCCTGGTGCCGAAAGAAAATTGCGAGCAGATAACCAAGGTTGAGGGGGACCCGGTAAAACATACTATATAAATATAGTAAGTCTGCCCGAGTCACCACCCCGTGGCTATCGCCGCGACCAGAAATAGTGAAGGTAAGGAGGTTGTGGAGAATACGTAAGGCGGGAGAAATGAGTTGGCTGCCTTTGGATTTCTTTGGGGTGTAGGGGGCGGTGTCACTACTGATTTCCGCCCAAAAGGCGAGAAGGTTGAAATCGGTCGGGAAATCAGTAAGTAAATCGAGATAGGCGTGAGATTGGGAAAAAGCCTCCGAGCAGAAGCCCATGATGACATTGAGCTGGCGGATGGTGAGCTGATGCACCATCCCACCTAGGCGAAAGATGATGAAGTCGTCATCGGCCGCCCATCGGAACTCGAATGAAGCCAAGAACTCAACGGTGAGTTCAAGAAAGGCATGCTCGGAAATAGAGAAGAGGGAACTCCATCCAGAGGTGGACAGAAATCCCCGCACCAAATCCGCAGCTCCAAATGTGGCGAGGATCGCCCAATCTAAAATGCGGAACACGCCAAGGGGTTTGGCGCGTAGGCGCTCGCTGCGCTCCTGCTGGGTTTGGTTTTGAAAAAGGAGCATGGCTTCCGCTGCGGCGGGATCCGCGGGGTGCTCGGAGGAGGAAGCGGTGGAGCGAGGGTGGTGGCGAGGCATTTTGGTAGAGGGAAGAAGAAGGAAGGAATCGGGTTAGCAAAGGGAGAAGAGAAGGGTTGGATGGTGTGGAGGAAGAAGAGGGGGAAAACCCTATTTATAGAGTTTTCGGGTTGGTCACGCCCCCCTGTCACGCCCGTGACAGGGGGCATGACAAGCACGGGACAAAAAAGAAAAGGAATCCGAGGCTGCCAGCCTCGGATTCGCTGGTCATGGCCCAGAGTCACGCCCGTGACTCTGGGCGTGTAAGGCGTGCTCGGCGCAGGAATCCAATGCGCTGGCATTGGATTCCAAGGCCACGCCCATGGTCACGCCCGTGACCAGGGGCGTGTCTCATAAAAAAAATTACTAAAAGGAATCCGAGGCGTTGACCCGGGGTCACGCCTCGGATTCGACGACACGGCCCAGGGTCACGCCCGTGACCCTGGGGCGTGTATCTGAAACGAGAATTAAATTTTTTTTCTTTTTTTTTCTTTTTTTTTGTTCGGGCTAGTCACGATCGTGACTAGTTAGTGTCATAGGCGTGACTGGGCAGGAAGAGAAGTTTTCCAGCTTCACTTCGTCGAACGAAATTTCGGGCTAGCCACGCCCGTGACCATGATGGTCACGCCCGTGATAGGACCGAAAGACGAACGGAATGCTGCGCTCGACGAAACCACTCTCGGGTTTCGCCCGACGAACTCAACACGGCTAGGTCACGCCCGTGACCCGTAGGTCACGCCCGTGACAGAGGCGTGTACGAGCAAAAAAAAAAAATTTTTTTTTCTTTTGATTTTTGTTTATATATATATATATATATATATATATATATATATATATATATATATATATATATATATATTTAAGATTCAACTAAACGATAATAAAACAAAAGTTACCGACTTGAAGAAACGCGTAGACTTGACGCTCAACTCCGTCGATCTTCACGCCGAAAAAAAATGTCCTTTAAACCTGCAAATATTTAAATAAAATTAAAGAAGAAAACGATAAACATGGGGTGCCTCCCACAAGCGCTTTGTTTATTGTCGTTGAGCTCGACCAAAGCGGGGCACTCGTTTATGGGTTCGGGAGGTTAATTTCCTCCCAGTACTCATTAGTAGTATCGCCGGCGAGGAATATCTTCAACCGGTGCCCATTCACTTTAAATTCTCCTTGTTCCGGGTGCGAGATAAGCACTGTCCCATATGGTCATACCTCTTTTACAATAAAAGGGCCGGACCATCGGGACTTGAGTTTGCCCGGAAAAAGTCGAAGGCGCGAATTATAGAGGAGAACTTGGTCTCCCGGTTTGAAATCTTTAGGGTGCTTAATTTTTTTATCATGATAAAATTTTGTGCGCTCCTTATAAAGTTTATTACTTTCATAGGCTAAGGAGCGCCACTCATCGAGCTCGTTAATTTGGAATTTCCGAAGCTCGGAGGACAAAGTTTCATCTAGATTTAAAAATTTAAGCGCCCAAAAGGCGCGGTGCTCAAGCTCAACCGGTAAGTGACATGCTTTCCCATAGACCAATCGGTACGGCGTACAACCGATAGCGGTCTTGTACGCGGTCCGATAAGCCCAAAGAGCATCATCAAGCTTGACCGACCAATCCTTTCTATTAGTAGAAACCGTTTTCTCCAAAATTCGTTTGATTTCACGGTTAACTACTTCTACCTGACCACTTGTTTGAGGGTGATAGGGGGTGGCTAACCTATGTGTAACGCCGTATTTAGAAAAAACTTTGGCGAATTGTGCGTTACAAAAGTGGGTGCCCCTATCACTAACTATTGCCCGCAGTGCTCCAAATCGTGAAAATAGTTTTTTGAGAAATTGGGTCACGACTCGGGTGTCATTAGTGGGAAGGGCTTGCGCTTCCACCCACTGTGACACATAGTCGACCGCTACCAAAATATATTTATTTCCATGCGATGTTGGTAGCGGTCCAACAAAGTCGATCCCACATAAATCAAAAACTTCTATTTCTAAAAATGTATTTAATGGCATTTCATCGTGGCGGGAAATATTACCTGAGCGTTGGCATTGTTCACAACGACTTACATGGGCGTGAGCATCCTTGAAGATGCTTGGCCAATAGAAGCCCGCTTCAAGTATCTTCTGAGCCGTCCGATTAGCTTTATAGTGCCCACCGGCGGGTCTCTCATGACAATGCTTTAAAATTTGTGCGCCTTCCTCATGAGAAACACACCTCCGCACTACTTGGTCCGCACAAACACGAAAAAGGAAGGGATCCTCCCAAAAATAATTTTTCAAATCAGAAAAGAATTTCTTCTTTTCTTGATAAGAAAAACCATTCGGGAGGAATCTCGCAACAAGATAATTTGCGAAATCGGCGAACCAAGGAGTGGGGAGGGTGATTACCTTATGAATGGCGAGAAGGCGCTCCTCGGGAAAAGTGTCGTCAATGTCCTCCTCCATGAGCTCCCCCGAATTTGGGTTCTCCAACCGCGAAAGATGGTCAGCCTCCAAGTTCTTCGCTCCTCTCTTGTCGCGAATCTCCAAATCAAATTCTTGGAGCAGTAAGATCCACCTAATCAATCGCGGCTTTGCATCTGTTTTTGCTAGTAAATATCTCAAAGCCGAATGATCAGTAAAAACAATAATTTTAGACAAAGTGAGATATGAGCGGAATTTATCAAATGCGAAAATTACGGCTAATAATTCTTTTTCGGTGGTCGTGTAATTTTCCTGTGCGGCGGTTAATGTTTTGCTTGCATAATAGATAGGATGAAAGTTTTTATTTATGCGTTGTCCTAACACCGCACCAACGGCAAAACTACTAGCGTCGCACATTATCTCAAAGGGAAGCTCCCAATTGGGAGCGATCATGATAGGAGCGTTAATCAATTTTTCTTTAATAAGAGAAAAAGCACGCAAACAATTTTTGTCAAAAATGAACGGCGCGTCTTTTCTAACAAGTGGGTTAGGGGCTTAGTTATTTTAGAAAAATCTTTAATAAACCGGCGATAGAAACCGGCATGCCTCAAAAAACTACGAACGGCCTTAACATTTGAAGGGGGAGGTAGCTTTTCTATAGTTTCAATTTTTGCTTTATCTACCTCTATGCCCTTACTAGAAATTTTATGGCCTAAGACCAAACCCTCCCGTTGTAACAACCCAAAGTTCTGAAACGGGAATTTTTGGGTGACACGGTCTGGGACACGGGCGTGTCCCAGGGCGTGTCAGGTGACACGTCCTGCGACACGGGCGTGTCGCAGGGCGTGTCGAGGTTGTGTCGACGATTGGGCTTTGTCTCGACGATTTTTGATCTCGACGATTCGTCGGGAGGAGGCACACGGCCCAGGACACGGGCGTGTCCAAGGCCGTGTCGCATTCTCGACGAGTTTTTCTCGACGATCGTCGAGTGTCGAGAAGTGTGTGTCGAGTGTTGAACACGGCCTGTGACACGGGCGCGTCACAGGGCGTGTCAAATCAGGCGACGAACTCAGCCCGCCGAAGGATTTCGACAGGGCGTGTCTTTGTGCCGTGTCTGGGCACACGGCCTGGGACACGGGCGTGTCACAGGCCGTGTGAAGTCTCGGGATGATTTGGGATTTTTTTTCACCCAGGTACACGGCCACAGACACGGGCGTGTCTGAAGGCGTGTTGGTGACACGGCCCATGACATGGGCGTGTCCCGTGGGCGTGTCACTGGTTTGGATAAGTCGGTTGACCACCGCTTGAGACACACGGCCTGGCACACGGCCGTGTTCGAGGTCGTGTCGGGTCAAAATATGTGTTTTTGGCAGAATCGTGGCCGTCCATTCCTTCAGTCTGGATCCAAGGGCTGAAGCTTCTTCTTCTTTTTCCTTAAGGGCCGAAATCAGAGAATGATATCTCATTTTACTTTGGCCTTCATCTTTCTTCAAGAGAGAGAAAGAGAGAGAGAAAGGAGGAGGAAGAAGGAAAGGGGGCTGCTGCTGGTGGTGCTGCGGTTTACCGACGAGAGATCCGAAGCCAGCATTGCGGAGGAAACGCTCTTGCGAGTCTTGCAAGCTAGCTTGGAGGCCATGGCACCGAAGCGATCGTCAAGGGTAACGACTTTTCTTCCTAGCCATGTGAAGGCTTACTTTTTGGCATATCTTTTGATTTCCCCCACCAAGAGGTGGCTGATTTTGGGAATCGTTGGGTGGATACTTGAAATCCCCTTTGTGTTACATATAGATCCGAAAATGGAGTACGGAATAGGCATGCTGTGTGAAGCCCATCTGGACAGGTTGGTCTGGATTGGTGATGTTGCATACAAACCGGAGAAGACTCCGTGATAAATGTGTCGTGTATGGAGTCTACGGGTTAGACCTGCGAAAAGGAGTAGCAAGAAGTACTGGGGTGGTAGCCCAGGAAAATAGCCTTGTGATGGTTTTGGGTCCAACCTGTGAATGAGGCACAGGAAGTACTGGTGGGACCAGGAAAGGCCCTTTTTGTGATGCTTGATGTTATAGGGTGTCCACCTGTGGAGCGAGTCACATGAAGTACTGGTGTGCCCAGAAAAGACCCCTGACATTTGTAATTTGCGGTGTCCACCTGTGACGGGAATTACAGGAAGTACTGGTGCGCCCAGGAAAGACCCGCTGTTGCTGTGAGGAAATGGGTATAGTGAATTACCCAGGCTTGAATGCCAGGAACAGGATTGGTGAGACCGACCCGCGCCTTTGATATAGCCATGAGTACGCTGTACTCGGAGAAGGCAAGGCGATTTGAGCAACGGGGGGTGGAGGATCCGACCTGCGCTATGTCCGTCTGACGTGAGACCAAAAAGTGCGGTCTGTTGGAGCGCATAGCAAGAGTCTTCGGCCTGCGCGCCATGACACAACGGGGGGCTACGGGCCATCCCGGTGTCCGAGGACTAACTCCGGCTGCACGCTATGGAGTAAATGCTCAAGAGATTTACCGTTGGGTGATAACCCTGAGACGGTGGTGGGCAAGAGGTTGCCAGAACACCAAGAATGTTCCCTGAGTGCACGGACCGTTGGGCCGGGTGGCGAACGGTTGTGATGGCTTGTGTGCGTGAAAGCACTTGTTGATGATATAGCTTGCCATACTTGTGATATGATATGCCTGCAGGAAAAATACCGCTGCCCCGAGAGAAGGGGTAGGGTCGTTATAATTTGATCAGCTGAACGCTGACCGTTGCTTTTATTTGCCACCGGTGGGTGGATTGTCCTTGCACAGGTGCTGGAGAGCCGAGCGGGACGCATAGAGGTTGATGCTCATGCTGGTGTTGCTGCTGCTAGCTGCTAGCCCTCGAAGGCTAAGTGTGTTCTTTTGTGTGTTTTCTTTTAGTGTGGCCGGCCTGCGCGCCAACCTGTTTTAGGCCACTGATTGAAAGCCCTGTAAGGCCATAAGGCCAACGCTTTTTATACATATTGTAAGACATTCCTATATATATATAAAATGTGGAGTTTTATGTTTGGACATTCATGAGGAGTTCAAGTAGTTTAGGCTTCCGCTAGAATGCTTGTGATAGGTGCGAGGCGCTACTCTGGTATCATCCTGTACCTTTACCGACTGTTTTGTGGTATATCCTGTAGGGCCCCGGCCGGACCTTCTAGAATATATCATATGAACGGATGAGGTTGTTACATTTTTGGTATCAGATGTTTTGGTCTTTCCCTCTCGACGTCGTGGCCGCCTTCTTTTGTGGGGTGGCGAGCACGTGTTTGTGCACACCAAAGTCTACGATTGAACTCCTGAATGTCCATGATAGGAATGCATTTTTGTTTGTGTGAGGAACCTGCGTGTTCCTATTTTGTGTTGTTTGCTTGGGTACGACCGCTAATATATGTGTCTTGTCCACCTTTAGGTGACACGAAGTGGAGCTGGGCCGTCTGAACCCCAGCGTTCTGATGAAAGTACGGCACCAGCTGCGGTGCCTACACCTCCACCGTCTGCAGAGCATGTCCGTTTAGTTGCGGAGGCCTTATTTACCATGATCCAAGGTCAGCCACTCAGGCAGGAACAAGAGGCTGTGAGGCCAGATCAGGCGGTGGCAAGGCCTGAACCTGTTATAGATGTGGTTCCTCGAGCGGCTGAGAAGCAGCTAACACGGTTTATGAGTTTCCATCCGCCTACGTTTTCGGGAGCGGGAACCCCGACACAGGCTGAGGATTGGTTATCGCGTGTCAAGCGAGTGATGACGGCGATAGGCACGGCGGAACATCAGAAAGTTACCTTAGCCACCTTCTTGCTTGAAGGAGAAGCGCGTTTATGGTGGGATGAGATGGAGTTGCATCATTTGGCGGGTCGTCCGCTAACCCAAGTGTCGATGGAAGAATTCTCCCGGCTCTTCCTTGCGAAGCACCTTCCTGTGGCTCAACGGATAGCCATGGAAAATGAATTCCAACGGTTGACTCAAGGTGATGGCAGTGTTGACGCGTACCTGCATGAATTTACTAGCTTGGGGCGGTATGCGGGTTCGATTTTTGCTGATGAGCAGAGGAAGACTAATCGGTTCTATGAAGGGCTGAGGGACGAGCTGAGATTCCTTGTGTCCAGTTCTGTGAACCAAGGTTTCCAAGCGTTGGTTGACACTGCGACCGCGTTGGAAAAAGACATGAAGAGGGTGCAAGGGAAGAGAGCGTTGGTGATGACGCAACCAGAGTGGAAGGCGCCCCGATCGGGAAAATCATTTTATAAGAAGAGATGGGGTAAGAAGTCCAAGCCTAGTGGACAAGCTCCTTCATCAGTTGCAACAGGAGCAACATCAGGGGCAACCTCCAAGCCAGAAACTCGTATCTGCTTCAATTGTGGTAGGATGGGGCATATTGCGCGAGATTGTCGGATGCCGCCAAAGAGTGAAAAGAAGGCGGGAGCATCTTATGCGGAGAAAGGAAAGGCGGTGGTGGATTCCTCTGCCTCGCAGGCGCAACCCCGAGTCTACAATCTTGGCCTGCAAGAGGCCATCAAGCAGAGTGACGTGGTCACAGGTATGAGTTTAGTTTTGCTGATGCGATTATTTGTATGCTTAGCTTAGTACGCCTATGTTTGTGGTTTGTGTGTGTGACATGTTTGTCATAGGCTTTGTAATGATTCGGGACACGCTGGCGCGAGCACTGTTTGATACAGGGGCATCGCATTCTTTTTTGTCTCGTGAGTTTCTTACGCGGCTTGGGATACCCAGTCGTGCAAAGACAGATAGCGTCAGAGTGGTGTTGCCGAATGGTTGTTGGATGCTTGTGGATCAAGCTTGCGAGGTGGCGGTTCAGTTAGGAAGTCGGGATTTTTGTTTAACCGCATTCGTTTTGCCACTTTCGGAATTCGATGTGATTTTTGGGATGGATTGGCTGGCGGAGCAGCATGCTATGATTGATTGCCAGTCCAAAGAAATCACGTTGGGCCAGAATACCGAACAGGAGACCAAGTTTGCGGGTATGCGAGGAGTAGGCGGTACGTTGATGTCTGCACTCCAGGTAGTCAAAGCTGTTCGGAAGGGTGCGGAGTGTTACTTTGCACTAATTCAGGCTGTTGAGCCTAAGGCCACTTTGTGCGAGATTCCGATTGTGGCAGAATTTACTGATGTGTTTCCCGCGGATCTCCCTGGGCTACCACCCCAGCGGGAGATTGACTTCACAATTGAGTTGGTGCCAGGTGCGAAACCCGTGGCCCGCTCGCCATATCGCGTTGCGCCTAAAGAAATGGCTGAGTTGAAGGTTCAACTACAAGAAATGCTAGAGCAAGGTTATATCCGCCCAAGTATGTCACCTTGGAGCGCACCTGTGCTTTTTGTAAAGAAGAAAGATGGTGGGTTACGGTTGTGTATCGATTACCGTGAATTGAATAAGCTGACCGAGAAGAATAAGTATCCGATACCTCGGATTGATGAATTATTTGATCAGCTGGTGGGATCTACCGTCTATTCGAAGTTGGACCTGAAGTCTGGTTATTGCCAGTTAAGAATTCGGGAAGGTGACATTCCCAAAACCGCATTTGGAACGCGCTATGGGCACTATGAGTTCACAGTTATGCCCTTTGGATTGTGCAATGCGCCTTCGGTGTTTATGGATCTGATGCACCGTATTTTTCGTGAGTACCTGGATCTGTTTGTGATCGTGTTCATTGATGACATCCTGGTGTACTCGAAGTCTAAAACTGAGCATGAGATTCATTTGCGGTTGGTGCTGAACACGTTGAGGCAAAATCAGCTATATGCCAAGTTCTCGAAGTGCGAGTTTTGGCTATCGTCAGTGGCATTTTTGGGCCATGTGGTGAGTGGAGCGGGCATTGCAGTGGATCCAACGAAGATAAGAGCCATACAAGAATGGCCAATATTGTCTTCCGTGGCCGAGGTCAGGAGTTTCCTTGGACTTGCGGGCTACTATCGAAGATTTGTGGAGAACTTCTCGCGGATCTCTTTGCCGCTAACCACACTGACGCGAAAGGATCAGAAGTTCGTTTGGACGCCAGAGTGCGCACGAGCTTTTGAAGAGCTGAAGGTTCGGTTGACCACGGCACCGGTGTTGTCTTCGCCATGTGGAACCGATGGATTTGTGATTTATAGTGATGCCTCAGGAAGCGGCTTAGGCTGCGTTCTTCTGCAGAGCGGAAAGGTGATTGCTTATGGCTCACGCCAGCTGAAGGTGCACGAGCGAAACTATCCCGTCCATGATTTGGAGTTAGCGGCGGTGATTTTTGCACTCAAGTTGTGGCGACACTACCTTTATGGCGTGAAGGTAGCGATCTATACTGATCATAAGAGCCTAAAGTATCTTTTAGAGCAGAAAGAGTTGAACATGCGACAACGAAGGTGGTTGGAGTTCCTTGGGGATTACACTTTCGAGATTCATTATATGCCCGGGAAGGGGAATGTTGTCGCGGATGCCTTAAGTCGGCGGATTCCGGCTAGAGCGAATTGGTTACAAAGACATGATGAACGTCTTATCTAGGAGTTGGAAGCATTGGAGATCTATTGTGTTGACAAGAGTTCCACTGCCACTGCATGTTTGAACTGGACCGAGGTGCAATGTGACCTTGCGGACCGAGTTCGACGGGCAACGGAGTTGGATGAAGATCTCTTGCGCTATGTGAATGAAGGACCAGAAGGCAAATTCACCTGGAATGACGGTCTTTTGCGAAAAGAGGGCCGTTTGTGCGTCCCGAATGTGGGGAAGTTGAGGGAAGAACTGATGTATGAAGCACATTATACGAAGTATTCCATTCACCCCGGGAGCACAAAGATGTTCAACGATATGAAGAAACTTTTCTGGTGGCCAGGGCTTAAGAAAGATGTTGCCCTATATGTCGCCAAATGTCAAACATGTGCGATGGTGAAGGCGGAATGCCAAAAGCCGGGCGGTTATTTGAAGTCACTGCCGATCCCAGAGTGGAAATTTGATGATATTTCCATGGATTTTGTGCATGGATTGCCAAGATCGCAGCGAGGAAATGATTCCATTTGGGTCATTGTTGACCGGCTAACAAAAGTAGCACATTTTCTTCCGAACAGGCGGGATGATTCGGTTGAAAGTTTGGCAAAGTTATATGTTGATCAGATTGTGCGACTTCACGGTGTTCCTCGGAGCATCGTAAGTGATCGAGATGGGCGATTCACGTCAAATGATTGGAGGCTAGTTCACCGACTGTTGGGCACGAAGTTGACTTTCAGTATGGCCTTTCATCCCCAAACGGATGGCCAAACTGAACGTACCAACAGAACAATGGAGGACATGCTCCGAATGTGCGCCCTTGACTTCGGAAAGAAATGGGAAGATCATCTCTATATGGTCGAGTTTGCATATAATAACAGCTACCAAGCAAGCATTGGGATGGCACCATATGAAGCCCTATATGGAAGGAAGTGTCGTACTCCCTTGGCTTGGGTAGAAGCGGGTGAAGCCCGGGTTGTTAAACCAAATGAGGTGGATGAAGCAAACTCAACCATTCGGACTATTCGAGAGAGATTGCTGATTGCTCAAGATCGACAAGCGAAGTACTACAACGCCAAGCACTGGAACGTTGAATTTGCGATTGGCGATTGGGTCTACTTGAAGATCAAGCCATTCAAAGGTGTCTCCAGGATTCGACGATTGAAAAAGTTGAGTCCAAGATATTTGGGTCCTTTTGAAGTGGTTGAGCGAGTTGGCGAAGCGGCTTATCGGCTAGCTCTATCGGCGGACTTGAGTGGGTTACATGATGTCTTTCACATCTCGGTGCTTCGAAAAGCCGTGAAAGATCCAGCTCAAGTGATCGCGGATGATCGGGTGCCGGTGGAGTATGGGCTAACAACGAGAGTTAGACCCCTTCAAATCGAAGATCGAGCCGAGAAAAAGTTGCGGAACAAGACGGTCGGTATGGTAAAAGTCCGATGGGACAACTGCGGCCGTGAAGAGCTGACATGGGAGCGCGAGCAAACCATGAGAGTAGAGTTCCCTGAGTTGTTTCTGTAATTTGGAGCGAGAATATTGTAACATAAACGTTTATGTATATAAAGATATATGTTGTTACATTTTCTTGCTAGTTTCTGTTACTTTCATGTCTTTAAATTTCGAGGACGAAATTTCTTGTAGGAGGGGAGGATTGTAACAGCCCAAAGTTCTGAAACAGGAATTTTTGGGTGACACGGTCTGGGACACGGGCGTGTCCCAGGGCGTGTCAGGTGACACGGCCTGCGACACGGGCGTGTCGCAGGGCGTGTCGAGGTTGTGTCGACGATTGGGCTTTGTCTCGACGATTTTTGATCTCGACGATTCGTCGGGAGGAGGCACACGGCCCAGGACACGGGCGTGTCCAAGGCCGTGTCGCATTCTCGACGAGTTTTTCTCGACGATCGTCGAGTGTCGAGAAGTGTGTGTCGAGTGTTGAACACGGCCTGTGACACGGGCGTGTCACAGGGCGTGTCAAATCAGGCGACGAACTCAGCCCGCCGAAGGATTTCGACAGGGCGTGTCTTTGTGCCGTGTCTGGGCACACGGCCTGGGACACGGGCGTGTCACAGGCCGTGTGAAGTCTCGGGATGATTTGGGATTTTTTTCACCCAGGTACACGGCCACAGACACGGGCGTGTCTGAAGGCGTGTTGGTGACACGGCCCATGACACGGGCGTGTCCCGTGGGCGTGTCACTGGTTTGGATAAGTCGGTTGACCACCGCTTGAGACACACGGCCTGGCACACGGCCGTGTTCGAGGCCGTGTCGGGTAAAAATATGTGTTTTTGGCAGAATCGTGGCCGTCCATTCCTTCAGTCTGGATCCAAGGGCTGAAGCTTCTTCTTCTTTTTCCTTAAGGGCCGAAATCAGAGAATGATATCTCATTTTACTTTGGCCTTCATCTTTCTTCAAAAGAGAGAAAGAGAGAGAGAAAGGAGGAGGAAGAAGGAAAGGGGGCTGCTGCTGGTGGTGCTGCGGTTTACTGACGAGAGATCCGAAGCCAGCGTTGCGGAGGAAACGCTCTTGCGAGTCTTGCAAGCTAGCTTGGAGGCCATGGCACCGAAGCGATCGTCAAGGGTAACGACTTTTCTTCCTAGCCATGTGAAGGCTTCCTTTTTGGCATATCTTTTGATTTCCCCCACCAAGAGGTGCCTGATTTTGGGAATCGTTGGGTGGATACTTGAAATCCCCTTTGTGTTGCATATAGATCCGGAAATGGAGTACGGAATAGGCATGCTGTGTGAAGCCCATCTAGACAGGTTGGTCTGGATTGGTGATGTTGCATACGAACCGGAGAAGACTCCGTGATAAACGTGTCGTGTATGGAGTCTACGGGTTAGACCTGCGAAAAGGAGTAGCAGGAAGTACTGGGGTGGTAGCCTAGGAAAATAGCCTTGTGATGGTTTTGGGTCCAACCTGTGAATGAGGCACAGGAAGTACTGGTGGGACCAGGAAAGGCCCTTTTTGTGATGCTTGATGTTATAGGGTGTCCACCTGTGGAGCGAGTCACATGAAGTACTGGTGTGCCCAGAAAAGACCCCTGACATTTGTAATTTGCGGTGTCCACCTATGACGGGAATTACAGGAAGTACTGGTGCGCCCAGGAAAGACCCGCTGTTGCTGTGAGGAAATGGGCATAGTGAATTACCCAGGCTTGAATGTCAGGAACAGGATTGGTGAGACCGACCCGCGCCTTTGATATAGCCATGAGTACGCTGTACTCGGAGAAGGCAAGGCGATTTGAGCAACGGGGGGGGGGTGGAGGATCCGACCTGCGCTATGTCCGTCTGACGTGAGACCAAAAAGTGCGGTCTGTTGGAGCGCATAGCAAGAGTCTTCGGCCTGCGCGCCATGACACAACGGGGGGCTACGGGCCATCCCGGTGTCCGAGGACTAACTCCGGCTGCACGCCATGGAGTAAATGCTCAAGAGATTTACCGTTGGGTGATAACCCTGAGACGGTGGTGGGCAAGAGGTTGCCAGAACACCAAGAATGTGCCCTGAGTGCATGGACCGTTGGGCCGGGTGGAGAACGGTTGTGATGGCTTATGTGCGTGAAAGCACTTGTTGATGATATAGCTTGCCATACTTGTGATATGATATGCCTGCAGGAAAAATACCGCTGCCCCGAGAGAAGGGGTAGGGTCGTTATAATTTGGTCAGCTGAACGCTGACCGTTGCTTTTGTTTGCCACCGGTGGGTGGATTGTCCTTGCACAGGTGCTGGAGAGCCGAGCGGGACGCATAGAGGTTGATGCTCCTGCTGGTGTTGCTGCTGCTAGCTGCTAGCCCTCGAAGGCTAAGTGTGTTCTTTTGTGTGTTTTCTTTTAGTGTGGCCGGCCTGCGCGCCAACCTGTTTTAGGCCACTGATTGAAAGCCCTGTAAGGCCATAAGGCCAACGCTTTTTATACATATTGTAAGACATTCCTATATATATATAAAATGTGGAGTTTTATGTTTGGACATTCATGAGGAGTTCAAGTAGTTTAGGCTTCCGCTAGAATGTTTGTGATAGGTGCGAGGCGCTACTCTGGTATCATCCTGTACCTTCACCGACTGTTTTGTGGTATATCCTGTGGGGCCCCGGCCGGACCTTCTAGAATATATCATATGAACGGATGGGGTTGTTACACCCGTACCATAAAATGGCACTTCTCCCAGTTTAAAACTAGATTCGTGTCCTCACATCTTTGGAGTACACGGGAAAGGTTTGCCAAACATAAATCAAACGAATCTCCAAAAACGGAGAAATCGTCCATGAAAACCTCCATGATTTCCTCCACTAATTCGTCAAAGATTGCAAGCATGCACCTTTGGAAGGTTGCCGGCGCGTTGCACAAACCAAAAGGCATCCTTCGATAAGCGAAGGTGCCAAACGGACAAGTGAAGGTTGTTTTCTCTTGGTTCTCGGGTGCGATTGGGATTTGAAAATATCCCGAGAGACCATCAAGAAAACAATAAAATGAGTGCCCGGATAGTCGTTCAAGTATTTGGTCAATAAACGGCAAAGGAAAATGATCCTTACGGGTTGCATCATTTAATTTACGGTAATCGATGCACACCCGCCATCCGGTAACGGTTCGAGTGGGAACTAACTCGTTTTTATCATTAGGCACTACCGTTAACCCTCCTTTCTTGGGCACCACTTGGACCGAGCTCACCCAAGAGCTATCCGAAATTGGATAGATGATACCCGCATCTAATAATTTTATGACCTCGGCCTTGACTACCTCCTTCATGTTAGGATTTAGCCGGCGTTGAGGTTGAATAGTTTTGTGAGCGTGTTCTTCTAAAAAATTTTATGGGTGCAAAAGGAGGGATTAATCCCTCTCAAATCTGTGATCTTCCACGCAATTGCGCGGCGATGAAGTTTTAAAATATGAGACAATTTAATTTTTTCTTCATCGGTCAAGTAGGCCGACACAATAACCGGAAGTTTTGAATCCTCCGCTAAAAATAAATACTCTAAATGATCAGGCAATTGTTTTAGTTCTAACGTGGGAGGTTCATCATAAGAAGTTTTCAAACGATCACTACCAATGTCTAAAAGTTCAAAAATAGGTGTGTGCGTGATCGAGAGATTATCACTATTTTCATGAGCAATTAAATCTAAATGTTCTAAATCGGCATCATGATCAATAGAAGATAAAGATTTTTCAGAAAAAAGAAAAGAGTCTTCTTCAAGAGAAGCCTCCAAATAATAACATGAGTCGTCATTTGAGAGCGAGTTTTTCATAGACGTGTCAATAGTAAAGGTAACTTCTTCATCTCCGACTCTAAGGAGAAGTTTCCCATTACTAACGTCTATAATTGCGCGCGAGGTGGCAAGAAAAGGGCGACCGAGAATGAGTGGGACCTCGGTGTCCTCTTCGATGTCAAAGATGACGAAATCTACCGGAAAGATAAATTTGTCAACTTTGACAAGCACATCCTCTATGATCCCCATAGGGAGCTTGACAGACCGATCCGCCAATTGAATGCACATTCTTGTGGGTTTAGGTTCTCCTAATCCCAACTTCTTAACTAAAGAATAAGGCATTAAATTGATTGAGGCGCCTAGATCGGCTAACGCACGTTTTACTAATAAATCACCAAACAAACAGGGAATGGAGAAACTACCCGGATCGGGTAATTTCTTAGGTAATTTATTAAGTAAAACTGTCGAACACTCCGCATTCAATTGAACCGTGGAGATATCCGCAAGTTTCTTTTTATTGGATAAAAGATCCTTGAGGTACTTGGCGTATTTCGGCATTTGTGCGGTTATTTCACAAAACGGTAGATTAATTTGGATTTGTTTAAACATGTCCAAAAATTTACCGTGATGTTCATCCACCCGGTGTTTTTGCATTCTAGATGGATGGGAAGAGGTGGTTGATAAGCTTTTGGTTTATTAAGAGTAGAAGGCTTAGACGAAGGAGAAGATGGAGAAATTATTACCTCCGTATCAACCGGAATTGGAGAAGTATCAACCGGATTTGGAGAAGTGGTTACCTCCTTCCCGCTCCGTAGGGTGATGGCTTTTGCATGCTCCTTGGGGTTGGGCTCTGTATTGCCCGGTAGCGCTCCTTGTTGACGATCGGAGAGCATTTTAGCGATTTGCCCGATTTGTGTCTCCAAACTTCGAAGAGATCCGGTGAGATTCTGGATGTTGGCGTCATTTGTATTCGTATATTTAGTGAACAATTTCTCGAGATTGGGAGCTTTGGGAGCTTGCGGTGGAAAATAGCCGGGTGGAATCGTGTTCGGAGGGCGCGCCGCGTTCCCCGGATTACTCCAAGAGAAGTTGGGGTGATTCCTTATACCCGGGTGATAGGTATTGCCAAAATTGTTACCCGGATTATAAGGTGGCCGATTCGGATTACCCATGTAATCCACATGCTCGGCAATAGTAGAAGGCTCCCAATATTGGGGCTCACAGGTAGATTTGGACGAGGAAGCAGACATCTCGTTCATCTGTTTTTGCAGTTGCTCAACCTGGAGAGACAAACTTGAAACCGTATCGATTTCATACATCCCGGCCGGTTTAGGTGGTTTAGACCGAGGTGTACTCCATTGATAGGTATTCAAAGCCATACCTTCTATAAGCTCTTGTGCGGCCGCCGGTGTTTTGTTATTAAGCGTTCCACCGGCGGCGGCATCAATATGTTGCCTAGTTTGAGAATTTAGGCCGTTATAGAAGGTTTGGATTTGTAACCAATCCGGAATTGCATGATGAGGACATCGACGAAGCAATTCCTTGAAACGCTCCCAAGTATCATATAACGTTTCCGAATCAATTTGGGAGAAATAAGTGATATCATTGCGCAATTTAGCCGTTTTAGCCGGCGGAAAGTATTTCGTAAGAAATCTTTCCGTCATTTGAGCCCATGTTGTGATGGATCCTCTTGGTAGAGAACCCAACCACTGCTTGGCTTTAGTGCGCAATGTAAATGGAAATAACCTTAGCCGGATGGCATCATCGGATACACCATTAATTTTAAAAGTATCGCATATTTCTAAGAAATTTGAAATATGCGCGTTTGGATCTTCATCTTGAAGCCCATCAAATTGTACATATTGTTGTACCATTTGGATGATGCTTGGCTTCAACTCAAAATTATTGGGGGCAATAGCGGGGCGAATAATACTAGATTGAGTCTCGTCCAAGTTTGGACGGGCCTAATAGGACATAGTCCTTTGTTCAACCGCATTTGGCTCACCCATATTGGAAGAAGCAGAAGATGGAGATCTAGGAGAATGGGAAGAAGAACTAAATGAAGAAGGAGAAGAAGAAGGCGGTGACGGAGAGAGGATTAATGAAGGATTAGGAGTGTCGCCTAAGGATTCCGTATCTTGAAAATTCAGAACTTGAAATCGTAAGCGGTGCCGAAGGGTTCGCTCGATTTCCGGATCCAAATCAAAAAGAGGCGACGGATTCCCTCGGGTCATACACCAAAATAAAACAAAATAAATATTTTTTTTATTATTTTGATATTTCTAAAACAAAAAGAAAATGATAAAATTAATAGAGCCTTGCTTTCAAAATATCAACAAAAAAAATGTCCCCGGCAACGGCGCCAAAAACTTGATGTAGATTTTATAAGTTTTGAAAAATATTCAAACTAAACTCTCAACTAGGCAAGTGCACCTATCAAAATTTAGTATAGGAAATATCGTATTTAAACTCGGGAACCGTTGAGTATTTGTACTCACAAGGACGAACTATTATTTTATCGATCGGAAAATTGGTTTTTGCGGAAACGAAAACAAACGTTAAATTAAGAGGAGAAATTCGATGAATAAAAGGCTAGCACTTGATCTGGAATCCCTTTGGGCTAGAATAAAATCCACGAAATTAAAGAGCACAAGCATCTAAATTATTAACTTTGACCGCAGAGGTTCCAAAGCTACGAAGCGCCTCTCTCGAGAATACGCACTCGACTAACCTTAGGTAGATCGATTAAGACCTCTCGGCCAGTCGAAAGACCTAAGCTTGCTTTAGGCGGTGAACCTCACTAATGGAGTTGACTCCAAGGCGGAAGAATTTTGCGTTCCTCTCTCGAGGGGTGCAAGAAACTCTCTTTATCCTTGAGTGATCTACTCGTATCCACAACCTCTCGGTAAATCTAGGATACGGATCTAGGCTCGAATAAACATAATTTGCAACTTATGAATTCGAAGAAAATTTAAATCAAAGATAAATTAAAGTTAGAAAATAGAATGCTTGCTAATTTGAGACAAAAATAAGAATTTTATTTCATTCCAAAGTTCATCATGATCAAGTGCTAATTGAAAATTAGCTACTCATCATGATGAGAGAATTACAAGAAAGATAGAGGAGAGACATGATTATAAAAATTACTTGGAAATATAGACTACACTATGAATTGAAAATGCAGAGAATAACAGCAAAGAAAATAGAATTAAGCTCCCCAAAAATCTCTCCCTGGCCATCTGAAGCTGTCTGGAATTTATAGAAAAAGTTGCTGGGTGGTCACGCCCCTAGGTCACGCCCGTGACCTAGGGCGTGTCGGTCTCGGAACCGTCGTCTTCAAGTCCTCTGAACGTTAGCGCGAAACCGCCAAAAGTCGTTAATTGGCGGGTCACGCCCCTTGGTCACGCCCGTGACCTAGGGCGTGTCTTGGCGGTTGCATAAAAACGGCGGGAAGCAGAAACGGCGGGAATAACTCCGGCCGTTGTTGGATGGTTCACGCCCACGGTCACGCCCGTGACCTGGGGCGTGTCTCGAGAAAACTCCCTCCGCCTGAAACTGCAGCATTTAGTAGGCATGCTGGGCTGTCACGGGTTTCGTCACGCCCGTGACAAATTTGTCACGCCCGTGACATGTTGCAATTCAAAACTGTCGTTGACTGGAAGACAGGGCAAAGCACTGGATGTCACGCCTGGAGTACACACCCGTGTGATGATAGTCACGCCCGTGACCTCTGGGCGTGTACTTTTAATTGACGTGGCAGATAGCTCCTTCCACGCGCCGTGTTCTCGTCAGGATGTCACGCCCGTGACCATGTCGGTCACGCCCGTGACGTTAGCGTGTCCTTTTGAACTTTCCCTGCTTTTGCGCAGTTTTGTCTCCTGATCAACCCTATAGACTGCAAATTGCGATTTGCAGCCCAGATTGCCCTGAAATAAGAAATTAGAAAAATTAAATAATAAAATTATAAAATATACTTATAAGTTAATTAATTATTAAATAAAATATATAAAAATACTTGGACAAAAATTAGAGTTATCAGGGAGTCACTCCGTTTACTTGCAAGTGGGTCTATAAAGTGAAGAAGAAGGCGAATGGAGGTGTAGAGCGATACAAGGCTCGCATTGTTGCTCTTGGTTTCTTACGGAAGTATGAGGAAAATTATGAAGAGACATTTAGCCCCTTGGCTAAGATGATGTCTGGCATGGTGATTGCTTTACTACGTGTCAAGGGTGGCAGGTTTGGCAATTTGATGTGAAGAATGTTTTCTTATATGGAGAGAATGACAAAGACATCTTCATGGAACAACCACCGGATTATAGCTCTAGTCTTTTATCCAGATCATGTGTGTAAATTAAATAAAGAGCTTTATGGCTTGAAGCAGGCGCCATAGGCATGGTATGACAAGATTGTCGAGTATCTTAAATTTTGTGGTTATTATGCATCTCAGGCGGATACAAGCTAATTTGTGAAGAAGCAAGGAGGTCTCAAAATGTTGGTACTATTATATGTAGATGACATGATAGTGACCGAAAATGACGATGGAGAGGTGACAAAGCTTCAGGAAGAGTTGTTCATCCGGCTTGAGATGAAGGATTTGTGTGAGCTTCACCATTTCTTTGGATTAAAAGTGGAGAAGATGAAGAAATGGATGTTTGTGTCTTAGAAGGGTTATGCTGAGAAGATCTTATTCAGCACGAAGGAGAACAAGTTTAGCTCTACTCCACTTGATGCAAACATAAAGCTTCGCCGTGATGAATGTAGGGTTCTTTGGGATCCTACACCGCATCGTGTGCTTGTGAGGAGTCTCATTTACTTGACTATCATGACCGGATATCTCATTTGTGATTGGCCTCGTTAGTCAATATATGCAAGAGCCACACATACCACATTTGGATGCGGCGAAGCGGATATTGAAGTATGTTGGGTCAACCCTTGACTATGGGTTGTTTTATGAAAGAGACATATATTTTGTTTTGTACTGTTTTATATATGTTGATCTTGGCAATGACTTGGATGATCGTCGGTCTACTTCAGGCTACGTATTCATGTGCAAATCAGCATGGGTTTATGATGTAGCAAAAAACAAGATTCAATGTCTCTCTCTACCACCGAGGCTGAGTACAAAACATCGTCTTTGGCGGCTCAAGAATGCTCGTGGCTGCGTCGGTTGCTAGAGGGTATTAATGTTCAAATTAATTATGCCACAACCATCCTTGGTGACAATGAAAGTGCTCTCAAGCTTACTACCAATCCAGTGTGTCACATAAGGAAGAAACATCTTTAGATCGAGCACACTTTATCTGGGAGAAAATATTTGATGGATCTCTTGCTGCAGAGTTTGTGCAGAGCCAAGTCAATGTCGCTGACATCTTCACGAAGTCTCTCTCTAAGGATCCATTTGAGCCCCTTCGCGTGTTGCTTGGACTGAGATCTCGATGGCACTTTAAGGGGAAGTGTTAATTTAAAAGCGCAATCACTTATCTCTCTCTCTCTATCTTATGTATCTTATATAATCTATATTATATAAAGCAATATAGGTATTTGGAGGCACACCATAGAACAAACAAGAGTCATTGGATCATGAGAGAAAGCATGAGATGAGAGGAGAGAGTTGGGAGGGAGAGTGAGGAGGGAGAGAGTGAAAGAGAGAGAAAGAGAGAGGGGAGAAGAGAGAGAGAGAGAAAGGAAGAGAGATGGCGGAAGGGAGAGGAGAAAGGGGAGGGGAGAGAGATGTGAAAGGAAGAGAAAGATTGCTTGAAATTAATGTTTTTACAACAAAACATAATTTTTTATATAAAATAAAAATTGTAATATTAATTTATATTTTTTTTACGGTCATTTTGAGTACATATGTGTATATATTACGGGCACTGCCCGTCTTGATGTGGGTGCATCCCGCTTTGATGCGGGCGCAGCCCGCAACGACGCATCAAGCACAGGAGAAGCCCGTTCCGAGGTGGGCGAAGCCCGCCTGGATGCGGCCGAAGGCCGCCCGAGAGCATCGAGCACGAGCGTAGCCCGTGCGAAGATGCTCGTATATATATAAGGGAATATAAATATTTGAAGGCACACCATATGTTGAATATTGACCATTGGATCATGAGAGAGAGCGTGAGAGGGGGGAGATTTGGGAGAGGGAGAGAGTGGAGGGAGAGGGAGAGGAAGAGAGATAGGGGCGGTAGAGAGAAGGAGAGAGAGATAGAGGGGAGAGTGATAGAGAGAGAGAGGGAGGGAGAGATGAACTATTTTTTATAGATTAAAATTTACAAAATTGTATAAAATAAAAATAGTAATAGTACTTTATATTTTTCGATCATTTTAAGTACCTATATGTATATATTTTGAAGAAAAAAAGATTCCGGGTGCGCGCGCAACCCGCTCATAGGCGGGTGCAGCTCACAACGACTCATCGAGCCCGCAGAGATGCATTGAGGATGGGTGAAGCCCGTGCTCTTTGCCCGTGCGCAGGCGGGAGAAGCCCTCCTGGATGCAGCTGAAGGCCGCCCAAGAGATTCGAGCACGGGCGTAGCCCATGCGAAGAAGCTCGTGTGTGTGTGTGTGTGTGTGTGTGTGTGTGTGTGTCTGTGTGTCTGTGTGTCTGTGTGTCTGTGTCTGTGTCTGTGTCTGTGTCTGTGTCTGTGTCTGTGTCTGTGTCTGTGTCTGTGTCTGTGTGTCTGTGTCTGTGTGTGTGTGTCTGTGTGTGTGTGTCTGTGTGTCTGTGTGTGTGTGTCTGTGTCTGTGTGTCTGTGTGTGTGTCTGTGTGTGTGTGTCTGTGTGTGTGTGTGTCTGTGTGTGTGTGTGTGTCTATACTATATTTATATGTCTGCCAGAGGACTCCACACATGCCAGAAATCAGGGCAAGGTTTGGAAGTTGATGCATGCTTCTATTTGTAATCAGAGCATTCTCCTTCTTATTTTCTTCACATGCGTCTATTGGGTATAAACACATCTTTGCCTAAGGGTGAAGTCGACGCGGTTTTTTTGGTTCGCGATGCATGCTTCGACTAGGCCATCAGATGTCAACGCATATGCTATGAGGAGATCATGTCGACGCAACATTGATTTAAATAAAAAGCTACGGTGCCCTAGCAATCTGACATCTCTCCCATGGAAAAAAATTCAGACCGCCCCCATTATTGTTGTGAAGGTTTCTAGAGAAAGAAAATCTTCTCTTTTCATTTCGCCGTTGTATGACCACCGGTTCCAGAGATTGTCGACTCTATGGTGTTGCTCTCATCAAGGAGTCCATTGTCGGGTGTTTTTCGAAGTGGCGTTTCGCTCACACGAGTCCGTGGAGGTGACCGGAGTTTCTTGAAGGTGTTCTTGTTTGTTTTCTGGATAGTTTTTGGATCATACAATTTCTATTTTCTTGTATGTTTGGTTGTATGTCTTGGTGTATGTCTATGCATATGTTTTGATGTGGTTGTGGTAAACAATTTTAACTCTAATTTGAATCAGCATAGTTCAATTTGGTTATTTTTCGGTGTTGTTCTCCGTGGTTGTTTGAAGCACCTATGAGGTGTGAAATCCTTGCAAAAATTCCCAGTTCCGTCACAGCCTACATGTTAGAGCTTTTCATAGATCTTTGCCGCCTCCCTTGAAGATCTTCAAACACCTTAAAGATTCTTCGAAGTCCACCACTCTCCCACGTGCAAAGCATTCCATCGGACTTTTTCAACAATCCTGCAGCGTGTAGCGCCCCCAGCACTCAACGTCCGCCTGACAACAGCGAGCATTCACCGCACTAACCTCAGAGAATCTAGAGAAAGCTACCAAGTCTCCAAAATGCGAGTTCTTTACCGCCTGTTGAAAATTGTGAAGTGAAAGCGGTTGATCGAGCAGACCGCGTGGCCTGGGCGGATTGATGGTGCGGTCTGGGTTTAGTGATGGTGCGGCCTGGGTAAACAGGTGGTGCGGCCTGGGCGACCTGTCTATTGCGACCTGGTGGCGGTGTTCAGTTAGCTCGGCTTGTGGTTCTGTTGTTGGTTTGTTCTCCTTAAAGTAACCAGGCAGATTGGTGATCTGTCGAAATGTGGCAGACTCAGTTCTAGTCTGCGGAGTCCGTTGTGGCGAACTGAGTTTGGAGATCGTGAGATCGGCATTGGTCCATGCCCTTGATCTCTGGTGATGTGGTGGGTAATAACCGTATTCTTGGTGGCAGACTGTCCTTGGAGCTGGCGATATGGCTTCGTGTCCGCCGAGCTCGCGCCATGTGATTGGTGGGTTGCTGGACTTGGTCACACTCTGTGACAAGTCCAGGGTATTCGCAGATCCCGCGGTGTCCACGGTTCACAGGGCAATCTGTGTCTGTTGGCCGTGGACTTGTGTGACGGGCTGGTGGAGTGTTCGCAAGCTGTGTGGGCGGGTGCGGTGTCCGCGTGTAGCATGCGGCCTGGTGTAGTATGTGGGTTGTTGTTGTCTACGTGCTGCGAAGCGTGTGGACTAGTGTTGTGCCTGCTAGGTTGCGGACTGGCTTCCTGACTTGGTGCCTGGCGAATCGGCTGGTCTGCCCTTGTCCTTACGGACTCGGTGGACTGAGTTGTGCTAGCTGAGAGCTGGGGTGGTGACTCTATTCACTAGGGTGGTGACCACACTCCTCACCCTGCCTATAAATAGGACCCCCCCCCCCCTCCGTCACTTCAATAGTAACCGAATGAGCAGTAAGTTGAGTGCAGGTTAATTTTTGTGGCCTTGATTTTCTAGTCTGTGCGGATTGAGAAGGATTAACAGGTTGTTGTTTGCAGGTTATGCAGCTAGCACTGTGAAGCCAGGAGTCTGGTTTTGATTGCGGTCAGGAAGCAGTGGAGCTTGCGGTTACAATCAGCGGTTTGCATCAGGTCGCACTTTGCGGTCATCCAGTCTTCTCTCCAGCAATTGTTCAAGTTCAATAACATGTTTGCCGTTCTCGGCGAACTAGGCGGTCTGTTCTTTCAGTTCGGCGGCGGCTTGTAGAGCAGTTCTGCAGAATAACGGGTAGTCCGTGGACTTCGCGGACTTCGCAGATCAGTGGTGCATCAGCAGTAACAGCAGCTTGGCGGTCTCAGCGGACTTGGTGGACTAGGCAGTCTATGAGGCAGTCTGCCCTGCTTGAAGTTTCTTCTTGTTTGTATGATTTTCTATTATACTTGGCGAAATCATGTCTCGCTATGTATACCTTGACTTGTAAATTTGATTGTTGATAATACAAGATCTGTGGTTGCTCTTTGTTGCCTCTGATTACTTAGCTCAGTTTATGATTGGAGTGTTCCTACGCCTAATTCTCGCTATCCGCTTGATCAAGTGATCAGCTTGATAGCTCTGAAAGTGTTTGCTTGATACCAGAACTACCGGTTGATCAGCTTGTGAGAAATTTCAACATGGTATCAAAGGGAACCGTGGCTTGAGCAGTGAGCTGTGATCAACCTCAGTTGTGTTTGGTGCTTCTGGAAGTTTTGTGATCAGTGGTTGGTGCAATGGAGGGAGCTTACGCAAGGGGTCTTGGTATTGAACTTCTTACAACGATTAACTTCAAGAAGTGGAAATCATGTATGAAAAGCTATCTACTGGGTGAGGAGTTGTGGTAGGTCGTCGGTGGTGACGACAAGCAAGAAGTAACTACTGCAACTGGTTCAGCTGAACATGTGAGAGTTTGGAGGAAGACTAATGCAAAGGTAGAGTTTGCTCTCAAACGATCTGTATCACCGGAGCTCTTTGATTACATCTTAGGATGTGAGTCTACTGCTGAGGTATGGACAACCATTGATGGTTTGTTCAACAGGAAGAATGTAGCAAGGTTGTAGTTCTTGGAAAATGAGTTGGCTAAGGCAACTCAAGGAGATCTTTCCATCTCAAAGTTCTTCCTCAAGATGAAGAACCTGTACGCTGAAATATCAGCATTGGATCTTGATGAGCTCATCTCTGAAGCAAAGTTGAAGAGGCACATAGTTCGCAGGTTGCGGAAGGAGTATGTGGCCTTTGTGACTTCCATTCAAGGACAGACAACTCAACCTTCTTTGCTGGAGCTGGAAAATCTGTTGGCATCACAGGAGAGCTTGGCTAGGCAGATGGCCGGGGTGACTATCTTTGAAGGAGGTAGTGAGCTCTCTTCACTGATAAGAAGAAGAAGAAGAGATGAGAGAAGAAGAAGAAGAAGCTTGTTGCTGAGGATGGTCCTTCAACTTCATAACAGCAAGAGAGGAGCGCTGCTCCTAAGAAGAACTGGAAAGAGTTGAAGTGCTACAGGTGCAATCAGGCAGGACACTTCAAGCGTGACTGCAAGGTCAAACTGCAACCTGGGCATGTTGCATACAAAGAGGGAGCTGTTTCCAGTGCTAAGGAAGCCGGGTGGGGAGGAGCCTTCTTGACAAGAACGTGTGTTTGTGCTCTTTCCATTGTTGACTACCAAGATGACTGGATAGTCGACTCGGGGTGTGGTCATCACCTTACTGGAGACGAGTCGAAGTTCTCTTCGCTGTAACCATTCTCAGGTAATGAAGCTATTATTACAACTGATGACTCTGTTCATTCTGTAGAGAAGGAGGGTGTTGTTTCTTTGGATAGTGCTCAGGGTCCGCTTACTTTAAGGAGTGTGTATCACGTACCTAGCATGAAGAAGAACCTCTTCTTAGTGACCAACACAGTTGACGCGGGCTATCATGTTCTGTTTGGCCCAACAGAAGTAAGGTTTCTCTGCAATGTATCAGCGGTAAAGGCTGATGTTGCCCATGTAAGGAGAAGAATAAGAGACTTGTTTGTATTATCAACAAGCTCTTATATTGATTGGATGAGGGCCAACGATAGCGCGACTATCTGGTATGAAAGACTAGGGCACGTTGGGATGGATAAGATGAAAGCTATGACAATGAAGAGCCTTGTGAAAGGCTTGCCGAAGTTGTCATCCTACAGAGATGACCACGTTTGTGCAGGGTGTCAGTATGGTAAGGCGCATCGCCTTCCGTTTGATAAGTCACAAACGAGGAGCAAGGCACCATTGGAATGCATCCATGGTGATCTGATGGGGCCAATGGTTACCGCTAGTCTTGGAGGTAGCAGATACATGCTGGTATTAATTGATGACTACTCAAGATACACTTGGGTGTATTTCATGAAGGAGAAGTCGGCAGCTTTCCAATTGTTTATGGAGTTCAAGGAGCTGGAAGAGGGCCGACTTGGCATGTGGATCAAGAAGTTCAGATCAGACAATGGTGGTGATTTTGTCTCATCTGAGTTCTCTAACTTCTACAGGAAGCACGTGATCCAGAGAGAGCTTACTTGTGCTCATACTCTACAATAAAATGGAGTTGCGGAGAGAAAGACCAATCACTTGACGGAAACTTGCAAGTGCTGGCTTCATGCAAAGGTCATTCACAGGTCCTTTTGGGCGGAAGAAATGGCCTGCGCAACCTACGTCATCAATAAGATTCCTCTGAGTCTGATCAACATGAAGTCTCTCGTGGAAATGATGTTTAAGGATAAGCCAAGTGTGGAACACCTTCGGGTGTTTGGATTAACCTGCTATGTTCACATCCCGGATGCTCAGAGGACCAAGCTTGATGCAAAGGCGAGGAAGCTTATCATTGTGGGCTATGATGAGCGGAAGAAGGGCTGGAAGTGCATGGATCCTGCGATAAGGAAGTTCTTTGTATCAAGAGATGTTGTCTTTGATGAGCTGGCATCGTATTGAGGTGGCACTGTTGAGCCGCAGGAGAGCAGGGTTAATGAAGGGCAGAGGGAAGCTGTTGAAGATCTTTAGGTGGAGCTACATGTGTCACCAGGAGCTCTAGGTGTTTCAAGATCTGGGGCAGAAGCTTCTGGTTCGGGAAGCAGGAGGAGTGACACTCCAAGTGTACCCGGGAACGGAGCTGGTTCTGAAGAAGCAGCGGAGGAGGTAAGCAAGGAGCAGCCTCTTCGGAGATTGAAGAGGACTATCAAGCCACCAGCTCGGTATTACGAAGGGAACACGTTGAGCTTTGTCTCTTATTTCTTCGTAGGCCCCCTAGATGAGCGGGAGCATTCAAAGTTTGAAGAAACCACTTGATTCAAGGAGTGGGATAATGTCATGGATGAGGAGATGGCTGCCCTCAAGAAGAGTGAAACTTGGGACTTGTTGCCTAAGGTTGATGGCGTTACTCCTGTAACTTGCAAGTGGGTCTACAAGCTGAAGAAGAAGGCGGATGGAAGCATCCAGCGGTACAAGGCTCGCCTTGTAGCTTGAGGGATTTTGTAACAGTACGGCGAGGACTATGGGGAGATGTTCTGTCATGTGGCAATGATGACTTCAGTGCGAGTGGTGATAGCTTTGGCGGCTTGTCATGGTTGGAAGATGTGGCAGCTAGACGTAAAGAACGCCTTTCTTTATGGGGAGATCGACAAGGACATCTTCATGAATCAGCCGCTCGGTTATGTATCTGAAGAACATCCGGACTACATCTGCAAGCTCCGGAAAACCCTTTATGGTTTAAAACAGGCTCCTCGAGCCTGGTATGGAAAGATTGTAGAATACCTCTAGTTCTATGGCTATCTTGCTTCAAACTCAGACTCAAGCCTATTCGTCAAGAAGAAGGGGGAGCTTCTAGTCCTGGTGTTGTTGTACATGGATGACATGATCATCACGGGGAATTCCAGGGAGGAAGTAGCTAGGCTCAGGGCAAAGCTAGCTATCAGGTTCGAGATGAAGAATCTGGGTGAACTCCACCATTTCCATAGACTTGAGGTGGAGAGGAAGAAGAGTGACATACTCGTGTCCCAGGAGGGCTATGCAGAACGAATCGTTCAGCGATTCGGCATATAGGAGGGGAAGAGTAGCTCTACTCCATTTGATTCAAGCGTCAACTTCGACGGGATGAGGGGAGGATTCTTCTGGATCCTTTAGTGTTTCAGGTTCTAGTTTTGGAGTCTTATCTACTTGACGATTACGAGGCCAGACATTGCTTATGCGGTTGGCCAAGTAAGTCAGTATATGGTGGAACACAGGAAGCCTCATCTGATGGAAGCTAAGAACATCCTGAAGTATGTGAAGGCCACTTCTGATATGGGTCTCCTTTATAGGAGAGGCACGAAGTTTACTCTTCAAGGATACTCAGATGTTGATTATGGGGGAGATGTAGATGACCGAAAGTCAACATCCAATTATGTATTCAATTGTGGATCAGACAGTATCTCTTGGTGCAGCAAGAAGCAAGACTCAGTGTCTGTCTCTACTACGGAAGCAGAGTACAAGGCTTCGGCCTTGGCATCTCGGGAAGCCATCTAGCTCGGGAGACTAGTATAGGACGTCTATGAAGAAGTGCACGGTCCTACTCTGCTGAGCGGTGACAATGAAAGTGCCCTGAAGCTGGTGAATAATCCAGTTTGTCACGCTCGTACCAATCACATAGAGATTGAGCACCACTTCATTCAGGAGAAGGTGTTGGAGGGATCTCTCATGGTGGAGCATGTGCGGAGTGAGGACAACAACGCAGACATCTTCATAAAGTCATTGTCGAAGGTGCTGTTTACACAGTTACGAGGACTATTGGGCTTGATCACACTTCTCACTTCAAGGGGGAGTGTTGAAAATTATGAAGTGAAAGTGGTTGATCGAGCAGACCGCGCAGCCTGGGCGGACTGGTGGTGCGGTCTGGGTTCAGTGATGGTGCGGCCTGGGTAAATTGGTGGTGCGGCCTGGGCGGCCTCTCTATTGCGATCTGGTGGCGGTGTTTAGTTAGCTCGGCTTGTGGTTCTGTTGTTGGCTTGTTCTTCTTAAAGTAACCAGGTAGATTGGTGATCTGGGGAAATGTGTCGGACTCAGTTCGAGTCTGCGGTGTCCATTGTGGCGGACTGAGTTTGGAGATCGCGAGATCGGCATTGGTCCATGCCCTTAATGTCTGGTGATGCGGTGAGTGATAACTGTGTTCTTGGTGGCGGACTGTCCTTAGAGCTGGCGATCTGGCTTCGTGTCCGCCAAGCTCGAGCCATGTGATTGGTGGGTTGCTGGACTTGGTCACACTCTATGACAAGTCCAGGGTATTCGCAGAGCCCGCGGTGTCCGCTGGTTGACCAGACGATCTGTGCATGTTGGTCATGGACTCGTGTGGCGGGCTGGTGTGGTGTTCGCAAGCTGTGCGGGCTGGTGCGGTGTCCGCGTATAGCATGCGGACTGGTGCAGTATGTGGGTTGTTTATGTCTGCGTGCTGCGAAGTGTGTGGACTAGTGCGGTGTCCGCGAGGTTGCAGACTGGCTTCCTGACTTGGTGCCTGGCGAATTGGCTGGTCTGGCCTTGTCCTTGCGGACTCGACAGACTGAGTTTTGCTAGACGCGAGCTGGGGTGGTGGCTCTATTCACTATGACGGTGACCACACTCCTCACCCCGCCTATAAATAGGACCCTCATCACTTCAATAGTAACTGAATGAACAGTAACTTGAGCGCGAGTTCAAGAATGAACAGTAACTTGAGCGCAAGTTAATTATTGCGGGCTCGGTTTTCTAGTCCGCGCGGATTGAGAAGGATTAATTGGTTGTTGTTTGCAGGTTGTGCAGCTTGCACTATGAAGCCAGGAGTCTGGTTCTGATCGCGGTCATGAAGCAGTGGAGCTTGCGGTTACAATCAGCGGTTTGCAGCAGGTCGCACTTTGCGGCCAGCCAGTCTTCTCTCCAGCAATTATTCAAATTCAATAACCTGTTCGCCGGTCTCGGCAGATTAGGCGGTCTGTTCTTTCAGTTCGGCAGCGGATTGTAGAGCAGTTCTGCAAAATAACGGGTAGTCCGCGGACTTTGCGGACTCCGTAGATCAGTGGTGCAGCAGCAGCTTGGCGGTCTCAGCGAACTTGGCGGACTAGGCGGTCTCTGAGGCAGTCCGCCCTGCTTGAAGTTTCTTCTTGTTTGTATGATTTTCTGTTGTATTTGGCGAAATCATGTCTCGTCATGCATATCTTGCCTTGTAAAGTTGACAGTTGATAATACAAGATCTGTGGTTGCTCTGATTACTTAGTTCAGTTTATTGTTGGAGTGTTCCCGCACCTAGTTCTCGCTTTCCACTTGATCAAGCGATCAGCTTGATAGCTCAGGAAGTGTTTGTTTGATACCAGAACTACCGGTTGATCAGATTGTGAGAAATTTCAACACCGCCAACAAGAAAATAGAAATTCTCCAAAGCCTTATAAACTATAGCGAATAGTGAAGTTGGTCGGTACCTATCCGACCACATGATTTTTCATCATATTCACAGGTTTTTCACGTTAAAAAATCTTCTTGATTACTTCCTGCTTATGATGTGACTGTTTGAGAGCTTGACTGCTAAGGAGCTGAGCCAGTCCAATTAGACCGATCTTTCAAGAGCTTAAGATGAAGTGAATTATTTTCCTTCTCTTAATCATATATAAAGTATCCCAAAAATCTATTTTGCCAAATAATTTTTATGAAATATAAATTACAATAATTTTATAATCATTTTAAATATCAATTTGTCCCTATTTTATTTCCAATTTTCTGTCAAATTTTTATGTTACACACTGAAATTTTTTCAGACAAGAATTTTCGGAAGAAAAATCATTGTTCTGCTTGTACAAATCCGTGTTCGTTGAGTGGGTCCACCAGGCAAGACGAGCGGACCAAGGCGACCTGTCCGAGCCAGAACAGCATGTGGGCGAGTTCAGAACAGCCAGCTCGCTCTCGCCAAAGCTAGGCGAGCGAGCTGCGTGAGCCGGCCCAACCAGCCCGCGTCTGCCCGGGTATAGTCGAACCGAATCGGGTTCTCGTCGAACGGAACTCGTCGCTCGTAGAGCAGGGCTCGGCGCTCGTCGAGCAGGGCTCAAAGCTCGTCGACCGGAGCTCGTCGTTGGTCGAGTGGGGCTCGGCATTCGTCGAACCGAGCTCGGCTTTTATGAGACTTCATCCAGACTTTACCCCCGCTAGCGCCCTCCTGACTTTAGCGTTGAGTGACATTACTCCACTCAACGCTCTAAGCTCCCTCCTGACTTTGGCGTTGAGTGACATTGCTCCACTCAACTCTCTCGACGCCCTCCTGGCTTTGGCATTGAGTGACGTTGCTCCACTCAACGCTCTCGGCGCCCTCCTGGTTTTGGCGTTGAGTGACGTTGTTCCACTCCACGCTCTCGGCGCCCTCCTAGCTTTGACATTGAGTGACGTTGCTCCACTCAATGCTCTCGGCGCCCTCCTGGCTTTAGCGTTGAGTGACGTTACTCCACTCGACGCTCTCGGCGCCCTCCTGGCTTTGGAGTTGAGCGACGTTGCTCCACTCCACGCTCTTGGCGCCCTCCTGGCTTTAGCGTTGAGTGACGTTGCTCCACTCGACGCTCTCAGCACCTTCCTGGCTTTGGCGTGGAGTGATGATGCTCCACTCGCCCAGTCTCCTATGAGTTATTTTTCTTTACCATTTTACCCTTGCCAGGGGTGCGAATAGCTTAGTAGAACATCGGAGTTACGCTATCAGTAGACCCAGTTGGGTTGCACTTAGCTGTTCAAAACAGCGGAGGTTGGCTATTTGCAGGCTGTCTTCAGAAAACTATAAATAAGACTCAAGAGGCACCTCATAAGGCACATTTATCAGTATTTAGGTCTTCTAGCGCTTTCTGAGGTAGTCTTAGCTCGGCCTTTGGCTAAGAAGAGGAAGCACTCTAAGATCTTTCGGGTGTGTGGTGGGACTGTTAAATTTTCAACAAACCCGCAGAGGCCTCATCGGATACCCTGTTGAAACTCAACAAACCGGAGGAGGGCACCTCCACTTATAATGTTGAATGTTTTCCCGGATCTTGCAGTTAGCAGGGGTTATCTCAACAAAGCAGTAACAACCAGCAACATATGCAGCACAAGCGTCTTTATTGATCAAGAGCAACCTTATTTACAAGGCGAGACATACATGGCGAGACATGCTTCACCAACAACCAAAACAGGAGAGCAGAGACAGTTACAAAGACAAGAAACAAACCAAGCCGCGCGGACTCAATCAACAAGCCGCCGGTCTACTGCTGTGGAGTCCGCTCAGTCCGCCAGGTCGCCAGACCGCAACCCAAGCCGCGCGGACTCACCCCTTATTCCAATGCTAGCTCTTCACCGCTGATCTGCAGGCCGCCTGACCGTGAGGTCGCCTAGCCGCCAGACCGCACATGCTGCGCTATCGAATGGAGCAGTCCGCCTGAAACAGGCGCCTTCTTGAACCCCGATCCAAGTTGTCAAAGAGAAGACCGCCTAATCGCTGTCTGTGACCTGCTGTTTACCGCCTGTTACTTAACCGCAGAGTCCGCACTGTCCCTAACCGCAATCAGAGCCAAGTCCTGGCTTTCCAGCACTATCCGCACAACCTGCACAGCACAACCCGGTCAACCCTATCAAACCGCGCGGACACCAAAGTCCAGTCCGCAGCAACTTACGCGAGCTCAAATACTGTTTACTTACTTCGGTTCAGGTCTCTGAGGTCTCTCTTAAGATCTCTATTCCTGATGTGACATGGGTCCTATTTATATGCACGATGATGAGTATGGTCACCGCCGTAGCCGATAGGATCACCACCACATCCTGCAGCAAGAACAAGTGTGTCCGCCAGCCCGCGGACACACACTCCAGTTCGCTACTCCTGTGTAGATAGCCAGTCCGCCCCAGCTTCTCCAAGACCGGACTCCAATCTCCAGCCCGCCTTGTCGCCGAAGGCCAAGCCAGGACCACCACAGCCGGACTCTGCAACAGCTATGTCCGCCAAACCGCGGACACAGCATCAGCCCGCTACCTTGAGTCCACAGCCCCAAAACCGAGGCTTCTACCGGACTCAGCGGACACGCCAAAACAGTCTGCTGCGGACAGCTCTCGTCCGCTTCCCTGAGTCCATTGCCTAATCACCAAGGCATTGCCGAACTCAGCAGACACTAGCTTCAGTCTGCACGCTGTTGCACCTGCAGTTCTCTAGTCCGCATATCCCCAAGCTAGCAACCAAGGCAACAACACTTCTACTAAGCTTGGCGGACTGAGAAAACAGCCCGCGCTCCACTGCGCGATCTCCTCGGACTGAGCCACCCTGGACTTGGTTCAAAAAACTCACCAAGTCCAGTCCCTGGCCACAATGGCCAGTCCGCACTTACTGGCGGACACTGGATCTAGCCCGCCATACCGGGTGACCTCCAGCTTCTGTCCGCACTGACCGGCGGTCTCCGCGACTTCCACTTGCCGCTGCACCAGAGCAAGACCAAGGCAACAACCAAACCGGTCTACCGAGCTCCAGTTCATCAGTCCGCTTCATGCCGGACTTCGCGGATATGGTTTCTATCTGCCCGGTTACTTCCTGCGATTCAACTGCCTCCTGAGTATACACTGGCTTGACAGACCGCTGTTGCTGTCTGCGTAGTCCGCGCAAACAGACTGCCCAGGCCGCCACAGAGCAAAACTGCCTGCAACATCCCTGTCGACTTAGCAGTCCGCCGAACCTGTTCGCGTAGTCCGCACGGATTGGTTGCCCAAGCCTTCCATTCACCCACTTTCACTTCACAGAATTCAACAGGGACCTCCGCCCCGAGCCCTTGGGTTAGTTCCTATTTCCTTTTGCTATTTGGCTTACAGGAGAGAAGTATGTGTGTGATCACCCCTTCCCCGAGGGTGAACTCCACAAGAGACCGAGCTCTCGGTTTCAACATTTTGGCACGGTGACCGTGGAGAGTGGTCAGCACAGAAAATCTCCAACAAGCTAGATGGCAAGAGGAGAAGGACAAGGCTCGGACAGGTCTGACTCGCCTCCCCCGCCACCTCTGGCCACAGTGCGTATGTTCGAAGATTCTAGGCAGGAGGTACTCAGCCTCGTCAAATTCGCACTCGGTGTGCCGGCCGAGTGCTCGACTTTAGCTATTCCAATCGCTGCTGCCCCGTCTGTGGGCGAGGACGCTCCCGACAGGCTAGCTGGGAAGGAAGTCGCCGAAGAAGGAAGAGGATGCGAGCTCCCCGGGCGTGTGCTCTTCCCCGGCTCGACAAGCGGAGGCCGGTTCGGCGAGATGGGTGCGCGAGATCCTCCAGCTCAGGGGGAGGAAGCCCGTTCAACGAGCTGGTTTTCTCCACCCCAGTTCCAGAGGGGTTCAGGGAACCCGAAATGTATTACTACACCGGGAAGGGAGACCCGGTTCAGCACATCCAGTGGTTCGAGGACGTGGTCTCGATGCGGCAGAAGTCAGATGGCTTCAAGTGCCAGCTCTTGGCCATCACCCTCAAGGATAAGGAGACGGAGTGGTTCCACCAGCTGTCGGCCAACTCCATTTATTGCTTCGAGGACATACGCCGGGGGTTCATGTTGAGGTTCACCACCTCCAAAAGGAGGAGGAAGGAGTCGGAGTCCATGTTCCACATCAAGCAAGGAGTGAATGAGACTTTGGGGAGTTACGTGGACCGGTTTCAGGAAGAGGTCACCCAAGTCCAGGAGATGTCAGGTCATAGCCTGATGATGGCATTCACCCTGGGGCTACAATAGAGATTCTTTAGAATGGAGCTGAAGAGAGTACCACCCCTCTCCTACGAAGAGTGGATGGAGAGGGCGGCAAGGGAGGTAGACGGGTAGGCATCGAATCCGAAGTTTGCTCGGAAGCTGGCCAGGTGGTCCACGGAGGAGGAGAAGGAGCCGAGAGGCGGTAGAGGCCAGGAGGAAAGGAGAGTCGAACCCCGACAGAGGTAACATCGACAACTTCAGGGACATTAGCTGTAACGTCCCGAATCGCACTAGGCCCCTTGTGCCTGTTTTTGAGCCAGGAGAACTGACTTTGGTTCAGGGGGAGTGCTGACAACTGGGCAGCACATATGAAAAGGAGGACAAATCAATCAAGCATTGGACAGGGGTAGAGACATGGGCGTGTCACTACCCGTGTGTGAGTGGCCAGATCTCGAGTCAATGACTCGAGTATGTCCAGAGAAGGGCACGGGTAGTGACACGGGCGTGTCACTACCTGTGTGAAGTGACACGGGTAGGGACACGGGCGTGTCCCTACCCGTGTGCGTGTGTGTCGAGTTGAACTCGACACAACGTGTCGAGATCGACGAAATGTGTGTCGAGATCGACGAATTGTTTGACATGGGTAGAGACAAGGGCGTGTCCCTACCCGTGTGTCGTTGTGTCGAGTTAAACTCGACAGAGCGTGTCGAGATCGACGAACTACGTGTCGAGATAGACGAATTGTATGACACGGGTAGAGACACGGGCGTGTCCCTACCCGTGTGTCGTTGTGTCGAGTTGAGTTCGTCAAAATGTATCCAGAGAAGGACACGGCCAGGGAACACGGCCGTGTCATGTGGACACGGGTCGGGACACGGACACCCATGTCGAGTATTAAACCGACACTGCAACCGTCATTGGCGCTTCGCCCGAAGCAGGACACGGGTAAGGACACGGGCGTGTCCCTACCCGTGTCACCTTTTTATATAAAAGGGGAAGTGAAAACCCTAGCCGTTTTCATGCTCATTTCATCCCCTGTTTTTGAGAGAAACTCTTGTTGAGAGAAGGAAGTTGCTGGAGCAAGTTCTAGAGGAGGAGAAATGTCGTCGTCGTGAAAGAGAAGATACCGCCGAGAAGAGTCACAAGATCCATGGCGGAAATAGTGGAAATGCTGGAAATGAGGTGAGCTTCCTCCCCTCTCCCTTAGTGCTAGATCTGTAGATATCTAGGTGATATGTCAACTCAAAAGAGTCTTGACTAGCGAGATGGTGATTTCTCTAGGAAGAGGCCATCCTAGGGCTTGTGCTCTAAGGCTAGTTGTGTCTTCAACCTCTCCAACCTTTTATGTGAAGATGGGGGATGGTTTCGTAAAGAGTCATGGCCTCATGAGGGTGAATAAGGGAGGAGGAATTTCTGATGTGGTTTTGGGAGATCGACTTGAGGAGGAAGATGAACTGATGTCGTTCATTCCACTTTAAGATGCGTGCAGAATCTGTGTTCTGCGCGCAACAATCTCCTTGGACATTTTCAGATATGTTATGTCCAGATCTGGGCATTCGCCTAAACACAAAAGTTGATGCTCTTGAAAATACCTTTCCAACGAATGGTTGCACGACTTCAGGCGAAGTATGTAGCCATGGGAAAGCCTGAACTAAAATGACGTCCGATAAAACCTGCATGCAGAAATTGTGTTCTGTGTGCAGCGGACTTTGAAGCCGATTTCGAATACGATACAGTCAAATCTGGGTTGTGGGCTGAATATGAAAGTTGTAACCCATGGAAAAACCTTTCCATCGAGGGGTTACACGTCTTCACCGGATTCCTGTAGCTTCGAAAATCGCCGGTTGAAGTTGCTATCCAGATTTATTCTGCACTTAAATTCTGGGTTTATTTTATATAATATGGATTTGGATTCAGTGGAATCGATGTTGCAAACTAACTCAAGATTTTGGTGAACTATTTTATGTTAACCACCGTAGTGCTATGAATGATGAAGATTGTTAATTGGTTTTCATATAACTGATTTGTGAAGCAAGTTTACTTAAACGAAATGACTTGTTAGAAATTGGTAGACTATTATATATGCGCATTATGGTATACCATGTTGAAATCATTTGAAATGACATATAGAAGGATAAACTATGACCATGAGTATGTTTAATGGTTGGAATGAAATTTGGTAGTCTAATACTTAGAGCGTAGTCTCCCTACAGGTAGTATTGTGGAAGGATGTAAGTGTGGTGTTGACCGTCATAAGTTGAGTTAGTGTTGAGATGAGGTATAGATGGATGGTTGGGCTGTGTCCTCGTGCTTACTTCCGAGGCAACCTTCCATGTCACGGTGATGTAGAATTTGCATGCGGTGTGAGTCGACATGCGGTGTCGTAATCATGGGTTAAGGATAGTGTGGCAGGTCTACGAGCTCGCCGATCGTCACACCGACGGGAGTTGATAGTTAGACTTTGGGCGGTAGGGCTGTGTGCTCGGTGTTCACGTCCCGGGGCCCCTTCCTTGCCAAGTGAATGGTTAGGTTGTGTCCTCGTGCTTTCTTCCGAGGCCCCTTCGGGTCACACCAGGCCAGTTCGGGATGTGTTCTCGGTGCACATCTACCTGAGACCCCGCTGGGCCAAAGTACGCATGGGCTCCGCTGTTGTGTTCTTAGATTTGAGGCGTATGGAGGCCTAGGTAAAGTAGTGTGGATACCCGCCTAGTAGTAGAGATGCCCGCTCTACTGTCACTACCTGGCCACGGCGGTTGATGCTTGAGAGGTTAGCTACCTGCTCGAATAGTTGGAACTATAGTCTGTGTCTACATGGCAATTGCATGTGTGTGATCATGGGTGAGTCATAGCATAGCATACATACCATTTCATATCACTGCACAACAAGATCTTCATCGTATAAGTTTGTATGAGCACTCTTATACGATGAGTTACTTTTATGTAACCCGATCCTTAACTTATAAGCTTCTATGGGCATCCTTATAAGTTAAGTTACTTTCCTGTTGTAGATACTTTCACTTGATAGTTTGTTATTGTTTATGTAGAGCTACTAGAATATAATGCTATTAATCTTATTGTACTATTACCACCTGCTTGTACCTGTTATACTATTTATTATACTTGTACCCTTGTTCCTTTCTCCGCTCGGCGCCGAGGAGTCGTCGGGGGAGCGGATGTGAAGCCACTTAGTCTTTTCGACTAACGATTGCTACGTCTTCCTTTTTAGGAGGTGAGCAGTCGCAGACTATGCAGCAGGACAGCCAGGCCAGGACGACAGGGCCTGAAGTGACAGTACCGTCGCTACCGTAGGTTACGGATGTGAGTGTTGAGCGACTCTGATGTAGCCCGTTTGGGCAATTTTTATAGTTGTACTCTGATATTGTAGAAAGCATGTTTTAGCTTCTCTTATTTGATGTATTTGGACATATATGCTTAGTGTGGATTTGACTTCTCTCTTTTATATTATGGTTGGGTTGACATGTTTACATTGATATTTATTGTAGCCGGCGGAATAGGCGTCTTGTGGTATAGGTTAGCTCGTGTGCTAATGCTACCGCAAGGTGGCTGTTCTGGGTATAAGACCCCCCTTCGTGCCGTGTTTTGGGATCCGGGAGGGGGGTCTTACAAATGGTATCAGAGTGCCACGATCCTCAACTAAATAAGTCATTCAACAATGGTACCACCCCCGTTCGATTAGTCAGTTTGCGGACAAACTGACTTAGCGGAAGCAGTGGTGTGCCCATATGTAATTCACACTAAGTTGTCCAACTTTGACCTCAAGATTAGCCAACCTGACCATACGTTTGTGTTTTATGTGTAGATTCCAGTGCACGTTGAGCCAATGGGGGGCACTCCAGCCCCTTCCATACCCACTCAGTTTCAACAATCCGAGTTGGGGCAGACGCTCACCGCCATCCTGAATGCCTGTAGGGCGCAGTAGTCTCCGGTTCAACAACAGGCTCCGGGCTCTAATTGGCTGGGCACATTTCGGGTTCTCTCCCCTCCCGCCTACCTCGGGACGGAGTCGGCCGTACACACGGAGGAATGGCTTGACACATTGCAAGAGCTATTGGCGGGGATCCATTGCCCGGCCAACATGGCTGTATCGTTGGCGGTGTCCATCTTGGATCTACATGCTAAGAGGTGGTGGAAGTCACTCATGTGCTCCACGTTCCAAGGACGAGTGTATACCGAGATAAGTTGGAGCGAGTTCTCGGGTGTCTTCTTGGAGCACTTTATTCCTACATCGGCTCGAGACGATCTCGAGCAGAGGTTTCTACTACTGAAGTAGGGATCAAAATCGGTTACAGAATACCAGCGAGAGTTCCAGCATCTCGCAAGGTTCGCGGACTCATATGACCTGGATGATAGAGGATACGTCAAGCATTTCTACAAAGGGTTGCGAGATCCCCTAAGGCAGGCCCTTTTGTTTATAGCGGACGCTATCTTGGCCGAGATTATCGACATGGTGAAGAGATTGGAGGCGGATCACTTGAGTAGTGGTAAGAGGCCTGCGGAAGACGCGATGGAAGCTGGCCCAAGCAATAGAAGAAGGCGGGACTTTAGGAGAGGAAGGGGACATCAAAGAGGTGAAGGACGTTTCCACCGAGATTTTAGAGTAGAGCATCCGGTTCCGCAGCCACCTGCGTTGCCTCCACCACCTCAGCCTCAACAATTTCAGCAACATGAAGGGCATCGTGGGCTGGTGTGTTTTGAATGCAACCAATCGGGCCACATTCGACGTTTCTGCCCGTGGTTGTATGAGAATGTCCCTCCTGCCCTCCCTCCGGCAGCTCTGCTGGGGCGGGGTTACATGCGTGGTCGAGGACGAGGACCGCGAGGAGGGAACCTCGGCCCTGCTCGGGATCAAGTGTACGCACTGGACATGGCGCAAGAACGGAATCCCCAAGATGTGATTGTAGGTATGATTCAAATGATTATCACGTTTTAATTGTCTAACTTAAAGTTGCTTGATACATACTAGAAACCTAACAATAAGTTTTGGTTATTGGTACTTAGGCACTATGATAGTTGGCAGGAAGACGACCTATGCGCTGTTCGATACTGGTGCCTCACACTCCTTTGTGTCTAAGGACTTCATTAAGGACAAGGAGGGCGTACAATATTTTACTGGTATAGCCCGACGAGTGCGCCTACCTGACGGCTCGGAGATGATTGCAACTGCTAAGTGCGAGTTCGAGATATTCATTGAAGGAAAGGCCTTTGATACGCCTGCCACGGTCTTGAAAATGCCGGAGTTTGACATCATTTTGGGCATGGCGTGGTTGGACTGGCACTTTGCAAGGATTGATTGTGCAGAGAAATAAATCTACTTGAGACATGGAGACTCCGACATCATCTTCCAAGGTATTAGCTTCGCGCCTCACATGTTGTTGTCTTCCGTTCAGGTTGTAAAATCCCATATGAAGGGGGATGAAGTCTTAATGGTCTGGTTCGAGTTGAAGGAGATAGCGTTGGATATAAAAGACGTACGGGTAGTGCGGGACTTCTCCGAGGTATTTCCTGAGAAACTGCCAAGATTACCCCCGCACAGAGAGGTTGACTTCCAGATTAATCTAGTACCGGGTGTCAAGCCGGTATCCAAGGCCCCTTACCGAATGGCCCCGAATGTAACGCCCCCGGTTTTTTTTGTTTTGTTTGATCTTGGATTGGCGTTACAATGATGCATTTCCGACCTTTCGCCGTTGTAGAGCGTGGTCTTAGCTCTTTAGGTTACTTGTGTAGCCTGGTTGTAGCCTGTTAGCAAGATTCTCCAGCTAGCCGGAGTCTGTTTTGGTGACTCGGTTGGGCCTCTTAGGGAATGCTTGTGCTTTTGCTTCGGGAGGTGTTAGCCCGAGTGTGCGATCGTCGGATGTTGTTTTCGACCTCACCGTTGTTTTCGTAGCTTGGGTGTTTAGCTACGGTGCGAGTTTTGGTCGAAGTCCGGGATCGTTTGCTTTCGCGTCGTTTCGACGTTTGTTTTGTTAGCTGTAATGTTTGATGTACTATGCATGGCCTAGTTTGGCCGAGCTTGTTAGGCTGGTGCCTTGTCTTTTTTAGCTAAGGAGTTAGCTATTTTTTTGTGTATGTTTGGGTGACACGGCCTAGGTCACGGGCGTGACCCAGGGCGTGTCGAGCTTGCGTAGAGCTTTCGGTTGTGTGGTTGACGGGTGTTTTTGGTAGGAACACGGCCTGTGACACGGGCCTGTCACAGGGCGTGTCCCCTTTGATTCGTCGAGCTGCGCTCGATGATCGTCGGGCGGTGTTTTAGTGAGTACACGACAGTGTCACGGGCATGTCGTATCGGATACGGGCGTGACACGGGGCGTCTCTCTCTGTTCGACGATCGGCGCTCGACGATCGTCAAGCGGTGTTTGAGTTGGTACACGGCCTGTGACACGGGCGTCTCACAGGGTGTGATCCTGTTTCGTCGAGCTGAGTTCGACGATCGTCGAGTGGGTAGGTGGGTAGATGTGTGAGTATACGCCCCGTGACACGGGTGTGTCGGACCGTGTCACGGGCGTGTCGGACCGTGTCACGGGCGTGTCTGGGGCGTGTTCCGTACCTTTTTTTCCTGAGTGCTTCTTTTTTTGCCGTGATTCGTTTTCCTCCTCATTTTCTTCGTTCCCGATTCTGGAAAAGCTTCCAGCGGAAGGGTTTTGGGAGGAGGCGGTGGTTTTTGGCCGGTGATTGCGGGAGGGAGCTTGTTTTTCTCATGCGATAGCGGATTTGGCTTGCTCTCAGCTAGATCTTCCCTTTCATGTAAGTCATTCTTGATTTAGGGTTGATTTAAGGAGTTAAACTTCCTTTGATTTCTTTTCTTGACCAGTAGGTGCCCGATCTTGCTGCCAAAGCCTGTTTCGTGTTGCAATCGTTGTATCTTGGTGGTAAGGCAAGTGGCTCCTTTCCCTTGCCAATTTGACCCCTTTTTACCTAATTACTTTGCTGTATATTGTTCTTTAATTCCAGCCATGTGCTGCTTCATTATTTTCTAGATTTAAATCAATTTTTCTCTCTTTTTGTCTAAGTTTGGTGTCCAATGTGTAGCTAGAGTTAGGGTAAGACTGCGATTAGTTATTGTTTAAGTTTAGATGCGGTAGCCCCGAGTAGATAGGATGGAAGGGAGGGTTGGAATTAAATTTCCAACTCTCTGTTTCCGCGCGTTGAGAGAGTTTAGGCTGCGGTTTTAACTAAAATTTACGTTTACCCTAAGTAGAGAGCGCTGACAACGTTGAGTGAGCTGAGTTCACTCAACGCCGTCATCCATCGTAGGTTTTGCGGCTAAAGTATTTTTGGCGTCAGGTGAGTGGAGCTCGACGTATCTGTCTTGGGTTCGTATGTTTCCTTAGGATTGTTAGTATGACTTTTCCCTTTTCTCTAGGGGGGGTATTGGGTGTTCGGCTAGTTTTTGCATGCCGACTCTTGGGTTGTGGCAGGTGGTGGAGTTTTGGTGGCCTCTGGAGGGGTGGTTTTATGTGGAGAGCTGTGGCCGCCACCTTCTGCCCCGGTTTGGGTTGGCGTGTGTGGGACCCTAAAGCTGCTACTGTTTGACCCCTTAGCCCTTTTGGGATCTGGTTTTGGTTATGTATTCAGATCCATGTTTTGACCACTGTCATTTACCCACATGTTAGGACTGTTAGTTCCTTTCCTATTCTATGGCTATTTCTTTTGGCATATATGTATATGTCTTGTTGCTGTTGCAGACTCTTTTGTAGGGCATATTACTTTTATTGCTCGCACTTGGTGTGCTTTGCTGTGCTTTAGACAGTGCTCTTTTCTTACTGCCATGCCCTTTCTTTTGCTTATAGCAGTTTGTTGCCGGGTTGGTAAACCCTTCTTATTTGCTCATAAAACTAATGCTTTATTTACCTTTTTGATTATTTTTCTTGCTGAGGTGTTCTTTTCTTGAATGCCTCAGGTCCAGGTTGTAGTCAGTTCAGCGGCTAGTTCTTTTGGAGGGGCTTGCTTGTGGCCTCTTGGGTCAATATAACTGACTTTCTTTCATATTAAACTATGACTTTCCTTAAAATCTAAAGTCTGGAGTTTTGCCTAAACGTGTGCAGTTATCCCCAGCACGACGTGGCATCACGACGCGTATTTTCTCTCGCTCTGATACGATGTAATCGTAGAGAAAATGTGGGTTGTGACACCGAAGGAACTCGCGGAGTTTAGAGTTCAACTGTAAGAACTGGTGGAGTCAGGGTTCGTTCGCCCCAGTTCGTCACCCTGGGGAGCCCCTGTATTGTTCGTGAAGAAGAAGGATGGAACTCTGTGTTTGTGCATAGACTATTGGGAACTCAATCGGCTGACGGTGCGGAACACTTATCCGCTACCTCGGATCGACAAGTTGTTCGATCAACTAGTGGGAGCGCATTGGTTTTCTAAGCTGGACTTGCGCTCAGGGTATTATCAGTTGAGAATACAAGTAGGTGACATCCAGAAAACGGCCTTTAGTTCAAGATATGGGTTGTGCGAGTTCACTGTAATGTCGTTTGGGCTCACAAATGCCCCTTCGGCTTTCATGAGCCTGATGAACAAGGTATTTGAACCGTATTTGGACATCTTCGTCATTGTTTTCATCGATTACATCTTGGTCTACTCAAAGACGGAGGAGGAGCATGTCAAACACCTGACCCTGGTGTTGAAGAAATTCAAGGAGCACGCCTTGTACGCCAAATTCAGCAAATGCGATTTCTGTCTTAAGGAGGTTGCTTTCTTGGGTCACGTGATCAGTGGTGCTGGGCTAGCGGTGGATCCGGCAAAGGTGTGTGCCGTGGAGTGGTCTCCCTTGAAGTCGGCGGCCGATGTGCAGAGCTTCCTTGGGCTTGCCGGGTACTACCGCAAGTTCGTGAAAGGATTCTCCAAGATTGCCCTCCCACTTACATCATTGACGAAGAAAGGTGTGCCATTTGAGTGGACTCCCCAATATGAAGCGGCGTTCCAGGAGCTGAAGGATAGACTTACCTCCACCCCCATCCTTGCACTTCCGTCTGGGAAGGAAGGATTTCAAGTTTACACTGACGCGCCATATCAAGGGATGGGAGCGGTATTGATGCAGCACGGGCACGTGACTGCTTATGCTTCAAGATAACTGAAGAAGTATGAAATCAATTACCCGGTTCATGATTTGGAATTGGGAGCAGTGGTGTTCGCCTTGAAGGTTTGGAGGCATTATCTATACGGCGTCCACTGCGAGATCTTTTCAGACCACAAAAACTTGAAGTACGTTCATACTCAGAAGGAGTTGAACTTGAGACTATGGCGGTGGTTAGAATTTCTATGCGACTATGAGTTCACCATGAACTACCACCCCGAAAAAGTGAACTCGGTAGCCGATGCGTTGAGTAGAAAAGTACCAGGCTCTAGCCTAGAGTCTCGGTTTATGAGTATGGAGTTGTCTCGGATGATTGAGGAGATGGATATTACATTGATATTTAAGACTCCTTCGGCAGAGTATACAGAGTACTTGGCAAGTATGAGCATAGTTTGTGATATCGGGACCAAATCAGAGTGGAGCAAGGTATGGATGCGGCTCTGGCCCCGACAATCAGGTTAATCGAAGATGGGACTACGGATGAGTATATGCTAAAAGACAGCCTCGTTTATTTTCGTGGCCGGCTCTACATTCCCAAGGGCGGTAAAATCTGGGAGGAAATCTTGAGAGAGACTCATTGCTCTCAATATTCTGTGCACCCGGGCATTGCTAAGATGTACGCCGGCTTACGGAAGACCATGTGTTGGCCGGGAATGAAAAAGGATGTCCGAAATTTTGTTACACATTGCGAAGCTTGTCAAAGGGTGAAGGCGGAATGCAAGAGTCCCGCTGGTTTGCTACAATCATTGCCCATCCCCGAGTGGAAGTTTGAGGATATCTCCATGGACTTTGTCCATGGGTTACCTCGCTCACGCTCAGGAAATGATTCGGTGTGGGTGATAGTTGATCGCCTAACGAAAGTAGCCCGTTTTATCCCAATGAAGAAAGAAGCTCATGTGGATGTCTTAGTACGCCTCTTTGTGGAGCAATTCATACGGTATCATGGCGTGCCTAAGACGATCGTGTCTGATCGTGATGGTCGGTTTACCTCCAAGGAGTGGAAAGCGGTACAGGCGTATTTGGGCTCGCGCCTTAGCTTCGATCAGTACCGCGTTTCATCCTCAGATGGACGAGCAATCTGAAAGGACCATCCGGACATTGGAATATTTGTTGAGATTATGTGTGTTGGATAGAGGAGAGCCGTGGGAAAGGCTCTTACCGTTGGTAGAATTCTCCTACAACAAAAGCCACCAGGCTAGTATCAGCATGGCTCCTCATGAAGCTCTTTATGGAAGAAGGTGTAGAACCCCCTTATCTTGGGTGCAAGATGAAGACCCGAAGGCTTTGGGTGTTGAATATATCGATGATACCGATGCGGCGGTTAGACTGATACGGGTCGCATGTTGGAGGCTCAAAGTCGGCAGACGAAGTATTATAATGCAAGGCACCAGATGGTGGAGTTTCAAGTGGATGATAATGTGTTCCTGAAAATCCGACCGATGCATGGGGTGTCACGTGTGCGTGGTGTGAAAAAGCTCAGCCCAAGGTATGTTGGGCCTTATACTATATTGGAAAGGATTGGCCCGTTGGCCTATCGGTTGGAGTTACCGTCCGAGCTAGAGAACCTCCACGACGTGTTCCATGTGTCGTCGCTTCAGAAGGCGCTGTTGCAGCCCGATTAATACATCCCACAACTGATGGTGATGTGGCGTCTGATAGGTCTGTGCGACTAGAGCCGGTGCGGATCGTAGATAACGAGACAAGAATGTTGCGCCGCAAAAGTGTTCCCTTAGTGAAGGTGCTATGGTCTAATCATGGGAAGGAGGAATATACATGGGAGCCGATGGATTTGATGCAAAAACACTACCCGGAGTTGTTTGCTCAAGGTAATTTTATTTAAAAGCATATTATATTTTTTGTTATGCATTTCTCCCCATATCCTGAGCCTGATTCCGGTGACGAAATCTTTTATTTTGTTTATAGGATTTATAACATACTGAATCGCACTAGGCCCCTCGTGCGTGTTTTTGAATCAGGAGAGTTGACTTGGGTTCAGGGGGAGTGCTGACAACTGGGTAGCACATGTGAAAAGGAGGAGAAATCACTCAAGCATAGGACACGGGTAGATACACGGGCGTGTCCCTACCCGTGTGGGAGTGGCCAGCTCTCGAGTCTATGACTCGAGTATGTCCAGAGTAGGGCACGGGTAGTGACACGGGCATGTCACTACCCGTGTGAAGTGACACGGGTAGAGACACGGGCGTGTCCCTACCCGTGTGCGTGTGTGTCGAGTTGAACTCGACACAGCCTGTCGAGATCGATGAACTGCGTGTCGAGATCGACAAATTGTTTGACACGGGTAGATACACTGGCGTGTCCCTACCAGTGTGTCATTGTGTCAAGTTAAACTTGACAGAGCGTGTCGAGATCGACGAACTACGTGTCGAGATCGACGAATTGTATGACACAGGTAGAGACACGTGTGTGTCCCTACCCGTGTGCCATTGTGTCGAGTTGAGTTCATTGAAATGTATCCAGAGAAGGACACGACCAGGGAACACGACTGTGTCACGTGGACACGGGTCGGGATACGGGCGCGTCCCTACCTGTGTCGAGTATTGAACCGACACTGCAACCGTCGTTGGCGCTTCGCCCGAAGCAGGATACGAGTAAGGACACGGGCGTGTCCCTACCCGTGTCACATTTTTATATAAAATGGGAAGTGAAAACCCTAGCCGTTTCATGCTCATTTCATCCCCTATTTTCTGAGAGAAACTCCTGTTTAGAGAAGGAAGTTGCTGGAGCAAGTTCTAGAGGAGGAGATCCGCCATCGTCGTGAAAGAGAAGATGCCGCCAAGAAGAGTCACAAGATCCATGTCCAGAAATAGTGAAAATGCCGGAAATGAGGTGAGCTTCCTCCCCTCTCCCTTGGTGCTAGATCTGTTGATATCTAGGTGAGATGTCGACTCAAAAGTGTCTTGACTAGCGAGATGGTGATTTCTCTAGGAAGAGGTCGTCCTAGTGCTTGTGCTCTAAGGCTAGTTGTGTCTTCAACCTCTCCAACCTTCTATGTGAAGATGGGGATGGTTTCGTGAAGAGTCATGGCCTCATGAGGGTGAATAAGGGAGGAAGAATTTCTGATGTGGTTTTGGGAGATCGACTTGAGGAGGAAGATGAACCGATGTCATTCATTCACTTTAAGATGCGTGTAGAATCAGTGTTCTGCGCGCAGCGATCTCCTTGGCCATTTTTAGATGTGTTATGGCCAGATCTAGGCTTTTTACTAAACACGAAAGTTGAATTCCTTGAAAATACCTTTCCAACGAATGGCTGAACGACTTCAGGCGAAGTCTGTAGCCATAGGAAAGCCTGAACGAAAATGACATCCGATAAAACCTGCATGCAGAAATTGTGTTCTGTGTGCAGCGAACTTTGAAGCCGATTTCGAATAGGATACAGTCAAATCTGGTTGTGGGCTGAATATGAAAGTTGTAACACATGGAAAGACCTTTCCATCGAGGGGTTACCCGTCTTCACCGGATTCCTGTAGCTTCTGAAATAGCCGGTTGAAGTTGCTGTCCAGATTTATTCTGCACTTAAATTCTGGGTTTTTTTTATATAATATGGATTTGGATTCTGTGGAATCGATGTTGCAAACTAACTCAAGATTTTGGTGAACTATTTTATGTTAACCTTCGTAGTGCTATGAATGATGAAGATTATTAATTGGTTTCATATAACTGAATTGTGAAGCAAGCTTACTTAAACGAAATGACTTGTTAGAAATTGGTAGACTATTATATATACGCATTATGTTATACCATGTTGAAATCATTTGAAATGACATATAGAAAGATAAACTATGGCCATGAGTATGTTTGATGGTTGGAATGAAATTTGGTAGTCCAATACTTAGAGCATAGTCTACCTACCGGTAGTATTGTGGAAGGATGTAAGTGTGGTGTTGACCATCACAAGTTGGGTTAGTTTGAGATGAGGTATAGATGGATGGTTGGGTTGTGTCATCGTGCTTACTTCCGAGGCCCTTTCCATGTCACGGTGATGTGGAATTTGCATGCGATGTGAGTCGACACGCGGTGTTGTAATCCGGGGTTAAGGATAGTGTGGCAGGTCTACGGGCTTGCCGATCGTCATACCAACGGGAGTTGACAGTTAGACTTTGGGCGGTAGGGTTGTATCTTCGGTGTTCACGTCCGGGGCCCCTTCTGTGCCAAGTGAACGGTTGGGCTGTGTCCTCGTGCTTTCTTCTGAGGCCCCTTCTGGGTCACACTAGGCCAGTTCAGGTTGTGTTCTCGGTGCACATCTACTCGAGACCCCGCTGGGCTATAGTACGCATGGGCTCCGCTGTTGTGTTCTTAGCATTGAGGCATACAGAAGCCTAGGTGAAGTAGTGTGGATACACGCCTAGTAGTAGAGATGCCTGCTTTACTGTCACCGCCTGGCCACGGCGGTTGATGCCTGAGAGGTTAGCTACTGCTCGAATAGTGGGAACTATAGTCTGTGTCGATATGGCAATTACATGTGTGTGATCATGGGTGAGTCATAGCATAGCATACTGTTGAAGTTGGTGACCAGGCGGTCTGTCTTGGCGGGTTGAAGACCGCGCGGTCTTGGCGGTTTGACTCGCCGGCTTGTAAACCGGGCGGTCTAGCGATCTTCACAGGCGACCTCTCTGCTTCTCTTGTTGTAGCCGTGCGGTTAGCCCTTCTGTCTAACCGCGCGGCTTGTGCGGTTTACTTGTATAGTCCGCTTAGCTTGTATATTTTAGTCCCACATCTCTTATTTGTATTCTCTCATCTCTCCTCCATTATATATAAGGGAGGGCATACCTTTGTAATAATTATCTTTTTTGGATAATAAAATTTCAATTATTCAAAAGTTTATCCGCTTGTTCTCTCTTTTTCGCTACTTTCTAACATGGTATCAGAGGACACGGTCATTTCCTCCTGATTCTGTGCGCTCTCTGTTGTTCGCGGCTTGTTTTCTGCTTTCTGCGACCTGTCTCGCGGCTTGCCTTCTCTTCTGTCCGCTACCCTGTTCGAGCGGCTTGTTTCTGTCCGCTGCCCTGTTCGCGCGGCTTGCTTTTTCTTGGTTCTCTTCTCCTACTGCTATTCGTCGCAGCGACCTGTTTCCTTGTCGCCGCGCTCCTTGCTCCTTCTTGCCTCTCCGACTTCCTAGTCTTTGCGGCTTGTCTCTACCCGCTGCGGACTCCTTCTCCCTGTCCGCTTCTGCTTTCCCCATATCCGCTTATCCCTCTACTCGCGGTTTGCTGCTGTGATCTGCCTGACCGTGCAGGTTGTTCCTTTCTCTCCCGCATCTCGGTCGCGGTCACCTGCTCTTCTCCTCTCTTCTGTTCGCTCGGCCTTTTCAGTCCGCGCAACCTCTTCCCCGCTGTACCTTTGACCTCTTGCTAGTCGCGCCGGCCTCATCTTTTGCCGTGCGACCTGTTCTCCTCTGTTCGCCCGACTTTTTCAAGCCGTGCGACTTCTTTCCCTCTGCTTTGCTCTACTTCTTGGTAGCAGCCTTCCTAGCCGCCCGACCTGTTTTCTGTTCGCCCGGCTTGGTGCTCTTTTCTCTTCTCGCGGCTTGTTCTTATCGTCGCGGCTTGCTCCTCTCTTGCTTCCATGGCTTTCCCCTCCTCCAGCCTGTCCGCCTCCATGGTCACCTCTTCTGGTAGTGCTCATGTTGTTACTCGCGGAAGATGGCTAATCGACTCTGGTGCAACCAATCATATGACAGGCAATCCTCAATGTTTCTCTCTTCTTGACACACATGCTCAGTTTCCCCGGTCATTATTGCTGATGGATCTCCCTCCCCGGTCCATGGGACGGGCATGGTTCAAGTCACTCCATCTCTCTGCCTAGCTGATACCCTCTATGTGCCCAAGTTTCCGTGCAATTTATTATCGGTTACTTCTTTATGCAAGCAACTACGGTGTTCTGTCATATTCACCCCTAGCTCTTGTGCTTTTTAGGATCCGGACTCCCAACGGACGATTGCTACCGGACTGAGAGTGGTGGCCTCTACTTCCTCGACAATGTTTCTGCTCTATCCGCCTTCTCCTCCTCCTCTACAGATCTTCTCCAATGGCATCTTCGCCTTGGACATGCTCCTCCCCGAATTCTCGCCAGCTCCTGCCGCACCTCCCTTCTCAACATCCTCCTCTAAACTGCGATGCATGTCAACTTGACAAACATCACCGCTCATCCTTCCACCAACGCAAAGTCGGGGCTCTTCCCGTCCGTTCGACCTCGTTCACTCTGACATATGGGGTCCCGCTCCTAACCTCACCATCGGTCGGGGTAGTTCCTATTTTGTCACCTTCATTGATGATTTCTCTCGATGTACGTGGGTATATCTTCTCAAAGATCGCTCCGAGCTATTCTCTATTTGGACCTCCTTTTATTCTATGGTTAAGACTCAGTTTGATACGTCTATTAAACTCCTTCGTTCAGACAATGCTAAGGAGTATCTTAGCCATGACTTCTCCTCCTTTTGTATTCACCATGGTGTTCTTCGTCAAACAAGTTGTGTCTACACCTCACAACAAAATGGGGTGGCGGAACGCAAAAACCGTCACCTCCTTGATGTCGCTCGCACTATGATGACTCAAATGCATGTTCCTCGCTCCTATTGGGGCTATGCTGTCCTGCTCTCCTGCTATCTCATCAATCGCCTTCCCTCCACAGTTCTCCACGGTGCTACCCCCTTCTCCATTCTTTATCCGGACAAGGATCCCTTTCCTCTTCCTCTGCACATCTTTGGGTGCACCGCTTTTGTGCACTCTCCGCTGCCACCCGTGATAAACTCTCACCACGTGCCACCAAATGTGTCTTTCTGGGCTACTCTCCCACTCAGAAAGGATATTGCTGCTTTGATCCTGTTACCAGCAAGCAATTTGTCTCTGCGGATGTCACCTTCTTTGTCAATGCCTCTTACTTCTCTCTCGCTTCCTCTTCTACTCCTCCTGATCCTACTTCTCATACCAACCCATCCATTCCCTCTGCTCCCACTGATGTTCCGCCCTCTCCACCCACTCCACCGTCTTCCCCATCCTCATCATCTTCACCCTCTACTCGCTTTCTCCCTCCACTCCGCTGCCATCTCTCTCTACTCCCAGGCCAGCTCTCTCCACCACGGATACTCCGGATACTGAGGCACCTGCTGACCTGGATCTCCCGATTGCTCTTCGCAAAGGGGTTCGGGCCTGTACCCAACACCCGCTTGCTGTAGTTGTTTCCTACGATCGTCTTACCCCTGCTCGCAGAGCTTTTGCACTGGCTATCTCAGCCACTGCCACCCCTCGTTCCTATCAGGAGGCCCTTGTTATTCCCCACTGGAAGCTGGCCATGGATGAGGAAATGGCGACCCTCACGGAGCGGGGTACATGGACTCTTGTTCCTCCTCCCTTCGGTACTGATGTTGTTGGCTGTCGCTGGGTCTTTGTGGTCAAATTTAGCCCAGATGGCACTGTGGATCGGTATAAGGCTCGGCTTGTTGCTAAGGGCTTTACTCAGACCTATGGGGTTGATTACTTTGACACCTTCTCCCATGTGGCTCGTCTCAGCACTATCCGGGTCCTTCTCTCTGTGGCCGTCAATCGGGATTGGCCGATTTCTCAGCTGGACGTCAAGAATGCCTTCCTTTATGGTGATCTTCATGAGGTCGTTTACATGGAGCAACCTCCTGGGTATGTTACTCAGGGGGAGACATGAGTATGCCGGCTGTAGAAGGCAATTTATGGCCTCAAGCAGAGTCCTCGAGCTTGGTTTGACAAGTTCAGCGGCATTGTGGCGGCTGTTGGTTTTGTGCGAAGCTCTGCTGATCACTCTCTCTTTATTCGCAAAACTCCTTCTGGGCTGGTTGTTCTTGCTGTGTACGTCGATGATATTTTTCTCACTGGCGATGACCAGGAAGGGGTAGCCCTGACAAAGCGACATCTTCGCCAACATCTGATCACTAAAGATATGGTCTCTCCAAAGTACTTTCTGGGGATCGAACTCTCTCGAAGCCCGACTCCTTAGTTCTCTCTCAGCGTAAGTATGCCCTTGATCTTTTAAAAGAAGCAGGATTAACTGGAGCAAAACCTGCCCGATGCCCCATGGCTACTGGCGAGGACAAAACCTGGACAGATGATTCGCCTCCTCTTTCAGATAGTTCGCGGTACAGGCGTCTGGTTGGTAAGCTCATATATCTCACAGTGACCAGACCCGACATTTCCTATGCTGTGGGCAAGGTGAGTCAATTCATGCAAGCGCCTAGGGAGTGTTATCTACAGTCCGCCTTGCGGATCTTGGAGTATGTCAAAGCAGCGCCTGGGAAAGGATTACTTTTTCAGAAGAATGGTCATCTAAGGATTGAAGCCTACTCAGATGCAAGTTATGCTAATGACAAAGGGGATCGCAAGTCAACCTCAGGTTTTTGCACCTTTGTTGGGGGAAATCTGGTGAGCTGGAAGAGCAAGAAGCAGTCTGTTGTCTCCAGGTCCAGTGCAGAAGCTGAGTATCGCAGTATGGCGTCAACCACTTGTGAGTTGAAATGGTTGCAGGCTCTCATGCTAGATTTAGGAGAGGTGTACAACCATCCTCTACCTATGTTCTGTGATAACAAGGCCGCCATATACATCTCCAAAAATCCGGTATTTCATAAAAGAACAAAGCACATTGAGGTTGACTGCCATTTCATTCGTGAAGAGATTTTAAAAGAACAAATTTGCACTCTGTTTGTCACGTCTGATAAAGAGCTGGCTGACATCTTCACCAAGCCAGTTTCCGCCTCGTTTCTGCATGTTTGCGACAAGCTGGGCATGATTGATTATAATGCTCCAGCTTGAGGGGGAGTGTTGAAGTTGGTGAACGCGCGGTCTGTCTTGGCGGGTTTGAAGACCGCGCGGTCTGGCGGTTTGACTCGTCGGCTTGTAAACCGGGCAGGTCTAGCGATCTTCACAGGCGACCTCTCTGCTTCTCTTGTTGTAGCCGTGCGGTTAGCCCTTCTGTCTAACCGCGCGGCTTGTGCGGTTTACTTTGTATAGTCCGCTTATCTTGTATATTTTAGTCCCACATCTCTTATTTGTATTCTCTCATCTCTCCTCCATTCTATATAAGGGAGGGCATACCTTTGTAATAGTTATCTTTTTTGGATAATAAAATTTCAATTATTTAAAATTTATCCGCTTGTTCTCTCTTTTTCGCTACTTTCTAACACATACATACCATTTCATATCACTGCACAACAAGATCCTCATCGTATAAGTTTGTATAAGCACTCTTATACGATGAGTTACTTTTATGTAACTCGATCCTTAACTTATAAGCTTGTATGTGCATCCTGATAAGTTAAGTTACTTTCCTGCTGTGGATACTTGCACTTGATAGTTTGTTATTGTTTATGTAGAGCTGCTAGAATTAATGCTATTAATCTTATTGTACCATACCACCTGCTTGTACCTGTTATACTATTTATTATACATGTACCCTTATTCCTTTCTCCGCCCGGTGCCGAGGAGTCACCGGGGGAGTGGATGTGAGCCACGTAGTCTTTTCGACTAACGGTTGCTACGTCTTCCTTTTTAGGACGTCACCCCGTAGGTAGAGCAGCCGCAGACTATGCAGCAGGACAGACATGTCAGGACGACAGGGCCTGAAGTGACGGTACCGTCGCTACCATCGGTTACAGATGTGAGTGTTGAGCGACTCTGATGTAGCCCGTTTGGGCAATTTTTATAGCTGTACTCTGATATTGTAGAAGCATGTTTTAGCTTCTCTTATTTGATGTATTTGGACATATATGTTTAGTGTGGATTTGACTTCTCTCTTTTATATTATAGTTGGGTTGGCATGTTTATATTGATATTGGTTGTAGCCGGCGGAATAGGCGTCTTGTGGTACAAGTTAGCCAGTGTGCTAATGCTACCGCAAGGCAGCTATTCTGGGCATAAGACCCCCCCCCCCCCCCATTCGTGCCGTGTTTTGGGATCCGGGAGGGGGGGTCTTACAGTAGCTGCCCAGGTGGGGGCGTCAGGAGTCAGACCGTCGTCTAGGTTGGAGGCTCGAGTGGCAAGACTAGGGGCAACAAAGAGGTTACCAGGGAAGGGACCACCACCAGGGCGGCCAGGATCAGTTCCACCACCCAGGTTGGAGGCAAGCGGAAAGACCTCCCCTCCCCGATCAAAATCAGGCTATGATCATAACCATGGGGGAGAGGAGGAGAGCATCGCGAAGGAGGAGGAGAGAAGTAGGGTGGAGTTGACCAACTACGACTTCCACCAAGAGGAAGGGCACGCCACGACGCATCAGGAGGTGAGGAAAGCTTTTTATCAAGGTTCTGGGTTCTTTTCTTCGGTAGTATGCCACGACCATGAACCCACGACCAGTGGGATTAGGAGTGGGGTTGGGAAGTGGTGGAAAGCTCTCTTAACCGGTTCTGGGTTCGAGACCCAGTGGCAACAGCCTACAAGGTTCTTTTCTTCGGAAAGAAGTCGCGCCGGCCTCATCTTTTGCTGTGCGACCTGTTCTCCTCTGTTCGCCCGACTTTTTCAAGCCGTGCGACTTCTTTCCCTCTGCTTTGCTCTGCTTCTTGGTAGCGGCCTCCTAGCCGCCCGACCTGTTTTCTGTTCGCCCGGCTTGGTGCTCTTTTCTCTTCTCGCGGCTTGTTCTTATCGTCGCGGCTTGCTCCTCTCTTGCTTCCATGGCTTTCCCCTCCTCCAGCCTGTCCGCCTCCGTGGTCACCTCTCTGGTAGTGCTCATGTTGTTACTCGCGGAAGATGGCTAATCGACTCTGGTGCAACCAATCATATGACAGGCAATCCTCAATGTTTCTCTTTCTTGACACACATGCTCAGTTGCCCCCGTCATTGTTGCTGATGGATCTCCCTCCCCGGTCCATGGGACGGGCATGGTTCAAGTCACTCCATCTCTCTGCCTGGCTGATACCCTCTATGTGCCCAAGTTTCCGTGCAATTTATTATCGGTTACTTCTTTATGCAAGCAACTACGGTGTTCTGTCATATTCACCTAGCTCTTGTGCTTTTCAGGATCCGGACTCCCAACGGACGATTACTACCAGGACTGAGAGTGGTTGCCTCTACTTCCTCGACAACGTTTCTCCTCTATCCGCCTTCTCCTCCTCCTCTACAGATCTTCTTTAATGGCATCTTCGCCTTGGACATGCTCCTCCCGAATTCTCCGCCAGCTCCTGCCGCACCTCCCTTCTCATCATCCTCCTCTAAACTGCGATGCATGTCAACTTGGCAAACATCACCGCTCATCCTTCCCACCAACACAAAGTCGGGGCTCTTCCCGTCTGTTCGACCTCGTTCACTCTGACATATGGGGTCCCGCTCCTAACCTCACCATCGGTCGGGGTAGTTCCTATTTTGTCACCTTCATTGATGATTTCTCTCGATGTACGTGGGTATATCTTCTCAAAGATCGCTCCGAGCTGTTCTCTGTTTGGACCTCCTTTTATTCTATGGTTAAAACTCAGTTTGATACGTCTATTAAACTCCTTCGTTCAGATAATGCTAAGGAGTATCTTAGCCACGACTTCTCCTCATTTTGTATTCACCATGGTGTTCTTCGTCAAACAAGTTGTGTCTACACCTCACAACAAAATGGGGTGGCGGAACGCAAAAACCGTCACCTCCTTGATGTTCGCTCGCACTATGATGACTCAAATGCATGTTCCTCGCTCCTATTGGGCTATGCTGTCATCCTCTCCTGCTATTTCATCAATCGCCTTCCCTCCACAGTTCTCCACGGTGCTACCCCCTTCTCCATTCTTTATCCGGACAAGGATCCCTTTCATCTTGCTCTGCACATCTTTGGGTGCACCGCTTTTGTGCCACTCTCCCGCTGCCACCGTGATAAACTCTCACCACGTGCCACCAAATGTGTCTTTCTGGGCTACTCTCCCACTCAGAAAGGATATTGCTGCTTTGACCCTGTTACCCGCAAGCAATTTGTCTCTGCGGATGTCACCTTCTTTGCCAATGCTCTTACTTCTCTCCTGCTTCCTCTTCTACTCCTCCTGATCCTACTTCTCATACCAAACCCATCCATTCCCTCTGCTCCCACTGATGTTCCGCCCTCTCCACCCACTCCACCGTCTTCCCCATACTCATCATCTCCACCCTCTACTCCACTTTCTCCCTCCACTCCGCTGCCATCTCTCTCTACTCCCGGGCCAGCTCTCTCCACCACGGATACTCCGGATACTGAGGCACCTGCTGACTTGGATCTCCCGATTGCTCTTCGCAAAGGGTTCGGGCCTGTACCCAACACCCGCTTGCTGCAGTTATTTCCTACGATCGTCTTACCCCTGCTCGCAGAGCTTTTGCACTGGCTATCTCGGCCACTGCCACCCCTCGTTCCTATCAGGAGGCCCTTGCTATTCCCCACTGGAAGCTGGCCATGGATGAGAAATGGCGACCCTCACGGAGCGGGGTACATGGACTCTTGTTCCTCCTCCCTTCGGTACTGATGTTGTTGGCTGCCGCTGGGTCTTTGTGGTCAAATTTAGCCCAGACGGCACTGTGGATCGGTATAAGGCTCGCCTTGTTGCTAAGGGCTTTACTCAGACCTATGGGGTTGATTACTTTGACACCTTCTCCCCTGTGGCTCGTCTCAGCACTATCCGGGTCCTTCTCTCTGTGGTCGTCAATCGGGATTGGCCGATTTCTCAGCTGGACGTCAAGAATGCCTTCCTTTATGGTGATCTTCACGAGGCCGTTTACATGGAGCAACCTCCTGGGTATGTTGCTCAGGGGGAGACACGAGTATTGCCGGCTGCAGAAGGCAATTTATGGCCTCAAACAGAGTCCTCGAGCTTGGTTTGACAAGTTCAGCGGCATTGTGGCGGCTGTTGGGTTTGTGCAAAGCTCTGCTGATCACTCTCTCTTTATTCGCAAAACTCCTTCTGGGCTGGTTGTTCTTGCTGTGTACGTCGATGATATTCTTCTCACTGGCGATGACTAGGAAGGGGTAGCCCTGACAAAGCGAACATCTTCGCCAACATCTGATCACTAAAGATATGAGCTCTCCAAAGTACTTTCTGGGGATCGAACTCTCTCGGAAGCCGACTCCTTAGTTCTCTCTCAGCGTAAGTATGCCCTTGATCTTTTAAAAGAAGCAGGATTAACTGGAGCAAAACCTGCCCGATGCCCCATGGCTACTGGGGAGGACAAAACTGGACAGATGATTCGCCTCCTCTTTCAGATAGTTCGCGGTACAGGCGTCTGGTTGGTAAGCTCATATATCTCACAGTGACCAGACCCGACATTTCCTATGTTGTGGGCAAGGTGAGTTAATTCATGCAAGCGCCTAGGGAGTGTCATCTACAGTCCGCCTTGCGGATCTTGGAGTATGTCAAAGCAGCGCCTGGGAAAGGATTACTTTTTCAGAAGAATGGTCATCTGAGGATTGAAGCCTACTCAGATGCAAGTTATGCTGATGACAAAGGGGATCGCAAGTCAACATCAGGTTTTTTGCACCTTTGTTGGGGGAAATCTGGTGAGCTGGAAGAGCAAGAATCAGTCTGTTGTCTCCAGGTCCAGTGCAGAAGCTGAGTATCGCAGTATGGCGTCAACCACTTGTGAGTTGAAATGGTTGCGGGCTCTCATGCTAGATTTAGGAGAGGTGTACAACCATCCTCTACCTATGTTCTGTGATAACAAGGCCGCCATATACATCTCCAAAAATCCGGTATTCCATGAAAGAAACAAAGCACATTGAGGTTGACTGCCATTTCATTCGTGAAGAGATTTTAAAAAGAACAAATTTGCACTCCGTTTGTCACGTCTGATAAAGAGCTGGCTGACATCTTCACCAAGCCAGTTTCCGCCTCGTTTCTGCATGTTTGCGACAAGCTGGGCATGATTGATATATATGCTCTAGCTTGAGGGGGAGTGTTGAAGTTGGTGACCGGGCGGTCTGTCTTGGCGGGTTGAAGACCGCGCGGTCTGGCGGTTTGACTCGCCGGCTTGTAAACCGGGCGGTCTAGCGATCTTCACAGGCAACCTCTCTGCTTCTCTTGTTGTAGCCGTGCGGTTAGCCCTTCTGTCTAACCGCGCGGCTTGTGCGGTTTACTTTATATAGTCCGCTTATCTTGTATATTTTAGTCTCACATCTCTTATTTGTATTCTCTCATCTCTCCTCCATTCTATATAAGGGAGGGCATACCTTTGTAATAGTTATCTTTTTTGGATAATAAAATTTCAATTATTCAAAAGTTTATCCGCTTGTTCTCTCTTTTCGCTACTTTCTAACACATACATACCATTTCATATCACTGCACAACAAGATCCTCATCGTATAAGTTTGTATAAGCACTCTTATACGATGAGTTACTTTTATGTAACTCGATCCTTAACTTATAAGCTTGTATGTGCATCCTTAAAAGTTAAGTTACTTTCCTGCTGTTGATACTTGCACTTGATAGTTTGTTATTGTTTATGTAGAGCTGCTAGAATCTAATGTATTAATCTTATTGTACCATTTACCATCTGCTTGTAACTGTTATACTATTATTATACATGTACCCTTATTCCTTTCTCCGCCCGGTGCCGAGGAGTCACCGGGGGAGTGGATGTGAGCCACCTAGTCTTTTCGACTAACGGTTGCTACGTCTTCCTTTTTTAGGACGTCACCCCGTAGGTAGAGCAGCTGCAGACTATACAGGAGGACAGACATGCCAGGACGACAGGGCCTGAAGTGACGGTACCGTCGCTACCATCGGTTACAGATGTGAGTGTTGAGCGACTCTGATGTAGCCCGTTTGGGCAATTTTTATAGCTGTACTCTAATATTGTAGAAGCATGTTTTAGCTTCACTTATT